>QPKB01000008.1:28374808-28490034 GCA_003546025.1 Camphora micrantha | reverse complement strand
AAGGCGCGGCGCGGCCCGCGACTCTTCAAGCGACTTGGCGGCCAATTAATGAGAATAAATGACCCATTTTATGACAAGTTAATGCGGTCATTAACTCATTATTTTGAACGGCCCAATCAAAAGCAAGCAAATGGGAGTTACAAATCCAATGATTTATGGCATTAAAGCCACGAAACTCCTCCCATGATGGAGATTAAATGCAATCAAAGGCTCATTAATCTCCATCGACCAATCAAATTCAAGGAAAAAGGAGTTACAAAACAAATCATTTAAAACTTGTAAATCCTCCCATTATGAGCATTAATGTATTAAATGCTTATAAACCCTCCTAATGGCCACCAAAAGCCTATAAATAGGAGGGCTTTTCCCAGAGACGGCAGAGAGAAAAATTGCTCGGAAAATCCCGAAAGGTCCAGAAAAATTGCTCGGAAAATCCCGGAAAATCCAGAGAAATCAGAAGAACCTCTGCCAATTTGAAGAAAAGAAACTCTGCTGCAAGAGCAACTACAAGGTGATTGAAGCACCCTTGGGGGGCCACCCCCCCAAGGACATCCCTTCTTCTACCAACATGGCTAAAACGTGGCTTTTCAGCCCGTTTACTTAGCTTTTTTATCGGATATAAGACCTTCTCTTGGTCTTTGTCCTTTAAAAATCTGAGGTTAGAAAGCCGAGCCAAGAATCCAAGCATCGTGTTCTCATCTGCATGGACGATGGAGGAGCCCATACATGACTCGCGACCGTCGATCTGAACGTGTCCCCACAATCGAATGAGAAGTCAGATTCCTTTTCTTGATTTCTATTGTACTTTATTTTTCTTTTAGAGACAAAAATCACAATTGTTGTCTTTCATAATGGATGAGACTTGTAAATCGCCTTTTACGGCAAAATCGCCTTTCACGGCAACAAATGAAATCGCCTTTCACGGCATTCAAAAAAACCCCTGTCTCTTTTCTTAAAATATGTGTGCAATGGAAAACTAGAAAAAGTTTCATTTCCCCTTTCTACTTGTGAAGGTGGATCTTCTGATCACCGTTTCTAAATTCCAAGTAGAAAAGTGAAATTGGCATACCCGTACAAAAAAAAGAGAAAGATGTTGAAACCCTTTATCTTTTCTTCTCCACCCCTCCGCCGCACCCCGAAAAGACCCGGGGCGGAGGCAGCGGGAGAGAGGGAAGAAATCGGGTCCATCATCCTCAGTGATTGCGTTGCACAAAGCATTTTCCAGAAACAAGTCCTGGACAGCATCCAGCAACTTTTCTTCTTTATTGAACAATTCATCTGTCTAGGCATCATTAGCTGGAGCTTCTTCACGATGATCGGTTGGGAAGGGTGTGAGTTTTGATGTCACAGTTTCAGGAGACGAAGCCTCAGAGGGTGATATCTCGATGGAAGTCAATTGAGAACAAGTAGCTCCAGAAGATATACTACCAGATGTGGTTTGAGAGTAGGTGGCCTCAGCAGACAAGGCTTCGGAGGAACTATCATCCCAAACTATCACATTGCAGGCTGCTCCGATAAGAGACATCCCCAGAATGGACTGTTGGAAGTCGGACTCATCCTCGAATGTAAGAGGATCATCAATCCAACAATTTTCTCCATTTTCAGGAGTTAAAGGAGGAGGTACTTGGTGGTCTTCAGGGACTTCCGGTTCTGCATTTTGATTGCTCCAGAGTTCATTGACGCGATCTTGCTCTTGTTCTATGGCAAGACTATTAGGAATTTTGTGTATTGCAATTTGATGGATGCATTATCATTTTAGCATCATTCGAATTTTCACAGTTGCATTGATTTAGAAAATCTTGAAATCTTGATTTACTCAAGCATTGTTTTAAATCTTGTAAATCATATGTTTCATGCATGTTTTGATTGGATGCATTTTAATTTGAAAAGAAGTTTTATGAATCAAGCTAGCCTATGTTTTAAATCTTTTAAATCATTTTAGGCTTTTATGTTTCATGATTTTAAAAGCACTTAGATTGAATTAAAATCATGTTTCCAAGCTTGATTTAATGGCCCAAAGACCCCCCCCCCCCAAGAAAATTACCTTTTAATATGCATTTTTGGGGAATTTGGTCCCTGGGCCCGGGTCGACCTGCAGTGTGCGCGGTCGACCGGGCAAAGAGCCGTTAGGCTTCTTTTCAAACGGTCAGATTTTTGACCGTTAAGGCCGGGTCGACCGGGCAAGGTACCAGGTTGACCGGGGACACGCCAGAACCCACGTTTTGGGTATAAATAAAAGCTCATTCCTAAAGAAATTGAGAGGAACATGTTGGATTTTGAAGAGAGTTTGATGTTTGAAGCTCGGTGCTCGGTATTTTGTGTTGGAATTATTGTCAACACATTGTCACACAAGGATAGTACAGAATGCCTCAGCTCGGCACAGCACAGAATGCCTCAGCTCGGCACAGCACAGGATGCCTCAACTCGGTTACGTAAACAGGGAAGACATGAGCTCGAAAACAAGAATGGAGATCGGTAAAAGCAAAGAGCCCGGTAAAAGTAGGAAGCTCGGTAAAAGAACGTAGCTCGGAAAAAGCACAGAGCACGGTAAAAGAACGTAGCTCAGTAAAAGAACGGAGCTCAGAACGGAACTCGGTAAAAGCATGGAGCTCGGACATGATAGCTCAGTTCGACGAAGCGCAGATCTCAAAGAAGAATCAAGCGCTGAGCTGGTTAAGCACTGAGCAGCTCGGTAAAGTCTTTCAAGCACTAAGCAGCTCGGTAAAGCGCAAAGTTCGTTCAAGCAATGAGCTCGGTCAAGCACAGAGCTTAAAACAGAAAGTTACGCGAGAAAAAACAGGGGATCTCTACCAATCCTTGAAGGAGTTTACAAAACAAAAAGTTGCGCGAGAAAAAATAGGGGATCTTTTCTAATCCTTGCAGGAGTTTCCAAAACCTCTCCTAGCCTTTTTGCAATCACGAATTAGGGTTGACAAATCCTATATAAAGGCAAGCTAGGGATCGTTGAAAATATACAGATAGACACACAGAAACAGAGCAGATTTGTGAGGGTGTGTGAGCTTGCAAGGAGATACTGCTGTGATTCTTTACAGCAAGTAAAGAAGAAACTCAGCATCAAGAAAATGGTTCTTCATCAGTAGTTTCTTTAGATAAGTATTTCTCAATTCATGTTTATTAAATCTGATTTGTATGGGATTGAGAGTGAGAGATTGTAGAAGGGAATTTCTGTAAAGGGTTCTTCTCTAATCTTTGTAAAACATCAAGTGGGTGCTTGGTGTTGGGGTTTGGTGATCCTGTCTGTTGGTGCAGACGAATTGTAAAGGGAGTTGTTGCTTCCTAGATAGTGGGTGCTATCTGAATCAGGGGTGGGTGCTCCTTAAAGTTGAAACTTCAGAAATAATTAGTAAGACTAGCCTCGGATTGGTGTCCGGGTAGTCGTTGCACCGTGGACGTAGCCTTTGGGTGAACCACGTTAAAACCCTGTGTTCCTGTGGTTGCTTGATTATTGTTTTACTGTTTTGATTGTTTGGACTTATTAGTATTCAAGTAAAAAGTATTGAGACATCACTGATTCACCCCCCCTCTCAGTGATCGTGTGATTCTAACAATTGGTATCGGAGCGAGGTTCCTTTAGCAAGCATTAACACGCTGAGGGTGATCTCTAAACGAATCACATGGGGTCCAATACTGGGAACACAAAAGCACCACTGTTTGATGGTACTAACTACTCCTTCTGGAAGCTAAGGATGCAAGCTCACATTAAGTCACTTGGCTATGATGTTTGGGAGGCTGTAAAAGTTGGCTACAACGCCTCTATCACACCCACTGATGCTGCAACAAAGAAGCTAGCAGACAACGACTCCAAGGCACAGAACGCTCTTTATAGCGGCCTTGTCGACAGTGAGCTTGTCAAAGTCACGACATGCAAGACTGCAAAAGAAGTGTGGGACAAGTTGCAAAATATTCATGAAGGTGATGACAAAATCAAGGAGGCGAAGTTACAGACTCATCGCTCACAATTCGAGTCTCTTCACATGGAGGAAAGCGAGAATGTTGACTCCTATATGCTGCGGGTCAATGAAGTCATCAACGCCATCCGTGGACTGGGGGAGGAAATCAGAGAACCGGTCATCATAAAAAAGGTTCTGAGATCGCTTCATCCCCGGTTTGATTCAAAAGTCTCTGCCATTGAAGAAGCCAAGGACCTGAATGTGTTTTCCATGGAAGAGTTGCATGGATCACTTGCTGCCTATGAGATGCGCATAGGCAAGACATCCTCATCTGATAGAGAGGCGGCCTTCAAGGTACAGAAAAAAGTAAAGGATGCTGATCTCGGTGATGATTCTGATGATGAGCTTGAGGCTCAATTCGTCAGAAGATTGAAGAAAGGCAGCAACGGAAAGTACAAGTGGAAGTTACCTTTCAAGTGCTTCAATTGTGGCGGTGTTGGCCACTTTGCTGCGAAGTGTCTGTTCAAGGACAATGATGAAGAAGACTCTTATGCTGATAAAAGTCAGAGAAAGCAGAGGTTCAGCAAAACAGGAAAGATTAAAAGCTTCATCAGCCATTACACCAACGATGCGTCTGAAAGTTCAGACAATGACGACTCAGCTGGGTCGAACAAAGCACTCTTCATGGTCACTGTTGAAGAGGAGGAAGAGCTGGAGGCGGAAGATGATGAGGCCGAGGTCAACCTCGAAGGAGAACTAATTGCGGCACTTAAGGAGTTAAGCTTGGAGTGAAAAACAAGTAAGAAAAATCTGAAACTCCTCCATGATGCTGAAAGTTCTGTAATTTCTTTAAAGACTCAAGTTGAAGAGTTTAAGAGAACCATTGAAATTCTAGAAAACCAAGTCAGTGCTAAAACTGAGGAGGTTGTGAAACGTGAGAATGAAATCCTTGGAGCAAGGGCTGAAAATTTAAAACTTAATCAAAAGCTCAAAGTGCTCCAAGCGATCAATGGAACAATGAAGCTAAACAACCTGCTGAAAGTTCAAAGGCCTCCCCACATCAAATTCGGTCTAGAATATGAGACCGGAGAATCCTCGAAGGTTGCACCTCCTGAAAAGACAACAGCACCACCCAAGTTTGTGAAGCAAACAGCTACACCTTCTAAAGCTGTGAAGCCCACCGTCCAGCCTAAGAAAGAGACTATACGTGTGAAGTCTAACCAGCCATTCAAGAAACAAAGAAAGTTCAGTTTTTATGGTTACTGTTTCCATTGTAATAGATATGGACATAAAATAGCTGAATGTAGACTTTATGTTAAACCTAGTATGATTGCAACTAGGAACCCTTTCTCAGTCCTAAGTAGCCACAACATTGAGTGCCATAAGTGTCACAATTTTGGTCACTTGGCTAGGGATTGTAGGTTGCATATTGCTAACCAATTTCAGGTTGAGAAGAAACCCAAATTGGTCAAGGTCTGGAGGGTGAAGAAAAGGGCAGAAGAACCCAAGGAATCCTTCATTGTGCAAACCGCTTTCAATGCTCAAAAGAAGGCTACACCATGGATCCTTGACAGTGGTTGTTCAAGTCACATGACCAGTGACAAAGCCAAATTCACAAAGCTACAACATTTTGAGGGTGGCTCTGTAAAATTCGGCAATAACGACGGCGCCAAAATCTGTGGCAAAGGCGCTGTTCAGCTGAAAGAATGCAAGATCAGTTCTGAAGAAGTACTGTATGTGTCTGGACTTAAACACAACCTGCTAAGTGTAAGTCAGATCTGTGACAAAGGTCATGAGGTAATCTTCACAAAGAATGGGTTCGCAATCAAGAAGTGTAGCAATGGCAAAACACTGGCTACAGGGTCAAGAACAACAGGTAATCTATACACCTTGTCTGATGGGTCTGAGAGAACTTGCTTGATGAGCCAAATGGAGGAAAGCTGGTTATGGCACAAGTGCCTCAGGCATCTAAACTTTGACAATCTGTCAAAGATTTGCAACACAAAGGCGGTGAGAGGTATGTCTATGATAAAGAAGCCTTCCAACCCTGTTTGCAATTCTTGTCAAAAGGGAAAGCAAACGAGGCTGGTATTCAAGACAAAGGAGCATCACACGAAGAAACCTCTTGAGCTTGTGCACACTGATCTTTGCGGAGCAATGCGAACTCAAAGCACCAACGGAGATAAGTATTTCATGTTATGCATTGATGATTATACTAGAATGACATGGGTTTTATTTTTAAAACATAAACATCAAGCACTTGATCGGTTCAAAGTGTTTAAAGCACAGGTTGAAAACATGCTAGGGAAGAAGATCAAAACTTTAAGGTCTGATCGTGGAGGTGAATTCACATCTGAAGAATTCACCAAGTTCTGTGAGCATCATGGGATTCAAAGACAATATTCAGCCCTTAGAACTCCACAGCAAAATGGAGTTGTTGAACGCAAGAACCGCACCATGCAGGAAATGGCACGCACTATGCTGCTTGAGAGTAAACTGGCTGACAGATATTTGAAGGAAGCAGTCCATACTGTAGTATACATTCAGAATCGATGCATGATCAAGAGACATGAAGACAAAACACCATATGAATTATGGTTTGGACTGAAACCTTCAGTCAAGCACTTCAAGATATTTGGCAGCAAATGCTTCATCAAGCGACTTGAACAAAATCTGGGAAAATTTGAAGAAAGAGCTGATGATGGTATATTTCTGGGTTACTCCTCCACTAGCAAGGCATATAGGTGTCTTAACAAAAGGACCAGAAAAATTGTAGAAAGTGCTGATGTTAGAATTGACGAACCTTATGAACCCATGCATGAAACCTGTGAAGAAAGTCCGGTATATGAGGACTTGTCTGAGTTAGATGATGAAAGGGCTGAACCTAATGATTCTAAAGATTCAAGGGACGGTTCAGAAGTTGCTACTCCTAAAAAGGACAACACTTGGGTAGAACAACATCCTAAGGACCAAATAATTGGAAATCCTAAGGCTGGTGTTCAAACTAGACATAGTGTGGCTAACACTTTTTCACTAGTATCAATGATCGAACCCAAGACAGTGGCTGAAGCAAGCCTTGATGAAAATTGGTTAAAGGCTATGCATGAGAAGTTAGAGCAAATAGAGAAGAACTCCACTTGGGATTTAGTCCCTAGACCTGTTGATAAGAATGTCATAGGTACTAAATGGGTATTTAGAAATAAGCTGAATGAAGATGGTCAAGTTGTGAGAAACAAAGCAAGGTTAGTTTGTAAAGGCTATGCTCAAATTGAAGGCATAGATTTTGAAGAAACCTTCGCACCAGTGGCTCGTCTGGAAGCCATACGAATGTTCCTAGCATTGGCTGCATACAAGAACTTCAAGGTATTTCAAATGGATGTGAAGTCAGCGTTTTTGAATGGGCTACTTGAGGAAGAGGTTTACATTGAGCAACCAGACGGTTTTCTCTTGAGCAACAGTTCAGACCTGGTGTGTAAGTTGAGGAAGGCTCTATATGGCCTGAAACAAGCACCGATGGCCTGGTATGCAAGGCTGGATAGTTATCTTCGCAAGATTGGTTTCGGCAAAGGACTGGTTGATAGCAATCTCTATGTCAAAACAGAACAAAGTAACCAACTAGTTGTCATAGTTTATGTCGATGACATAATCTTTGGCGGTAATGACGAGGAGTTGTGCAGAAATTTTGCTGAAGAGATGAAGAATGAATTTGAAATGTCCATGCTTGGAGAGCTAAGTTTCTTCCTTGGTCTCCAAGTGCAGCAGTTGAAGCATGGTATCTTCATATCTTAGTTGAAGTACATCAAGGAGATGCTGAAATGGTTCAACATGGAAGACAGCAAGCCAGTAAGCACGCCTATGTTCATGAACACAAAGCTAAGTAAAGACGACAAGGCTCCATCAGTTGAGCACAACACTTACCGATCAATGATAGGGAGCTTGCTCTACTTGACGGCTACAAGACCGGACATTCTACAGGCGGTATGTATGGTGGAGAGATTTCAAGCATCACCAACGGAAGAGCACCTTACAACAATGAAGAGGATATTTCGGTATCTCAAGGGTACTTTGGAGCTCGGCATCTAGTATCCCAAAGGTAAATCATTCACTCTAATTGCGTATTCTGATGCTGATTGGGCTGGATGTGTAGATGACCGCAAAAGCACAAGTGGAGGTGCATTCTATCTAGGTAAAAGATTGGTGGCTTGGCATAGCAAAAGGCAAGATTCAGTTTCTCTTTCTACAGTGGAAGCAGAGTACATAGCAGCAGCAACTTGCTGTACCCAAGTACTGTGGATGCTTCAAATGCTTTCAGATCTTGGTGTTCATACGAGAGATCCTACGCCGATCTTCTGCGACAACACTAGTGCCATTCATATCTCCAAGAACCCTGTCCAGTACTCCCGCACAAAGCATGTTGCCATACGTTATCACTTTCTCAAAGAAAAGGTTGCTGACGGTGAGGTAAAATTGGAATATGTTCCAACCACTGAACAAGTGGTTGATATCTTCACAAAGCCTCTACCAAAGGAAGTCTTCGAGTATCTTCGCAAGAAATTGGGAGTTACTCACTCTCCCAAGCATTAGGAGACCTTCTTGTTAGGGGGAGCATGCATTATTGCTATTCTTTTTGCTCCTAAGCAAGTCCCTTTGTGATTGTTGTCAAAGGGGGAGAATAAATTGTAAGAACATGTTGTTCAGGGGGAGTCGGGGGAAGTCTGTATCTGTAACTGCCAAGAAGACATGCTACAGTAGTTCAGAACAGAACAGAAACTTGTGTGCAAGATCGATTGATGGTTAACATGTTCCAAGTGTTGCCAACAATTCCAAAGGGGGAGATTGTTGGATTTTGAAGAGAGTTTGATGTTTGAAGCTCGGTGCTCGGTATTTTGTGTTGGAATTATTGTCAACACATTGTCACACAAGTATAGCACAGAATGCCTCAGCTCGGCACAACACAGAATGCCTCAGCTCTGCACAGCACAGGATGCCTCGGCTCGGTTACGTAAACAGGGAAGACATGAGCTCGAAAACAAGACATGAGATCGGTAAAAGCAAGAAGATCGGTAAAAGTAAAGAGCCCAGTGAAAGAAATAATCACGGTAAAAGAATGGAGATCGGTAAAAGCAAAAAGCCCGGTAAAAGAAAGAATCATGGTAAAAGAATGGAGATCGGTAAAAGCAAAGAGCCCTGTAAAAGTAGGAAGCTCGGTAAAGTCTTTCAAGCACTGAGCAGCTCGGTAAAGTCTTTCAAGCACTAAGCAGCTCGGTAAAGCGCAAAGCTCGTTAAAACATTGAGGTTGGTAAAGCGCAGTGTGTGGTTAACCACTGAGCAGCTCAGTAAAGTCTTTCAAGCACTAAGCAGCTCGGTAAAGCGCAAAGCTCGTTCAAGCAATGAGGTCGGTCAAGCGTAGAGCTCAAAACAGAAAGTTGCGCGAGAAAAAACAGGGGATCTCTTCCAATCCTTGAAGGAGTTTACAAAACAGAAAGTTGCGCGAGAAAAAACAGGGGATCTTTTCTAATCCTTGCAGGAGTTTCCAAAACCTCTCCTAGCCTTTTTGCAATCATGAATTAGGGTTGGCAAATCCTATAAAAAGGCATGCTAGGGATCGTTGAACAGATACACAGAAACAGAGAAGATTTGTGAGGGTGTGTGAGCTTGCAAGGAGATACTGCTGTGACTCTTTTACAGCAAGTAAAGAAGAAACTCTGCATCAAGAAGATGCTTCTTCATCAGTAGTTTCTTTAAGATAAGTATTTCTCAATTCATGTTTATTAAATCTGATTTGTATGGGATTGAGAGTGAGAGATTGTAGCAAGGAATTTCTGTAAAGGGTTCTTCTCTAATCTTTTAAAACATCAAGTGGGTGCTTGGTGTTGGGGTTTGGTGATCCTGTCTGTTGGTGCAGACGTATTGTAAAGGGAGTTGTTGCTTCCTAGATAGTGGGTGCTATCTGAATCAGGGGTGGGTGCTCCTTGAAGTTGAAACTTCAGAAATAATCAGTAAGACTAGCCTCGGATTGGTGTCCGGGTAGTCGTTGCACCGTGGACGTAGCCTTTGGGTGAACCACGTTAAAACCTTGTGTTCCTGTGGTTGCTTGATTATTGCTTTGATTATTTGGACTTATTAGTATTCAAGTAAAAAGTATTGAGACATCACTGATTCACCCCCCCCTCTCAGTGATCGTGTGATTCTAACATAGGGTGATCTATACTTTATGACTAATTATGACCAATTTTAACTTCTTAACAATTAACTAGTCACATGTGATAATTAATAAACAATATGCGGAAGGTTAAACAAAACAATCACCACAAAGCATTCACCATAACACAATGATTTATAGTGGTTCGGCATCAATGCCTACATCCACTACTGGCTTGTGATCCAACACCCCACCGGATTTCCACTATTTATGCTTTTCAAAAGGCTAAGCAATAACCTTTACAATATGCTTTCCAAGGCTAAGCAATAACCTAACAATGTTGTTTTTCTAGGCTAAACAACAACCTATTAATGTGCTTTTCTAGGCTAAGCAATAACCTTTACAAGAGATGATTTCTCGAATAAGTGTCTACACAAATACTTTAAGGGATTACAATTTAAGCTCAATTTAATTGCCTCTAAAATAGGCGGATAAGAAAGTTTAATTCAACTCACACAACACTCTATGAAATGCTAAGATGAATGCTCATGAAGTGTGTGTGTGTGAAAACTTCAATCAAGTTTAAAATGAAGGCTCAATTAATGTATGCTTAATGCATTTTAAAGTTAAAGCACACAAAGATTTGATTGAAGTAAAATGCAAATCACATGTACAAAATACTAACTTGTTGATGATATGAAAATCAAAAGCTCACAAGTTGTATGAAATTAATTATGTCTAAACATGTGATGCATGTGCAATGTTGTTTTCAAAAACAAAAGTTTAACTAAGGTTCAAATGAATGAAAACAACAATATGATTCAACCAAGTAAATGAAACATGTTATAAAGGAAATCAAAGGATTTGACAAAACATGTTTTATAAAGTTTTAAAACAAACTTAGTTTGAAATCAAGGTGAAGAATCCAATCCAACTTAGATCAAAGATTAAATGAAGAATGGATTCAACACATCATAGTTATCATGCTAAAAATCATTTACCAATAATTTAAACAAAGCATATAATATATGATAAATAAAAGTAAAGCTTACTTAGAGATTTAACTTCATTAATCCAAGTTTTAGCTTTACTAATGACCCCTTGGTCTCTCTTAATTCATTCCCCTTTTTCTTGCCTCCAAACACCTCAAGGAAGGCTCTTTTATCTTCTTTTATCAACTACTTTTTCAAGGGAATGAACCTCATTTTATACTCAAAAAATGAGTTCTAGCGTGTCCCCGGTCGACCCCCACCATAGCCCGGTCGACCTGGCCTTAACAGTAAAAAATCTGACCGTTTGAAAAAGCAGCCCAACGGCTCTTTGCCCGGTCGACCCCATGTGTGGTCGGTCGACCGGGTCCATGGGCTCGATCGACCGACCACACTGTGGGTCGACCAGGTCCAGGGACGAAATTCCCCATATTAGCATATTTCAAAGTAATTCTTTGAGGGGACTTTTGGGCCATTAAATCAAGTTTGGAAACATGATTTTAATTCAATCTAAGTGCTTTTAAAATCATGAGACATAAAAGCCTAAAATGATTTGAAAGATTTAAAACATAGGCTAGCTTGATTCATAAAACTTCTTTTTCAAATTAAATGGATCCAAGATTAAAAACAAAACATGCATAAATCAATAGTTCTACAAGTCTAAAAAACAATGCATATGTAAATCAAGATTTCAAGTTTTTCTAAATCAATGCATGTGTGAAAATTCAAATGATGATTAAAATGATAATGCATCCATCAAATTGCAATATACAAAATCCCTAACAATCTCCCCCTTTGCAATTTGATTACAAACCTTATTCAACACTGATTTTCACACAAAGTCTTCAACTCCCCCTAGGCTGGACAAGACTTGAAATCTTCTTTGGATGCTTCTTCATTTAGCTTGGGCTCTAGGTCTTTTTCTTCATTCTCCTTGATGCTTGGAGCTTGATCATTCTTCAAGCTTTCTTTTTCAATAGCCAAGCATCCTCTTTAGCTCCCAAGCTTTCTCTTCTTTCACTATCCCCCTTTGACCATGCACACTCTCTCTTTCGGCAAGATATGCATTCTCTCCCCGTTTAGACAACTTGAATACTCTCTCCCCCTTTGACATTAAATTGCAAAGGAACCTACACACATGAAATAAAGAAAATACATTTGAGTAGCACCTGTTAATAAAAGAATTCGAAAATGAAATACATAACAGTTTTTCATGTATGGGTAGCAAGTTATAAGGGTATAGAGCCAATACAAGGGTGAATTTGATCAAAACTAATATTTCCTATGAAGGTTTACACTCCCCCTCAATCCATTCTCTCCTTTTGTCAAACTTTTGACAAATATTTAACTATTTGGAGCAAGAAGAAGATGGTTTAACCAATTGAGGGTTAACTTCAAGAGAAGGATTAGATGCAAGTTTAACTATTGAGCTCAATATGATCAAATTACCATTATAAAGATACCAATTGACGGGTAAGCTATAGGATAATTAAAGAGCAAGGTCAAAAGGATAATCTATCATGGATATCAATTGAAATATATATAAAACAAATATACCAATTGAGATTGAAGGATATGACTATTAACTCAATCACTCTAAAATGGAGTTAAAGAATATACCTATTAGGGTTCATCCAAATTAGAGCTATCCATGATGTTATGGGGATTACTAAACATAGCATCAATCAATATAACTTATGAAAATCATATGCTATGAAAGTTTTGAAAACATTTCATTCAATCATAAAATATGACTATAAAGAGCAAGATGAGTTAAATGAAATTCAAACATGAAAATTATGATGCTAATGGAATGTGACATATACAAAATCAAGCATCATACATGAATATTCATCACTTTTAAAGATATAACTAATGAGCATAGTGATGAACATAAGAAATTGTATAAAAAGATATAACTTAAAAGAACATGCAATTTACAAAGTGTCAAAATCATATGAATTCAACATCTAAGAAATCCATCAAACAATAGATATAACTATGAAGTACAAGAAATAAATTTCAAAGAGGTTCATAAGATTAAGCACACTATTATGAAGTTGAGACATGTATAAAGAATGATACCAATAAGAAAACTATACATGAATCAACAACATAACCATAAAAAAAAAAATGACTAGAAAGCACAAAGGATGGATTTAAGAGTCCTAGAATGGTGTGTACAAATAAAACTAAAAGTAAGTACAACCAAACAAGGAACTATATAGACATTTGCATATAACAAGAGTGTAACTAAATGGTCAAACATGCAAATTGTCTATCACAACATTCATTTCCATTTAAGTTGATATAACCAATTACATAAGGAAATGAGAACATGGAAAATGCTTTGATGATTATAACTAATAATGATTTAGAGCATTTCCATTCATACAATCTTTAAATCATTTCAATAAACAAAATCCAACAATGAGCATAAAAAGAATGATTTTGAAGATAATCAATTTTCAACTTGCATTTAATAATATATAACTTATTTGAAACACATGCAAGTTGACTTTATAAAACAATAATTTTCCATTAGAAAGTATAACTTTAGAAAAACATGGAAAATCCAAAATGTTTCAAATCATTTGTTTTTCAAAACAAATAAGACATTCAAACAAATGATTTTGCAAAATCAATTGATTATGAAAAATCTAGCTAAGAAAGCTTTTGAAATCACAATCAATTGATCATGAATAGAAATGCAATGCAAGAGATATAACTAAATGTGAGCAAAAAGCAAATCTATCATGATGAAATTATAATCAAATGATTTTGAAAACCATGATATGTAATTAGAGAAGTACAAGAAAATAAAATCAATTAATTACAAATAAACATTGCATTTAAAGAAATGTAACTAATGAAAGAACATAAATGCAAATGATCATGACCAACAATATGATTTAACTATAAAGGATAGGTTGGTCAATGAGGTCCAAGGCCTTAAGGTTTGACTAAGTATATAACTTTAGGAATCCACCTAAGGTCTTGGGAGGGTTGATCTTTGAGGTCTAGTTTAGAAGTCCCACCAACTTTAGGAGACTTGACTTGATAAATTTTTAATTTGGACTTATCACCATGATAATTAGATTTTACTAAATTTAGCTTAGATTGGTGATTAGTCTTTTGAGATTGGTGAGTTTGTTTCTTAGGGGATTGAATTCTTTTCTTCTTATTTTCTCCCTTTAATTGACTTTTGAATTTTAGATTTAACTTTGCAACTTTATTCAAAAGTTCTTTCATATGATGACTTAAGTGAGATAGATTGAGAAGCTTTTTGTTGATAGATTCTTTTATAATTGGTTTAACTTGTTTAACCTTTTTAGAATCTATTTTAGGAGACTCCTTTTTAATTGATTTAACTTGTTTGATTTTCTTGGAGTCTTCTTTAATATTTAGTGTCTTACCCTTCATAGAGTCTGATTTTACTTTCTTGGCTTCAAAGATGGGTTTAGACACATGGCTTCTTCTTAGTTTGCACTCAAACCTAAAATGCCCTTCAATGCCACAATAAGTAAATTTAGACATGGGCAAGGAAGTGTGAGTGCTAGAGAATGAGGACTCACCTTTCACAAAAGTGTTGGTGAATTTAGGGTCATGTGAAATATTCTTATTATAACCAAGACCCGTCCTATCTCTTTGTGATTTACCCAATTTTAATAACTTTTCAAATTTTTCTTTACTTTGGGTAAATTTGCACTCATACTTTTGTTTGTAGCTTTCAAGTTGAGTGACTTGGTTTTTAAGGGTTGAATTTTTATTTTTAACTTTTGTTAGTTCATTTTCAATTCCCTTAAATATGTTTAGTTCTTCATGGGCAAGTTTTAAATCAAATTTAAGTTTATTAACAACATTAGATCCAAGTTCTAAGGTTTGCAAATTACTTTGATCATTAGACAAGTTTAATTTGGATTTTAAATAGATAATGTTTTCATCTTGCCTTTTTAAAGTATCTCTTAGATTTAAGTTATCTTTATTATGCTCATCACAATTTAACTTTATTTTATTTAGTTCATCTTGAGCATTAGATAAATCTTTCTTAGAGATACTCAACTTGGATTCTAAATTGTTAAAGTCTTTGTCTTGCCTTTGTAATTGATCTCTTAGTTTAGAATTTTCCTTATTAAGGTCATCACACTCTATCTTTAATTCTCTTAAATCATCTTTAATATTAGATAGATTATGCAAAGAGATCATGAACTTAGATTCTACCCAATTTATTAATTCTTCTTTCTCTCTAAGTTCATCTTTTGAAGAAAATAATTCTTTGTTTAGTCTTTTAGATTCTTCTCATAATTTTTTATTTTTCTTATCAAGCTCTATGGACAATGTATATAATTCCTCATAGGCTTGTTGAAGGTCATCTTCAGTTTCATCATTTTCTTCCTCTTTTAATTCAAATTGAGATTCATTAATTTCAAGATTTGAATCTCCAAATGTGGGAAAGAGAGTTCTAGAAGAATCTACACAAGAATCTACACATTCTAAAATAGTGGAATCCATTCTAATGATTTTCATGAAAATATAACACTAGGGTTTTGACTCTAGGTTTTTTCACCTAATCAAGAGTTCCAAAAACACTTGATCCTAATATAGAGCACGAGGCTCTGATACCAATTGAAAGTCCGGGATCCTTACCCTAGGAGGGGGGGGGTGAATAGGGTGATCTATACTTTATGACTAATTATGACCAATTTTAACTTCTTAACAATTAACTAGTCACATGTGATGATTAACAGACAATATGCGGAAGCATAAACAAAACAATCACCACAAAGCATTCACCATAACACAATGATTTATAGTGGTTCGGCCTCAATGCCTACATCCACTACCGGCTTGTGATCCAACACCCCACCGGATTTCCACTATTTATGCTTTCAAAAGGCTAAGCAATAACCTTTACAATATGCTTTCCAAGGCTAAGCAATAACCTAACAATGTTATTTTTCTACGCTAAACAACAACCTATCAATGTGCTTTTCTAGGCTAAGCAATAACCTTTACAAGAGATGATTTCTCGAATAAGTGTCTACACAAACACTTTAAGGGATTACAATTTAAGCTCAATTTAATTGCCTCTAAAATAGGCGGATAAGAAAGTTTAATTCAACTCACACAACACTCTATGAAATGCTAAGATGAATGCTCATGAAGTGTGTGTGTGTGTGTATGTGAAAACTTCAATCAAGTTTAAAATGAAGGCTCAATTAATGAATGCTTAATGCATTTTAAAGTTTAAAGCACACAAAGATTTGATTGAAGTAAAATGCAAATCACATGTACAAAATACTAACTTGTTGATGATATGAAAATCAAAAGCTCACAAGTTGTATGAAATTAATTATGTCTAAACATGTGATGCATGTGCAATGTTGTTTTCAAAAACAAAAGTTTAACTAAGATTCAAATGAATGAAAACAACAATATGATTCAACCAAGTAAATGAAACATGTTATAAAGGAAATCAAAGGATTTGACAAAACATGTTTTATAAAGTTTTAAAACAAACTTGATTTGAAATCAAGGTGAAGAATCCAATCCAACTTAGATCAAAGATTAAATGAAGAATGGATTCAACACATCATAGTTATCATGCTAAAAATCATTTACCAATAATTTAAACAAAGCATATAACATATGATAAATAAAAGTAAAGCTTACTTAGAGATTTAACTTCATTAATCCAAGCTTTAGCTTTACTAATGACCCCTTGGTCTCTCTTAATTCATTCCCCTTTTTCTTGCCTCCAAACACCTCAAGGAAGGCTCTTTTATCTTCTTTTATCAACTACTTTTTCAAGGGAATGAACCTCATTTTATACTCAAAAAATGAGTTCTAGCGTGTCCCCGGTCGACCCCTACCATAGCCCGATCGACCTGGCCTTAACGGTAAAAAATCTGACCGTTTGAAAAAGCAGCCCAACGGCTCTTTGCCCGGTCGACCCCATGTGTGGTCGGTCGACCGAGTCCATGGGCTCGGTCGACCGACCACACTGTAGGTCGACCGGGTCCAGGGACCAAATTCCCCATATTAGCATATTTCAAAGTAATTCTTTGAGGGGACTTTTGGGCCATTAAATCAAGGTTGGAAACATAATTTTAATTCAATCTAAGTGCTTTTAAAATCATGAAATATAAAAGCCTAAAATGATTTGAAAGATTTAAAACATAGGCTAGCTTGATTCATAAAACTTCTTTTTCAAATTAAATGTATCCAAGATTAAAAACAAAACATGCATAAATCAATAGTTCTACAAGTCTAAAAAACAATGCATATGTGAATCAAGATTTCAAGTTTTTCTAAATCAATGCATGTGTGAAAATTCAAATGATGATTAAAATGATAATGCATCCATCAAATTGCAATATACAAAATCCCTAACAGTTGTTACTTCTTAGATAGTGGGTGCTATCTGAATCAGGGGTGGGTGCTCCTTGAAGTTGAAGCTTCAGAAATAATCAGTAAGACTAGCCTCGGATTGGTGTCTGGGTAGTCGTTCCACTGTGGACGTAGCCTTTGGGTGAACCACGTTAAAACCTTGTGTTCCTGTGGTTGCTTGATTATTGTTTTACTGTTTTGATTGTCTCAAGTAAAAGGTATTGAGACATCACTGATTCACACCCCCCTCAGTGATCGTGTGATTCTAACAGAACAAAGAGGCCCTCCTTGATATGTTTTGAGGCCAATCAAAGGGGAATGAGCTAAGAATGGCTAAGGGACATTAAGCTAAAGCTTAGATTAGTGAAGTTAAATCTCTAAGTAAGCTTTACTTTTCTTAATCATATGTTTTCATGCTTTGTTTTAAATATTAGTAAATCTTTTCTAGCATGATAAACTATGATTTGTTGTGTCCTTAACATGTATATGTTTTGAATTGATTTATTGTTTTGGATGCAACACTTTGATTCAAACCAAGTAGTACTTAAATTGCTATATCTAAGTAAATCATGTTTTTGTAAACATCTTGAAAATTATATGTAAACATGATTCCTATACTTGGTTGAATCTTTGGTTGTTGTTTTTCATCATAAGAAAATCACTTTCAAATCTATCTTATGTTTTGGATTCAACAACTTCTCAAATCATATGTACTTTTGTTTTAAAGTTTCACAACTTGCTTGGCTTTGATAGGTATATCATTTTCAAGTTGTATTTTAAGTACATATAATTTGTCCCTTGATTTCAATCAAATCTACTTTTGTGTTTTACACTTTCAAATGCTTTAAGCATACATATATTAAGCTTCATTGTTAATTTGATTGAAATTCTTACGCATCACATGCTTTGTTCTTAAACTTTCACAACTTGCTTGAACTAGATAGGTAAATCTTTTACAAGTTGTTTTTTTAACATGTGATTAGCATTCTTTCCTCAATCATAAATGTTTTTATGAACTAAAACTTTTAAAAGCCTTTGGCATACATTTATGAGCTTTAATTTTCAAATTGATTGAGGACATCATACATATACATTGTGCATTCATCTTTGCATTCATAGTGTGTGTGTGTGTGTGAATTAGATTTTCACTTTCATATTCGCCTATTTAAGAGGCAATTGTATTGAGCTTAAATTGTATCTCTATCAAGTGTATTCTAGACACTACTTAGAGAGATAACCAACCTTTTGGTTGTAGAGGTTATTGCTTAGCCTAAGAAAAGCATAGTGTAAGAGGTTATTGCTTAGCCTTAGAAAGCATATTGTAAAGGTTATTGCTTAGCCTATTGAAAAGCATAAATAGTAGAAATCCGGTGGGGTGTTGGATCACAAGCCGGTAGTGGATGTAGGCATTGAGGCCGAACTACTATAAATCATTGTGTTATGATGAATGCTTTGTGATGATTGTTTTTGTTATCTTCTGCACTTTAGTTCTATATCATCACTTGTGACTAATTGATTTTAAAGAAGTTAGAATTTGGCATAATTGGTCACTTATTAGAAGCTCACCCTATTCACCCCCCCTCTAGGGTTCGGATCCATGGACTTACAAAGATGCTATAAGATCCTTGCATATTCTTCAAGATTAGGCATGAGAGCCAATCTTCTTCTTCGTCTGCTTCTTGTGGTTCAACATGGTTGGGTTCCACTAGAGCAATGGCGGGTGCTGGGTTAACAGCATTTTCTTGGACAACCACTTGGTCTTCTTCATCATCAGACCAACATCCTTGTGGCCGTAAGGGGTTATACCAGATTACTGGCATAAGGTGAGTTTCGGGAACCTATTCGGAGAGGTATTCTCCTGTTTCAAGGGATTCCTCCCACTCGTTGGTGTCACTGGACTTGTATCCATTCATGGAGAATCCACCCACCAAATTGCAAGAGTATCATGCCCCTTGTGTAGTTTTATTTCTGAATTGAGGTGGCATGAAATCACTGAGAGTGAATCTTTTTATCACCTTTAAAGTCTCTCGAATGGGACTTTTCTGGTGCCCCTAGTGAAGCGGTGGAGGAGGTCTCTGCTTCTTCATGGACTTCTTGTTTTGGTTGAGCCTTCCCCTGCCTTTTGAGCTTGAGGAGCTGTCTCCTAGCTTGTCTTCACTGTTGAGCTATCGACTTTGTTTTGACAACCTCCCAGTTTTCATCTTCTAGGAGATCAAGCTGCACCCACATAGGTTGTCCGTCTGATGTTGGGTAGTAGTGATCTTCTTCTTTGGTGATTCTGATGCGTTCCACATGACACCATGTTGTCGGAGGTAGACCCGTAGTTTTTGTCAAAGGTGATGACACCATTTTTCCACATGTCGTTGATCTTCTCTCACAACAAAGCATTGATTGAAAGGATGCGAGATCATTTGGTGGTATAGACAATATCGAGGATCGTTGGTTTTCCCAACATCTCCCAGTTTTTTAGGGTCAGGCAAGGTGAGCGAGAGCCCCAAAGATTTCATCAACATCTTCATCGAACAAGTATTTCTTTTCCACCCGCTCTTTGAAGGCATCAGAGAGTTCAGGTCTCTTACTTGCAGCTTTGTTTTCAACTTTCTTTGATCGCTTAGGAGCTGACTTGGTTTGCACATTGACGACCTCTTTTTTCTTTGGTTTTAAGGTTGTAATGGTGGTTGGTTCCTTCCTTGATGATTTCTGATTGTTGAGGTCTTTGATCACCGTTTCAACCTCCATGGAAGCTTCTAGGAGTTCTCCCAGGTTTTTTGATTTGTTGTCGATGATCATGGAGTGGATTCTTGCTCTCATGTTGTTTCGACAGATGTCGACTAGCGACGCTTGTGGCAGTACATCTGAGCATTTGTACGCCATTGCTTTCCACTTATGAATAAAGTCGTATGTCGACTCATTCTCACCCTGTTTTAGGCTGCAGAGCTGAGCCATAGTAGCAGGACAATCCTCTAGTGAGTTAGGAAGCGAATCTCTAGCATGACCCAGTTTTGGATGGAGTCCTCTGGCAGAGTGGAGTATCAGTCAAAGGCCGTACCTTTTAGGGTACTTGCTGTCGCGACCCCGGACCGGGTCTCACACAAGCGCAAGCCTGATCTGGGATCGGGACGCTAATGAATAGAATGTAGAAATGGATAAATATGGATAAGATGAATGATGATACAATCCATGTCAATACTATGAATTAATTTAAATCAAAACGTATACGAGTGCATCAAGGATTCCACCCGTACACGCGATTTCCCACAGGTGTCCGCGATGAGGATATCACATCAACATGAATATTTCTCTTAAGGTGCGGAAGCGTGTAGCAAATCTAATTCATACATTCATGTCCAAGATAACAAGATTAAACATATTCAGTACCAGTATCAAAATGAGCAATGGTCAATGGCTAATTCCCAAAAGTAAGTTAAGGTTTATAACAAAATCATTTAGTTACATTTCTCCAAAATTAGAGGCCAACAAAGGCCAATAAAACAAAGTATCAAGTTCCCAAAAGAATTGGTTAATTTCTATCCCAAAATGTTACGTAGCTCAAGCACCCGAATGTCTAAACGACATCATCGGCATGCCACTCAACTAAACGTTGCAATTCTCCGATCGCCTCCTCAAGCTCCTCCTCGGGAAAGCCAACGACGGGACCTAAGTACCAAAACAAGGGACAAACACGGCGGTTTGGCAAATGGGTGAAAAGATATGACAACAATTCAAATTACCTTGGAAAATATTTAAACCTGTTAAAACAATAAATCTCATAAACAGGATGGTCATTTATTTGAACATAAATGCAATATAAAACATGTAAGGTATCCAAGGTATACGGGAAACAGTAAAATGGCAACCACATGGAGCTACCGTGGTCCCGAAAACTACTATTTCAGCCCCATAATATTTCTTAGGAGTGGAGCCCACTCTCCACTTGTATAAAAGGAGAACCCTCCTTCTCCTTTCCCTTTTCCAGCTCAAAAGCAACACTCATCTAGGGTTTTCCCTTTCTCTTCTCCTCCTCACTCTTTCATCTTCCAAACCACTACAAATCTTGCATCTCTTGAGAAATGGATATCACCATTATCTTCCTCTCCTTGAGAGCTATTCATTGATGCTAATTGTGGAAGAAGATACCCATCTCAAGATCCTCTTTTGAGCCAACCTAGAGTTTTGAAGAACTTCCAAGTAAGATATTCCTCTCTTTCTTTTGTACATGTGTTTTCCTAGCTTTAGAGAAGCCTCATCTTCCTTATTGCAAACCCTTTCCTTCTTGTTCCTTGTTTTAACCCTTTTTGGGTTTGTTTGTTTGTTTTTAGGGGTTTCGTGTGTAGCCTGTGATCTTGGCTTGGAAGAGGTGATTTGAGGCTTAATTTGCTTGATTAGAGACCTAAGGCAAGTGGATGATTTAATATTTTGAGCTTTGAATGGTCTTTATTAGAAATACGATGATTTATTATTCATTCTTGACTTGCATTAATTTTTGAAATAAATGCACTTATGAGTCTTGTTGGTTTGTTAAACTCTTAGGAAAGGTAGCATTTATAACATTTCATTTAATGCATGTTTTTTACTCAATTGAATGTTAGTGATTGTTAGATTTCTTCTCTCATTTGTGGTTAAATGTGGTTAAGAAGGAGGCGGATGGATGGTTGTTTATGGATGATTGAATGGTGTTTTGGATGATGTTTGTAAGGATTTTTGAGCCTCTCATTTTGGTGAAGGAATGAGGATCAAAGATATTGTAAGAAGACGAAAATGGAAAGAAGCAGAACTGTCCCGGAATCAGTTCCTAGACAGTTCGCTCCAGCGAACTTGACAGGTCGCTCGAGCGATCTGTCCAGAAAAGGATTTCGTTCCATCCAATAGAAAATTCGCTCAAGCGAACATATACTCGCTCGAGCAAACCCTCCCAGAACTCATTCTAGAGAATGGTTAGTTCGAGTGAAGTGAAATTTCGCTCGAGCCAACCTGAACTGGACGAGTTTGCTCGAGCGAACCTTTCCAGAAAACCATTTCCAGAGAGCACTTTGCTCAAGCGAACCCATGGTCCGCTTGAGCGATGGATACTGTTCATCTGGGACTATTTTGGGAGAAAAAATGAAATGTTTAAATGATTGAGAGAGTTTTGTTGGGAGCCCTATTGTGATAGGAAGACTTATAACCATTGTTTAAACACCCGTTTGAGAAAGAAACTACATCATGAAAATTTATTGAAATCTTGGAATTTTCAAAGTGCATAAGGAGCTCTGAATGTCTCCAAACTCAAGGAATACTAGGTTATTATTAAAGTTGATATACGGGACCCCTATTCACCTTGGACAAATCTTGAACTCAGATATTTTACCTGTAATTTCAAAAGTTAAATTGTACCCTCTTGTTTTTGAGTTTTATACTACATGACTTGTTATCCCCAAAAGCATTGATATTGTACTTGTTATAGTTGCTAGCTCCGAAGTACATGACTCGATATGAAATTAAAGTTATGCCTTTGAGCATCCTTGTCCCACCCGGTTATTTTCTTGTACTTGATATATATTTGTACATGTCTTTATTTCCGTTATTTGACCTATGAGTCGGCACCACTAAGCTTGGATAACCTTACCAGTCTGATCTATTGACTTGGAGATCCCCCACTTGTCCCGCCAGCTGCAGTTTGGATCCCGCTACCCGGTTATTATCGTGATCTTGTCCTGATACTACGAATTGCTACCGTGGTTCCCGATGCCCTGCTCGCTACTGTGGTCATGTCTAATATTATTATATATGTATATGTAAATTTCGTTGTACCTCCTCACTTCGGTAATTGAGGTCAACGCCTTGATATGCTCTTGTCACTTTGGTGATAGAGGACTTAGCTTCGTGTGGTTGCCATCTTGCTTGTTCTCCCGTTTCCTTGGTTACCTTTACATGTTTTACCTTGCACATATGTTTTTGAATAAATGATTCATCTCTTTTATGAAAGTTATTGTTTAAATAGGTTTTTAATATTTTCCAAGGTAAATGTATTTATTATTGAATTGTCATATCTTTTCACCCACCTGCCAGACCGTCGTGTCCGATCCATTTATTTGGTGCTTAGATCCAGTCGTTGGTTATCTCAAGGAGGAGCACGAGGAGGCGGTCGGTGAACCGCAACACTTAGTTGAGTGGCACGACGATGATGTCGTTTAGACATTTGGTTGCCACGAGATACGATTCATTTTGGGGTTTATGGATAACTTATTCCTTTGGGGAAAATTGTTTAGCTGTATTGGCCTTTGTTGGCCTCTATTTTTGGGAAATGTAATTAACTGATCTTTTGTATAAACTCTAACTTTATACTTTTGGAAAATGCTAACATGATCATTGCTCATTCTGATACTTGTTATAAATGTGTTATCAGTCATGCCATTATGGATATGAATGTGTGAATTAGATTTGCTATACGCTTCAGCATTTAAAATAAATATTTATGTTGTTGTGATATCCTCACTGCGAACACCTGTGGGAAATCACGTGCATGGGTTATTTTTTATTTTTTATTAACTCATGGACGTATTAACAAATTTATTATATGTCTCATGGCATTAATCATTCTTTCATTCGTATTATTATCCAAACATTAGTCCCAATCCCGAATTAGGCCCGTGGACCTGGTCTAGGGTCGCGACAGAACTCCACCATGACCCAAGTGGAGAACTATAGGAGTCTTAGGTGGTTTTGGGCCTAGTATTGGACGTTAGTACTGGATCTTGTGAACCATAAATCATGGCCAATGGACATGAGACTAATGTGGGTGATGCTTAAGCTACCGTACACTCACATGAAATCCCGTTTTCTGGACTTCACGAACACCGAACCAAAGGTGTTATCCTATGGAATCCGACGTCTCAAATTATGTAACGCCAAGGGTTCTTCTGTAGCCCGATGACGCCAGAAGCCATAGGACTATACATAGTTGGACGGTGAAGACCACAAGCATTGCCGAAACCGTAGGATTGGCTTATCATTCATTTTTGGCCCTATATATGATCTTTATGCATAAATTAGTATTCCATTTTCAGTACTCTCACATGATATGTACATGCATCTGATATTTATTTTGTTTAGTTCCTGTATCTATATGTACATACGCCGTATGTATATCTCCTTATGCCTCATGTATTTACACATGTTCGTAGGTTCCGTCATGCTATACTCGTATGATATGATTATGTCCCGTCACGTTACATTATGTTTATGTATATGTTTATGCTTTGTTATGCCTATGTATATGCTTCTCCTCATGTATGAGATATGATCTGCTTCTTTATCGTGTTCGGTTATTATGTACACTTTTTTCCATGAGTCAGCACCACTTAGGTTCGGTCATATCTTAGTTGGACCCAGCTGAGTGTGAATTGAGTATTTTTATGGACTCGCTGTAGTTGGGATTATGTTCAAAGGGTTGACCAACACCTTAGGTCCACGATGGAGATTCCATGGCCCTTTGCCTCCTAATGATACCATTTTGTTCTGCTCTGTTATCCTACTCTCACTTAATTTTATGTTTATATGTTTATTTGAGAGAATGTAGCTTATGTTGATGTGCTGTACGAACAAAAATGGAGACAAACTCTTGCATTGAATATTATTATAAATCAATATTACAAGAAAATCCCCTTTTATTTTTGGGGTGGATTACAATGCCCAAAACCAAAAATACAAGGTCCTAATTCGAGATGGATCTTGTTTCTGGTCCTTGACCTGCTTCTTTCTTTACAAGTAAAATGAATGGAACTCTATCATGGCATTTCTTCAACACATTTTCCATCATTAGGTCATTGATTTACAATGTTTCTATCATTAGATCAATAATCCTTACATCTCTTCATCATTGGAACAATGTTATGAGGTGCCTCCACTATTGGACCGAGGATCCATATATTTCTCCATTTTCATGATTGATGCATGTCATGATAGAAGCATTTCACTATCATGTAAATGTAACCTAGGATGAATTTAATATTAGCTCTACCACTCGGGTACTTGTGAGTTGGTAAGAACTCATGATTCTTTAACAAATATGGGAAAGAATTTGAGTGGGTAGTTCAACTCATGAGAGGTCATAGTGGGTTATTTAAGGCCCATGTCCTCTTGGATTAGGCTCTCCTTTTGAAGTTAAGAAATGTGATTAGATCAATTACATGCATGTTTTAGTTTAAATTCCATACTTGTATCTTGATTGATTAGTAGATAGATCTAATTATGCTAATCTTTCTCATTTCTCATGCTCTATCTCTACACTTGATGCTTGGATAATCTCAATTGGTGCTTTGTAGTTTGATTAAGTTCTCTCACATAGCATGCTTTAGAGCCCTTATCTTTGATCTTTTGTAACTTGATTTTGATTATTTATTTTTAGAGTAGCTAGATGATGATCTAGGATCTTGGCCTTTGATTTTCTTTACTTTAATCTTCATTGTTATATCATCCAATCCAATTAGGCAAGAGATTGCTGATTGGATTATAGATTTGGGAGTTGAATTAAAATATGCATTGATTGGATTAATTACATACTTAGTGGATTTTGGATGGACTAATCTCTTATTTTGATTGTTGTTAGTTTTAATCTTTATTTGATTTGTTATTTTTATTTCTAGATTGTTAGACCTATACTTCACATCACTTGTTTTAAAACCTTGCACATTCCACACCACATCTTCATCTTAAATCTTCCATTTACACCACCATTCATCCACTAATTTAGTGTAGCTTGTTAGGTTAGCTTAGATATAATTAATTTCATATCTTAGATTGTTAATTAATTATTTATATTGCATAGTTTAATAATTTTAATTGCTCACTTCAATTGTCTTTATTAGCTATATCTTAGTTCAACTCTCATTTAATTGAATTCATTGCTTGTTCCATCCTCTTTCGGTGGGATCGATGATCCGGACTCTTTAGTCCTTTACTACTTGACGACACCGTAGTCTTGTGGTTAAGCGTTGCACATATAAGTGTCGATCAAGTTACCAAATGGGTTATAAACATACATGTTCTTTTGCCAAAACAAACGGCAAGCAAGCTTGCAATGTATGAAATGAATGTCTTGTAAGTACACTAAGGTGTTGCTTGCCAAGTCTAAAAACGGGTTAAGAAGTGTGAGATGCCTTGGTGATAAGAGGGGGTCGCTTCCTAGCACTTTCAATGGGTTGGGCTGGGTGTATACTTGGATTGTCCAATCCCGTCTCGAATATTGGGTGGGCCTGTCAGGGGTTATCTAATCCTGACCCTAAATTGAATAGGCCTATGTCAAATCCCATCCCCTGCGGGCCCGGGCTTAGCACAATCTTGAATATAAGCTGAACATTCTCTAATTATTCTTAAACTGCCACCGGACACTGGGAGTGAACCAAACTTTAAATCCTCCTCCTTTTTTCCGGGCTTGGGACCAGCAATGCAATGCAACAAGCAACATGGTAGAGGTTTTTTTTTTTTTTTTTTTTTTGCTAGTGATAGAGTAGAAAATCAAGAAATCAATATAAATTAAAAGAAACCAGCTAAATATCCTATGTGGGTCAAGTAATATCTAAAAGAACTCAGTAGAAATCAATAGAACAAAGTCCTAACAATATAAAGTCTAATTGGAAGTTTTTTATGCATTTTCATCAATTTATGCAGAAACTACTTAGAGTCCAGTGCATTTCATTATCCACTCAATGCACAAGTTACAAATTATCTAAATCTTTCTGGAAAAAAGCAAGATACAAATTGAGAGAGAGCCATAAATACAAATGATATGACCCTTGTGTGGCAAGCTATTGTAAGTTTTTGACTAGTTTTTTAACACTATAACATTGAAACATTCATGATTTATTAATGTGAGAAAAATTATTTTAACCATTGATGAGACCAAGTGATGAACCCTCTATTTAGATATGGAAATTCCCTTTTGGATTAGCCTCGGTAAAATGGAAATGCCTTTTGGGTCAAGTGAAAATCTCTTTTAATTTTGAAATACTTGGGTTAACTCAGAAGAGGGGGCTTAGTTAGATCCATATGCCTGTGTTGAGGTTCATTTCCTTTAATGATTAGAGGGTTTTACACTACAATAAATGCACAGTTTGCACCATTCAGGGGAAAAAAAAAAGATGCATAGGTTGTAGTTTATAATAAGCATCTATGGACATGGTGCAAGATGAAGGTTTATACCATACAATTTTCTTTGGAGGCTGACTTAGTTAGATGCCAGCTTTAGGATGGCCTAAATTTTATAGGTATAAGAGACGGGGTATCAAAATGGAGACTAAAAAAGATATTTTTAGGTTCGGGATTTCTAGATTGGTCCACTCAAACAATCAACCCAAAAGTGTGCAGAAATTAACAATATGCAGCAGAAATAAAATCAACAAGCACACATCACAAGGACACCAAATTTAAGGTGGAAAACCCTAACCGGGTGAAAAACCAACGATCCGAACTGGATCAAATCAAACACTATGAATCTCACAATTATAAGAAATTCAGATATTTTCCCCAGATATCCTCTACCTAAAGACTGAAGTTACTTTGTGTCGCTTCACTCTTCAATGACTTCACACCATTGATTGCAACAGATTCAATCCAGCGCTTGACTCCTTAAGTCTTCTCGTAAGAAGATAATCTTCTACAAAGATGCAAAAGAATTGGCTCTAGAGAACTTGCAGCACAACTTCACAGAAAAACTCTAGAGAAGAATTCTCTTAATAACAATCTCTAACTCAGCACATTGAGACGTGAGGTCTCTTTGAAATAGCCCTTGAGTCCTTTAAATAGCCCTTAGGACGTGCTAAATGTTGCTTAAGATAATTAGGACAGTTAGAACAAGTTTCCCAAATTTCGTAGGGCTCTGCCGCCTTGTCCGCTTGAGCGGACCCATCATCCGCTCGAGCAGATGAGGTTCTGTCTCAGCGCTGGGCCATTCTGACTCCGTTCGCTCGAGCGGATGAAGTGGTCGCTCGAGCGGACCCCTCTTTGGATTGATCCGGAAATTCAGCATATTTTCTCCAGCTTCCTTCTGTCAATTCTTTCATACTTTCTTCTTTTTAGTCCTTTCAACCTTTTAACTTCAGAGTCCTTTTATAAATAAAAAAATACAACTCAAAAGATCCAGAGTTTTGTCCAACCCATGAATTATCCAACATACAAAATCCTAACAAAGACAAATCTGAGGAGGTCTAGAATTGTGCTCTTTGTTGTTGGAACCACATCAATAAGCATAGATGTAAATGAAGTATATATTATAGACATACGCCATCCATGCCTAAAGTAATGGCAAATTACATGGGTAATTACTAATTAGTACAAGAAGTTGTGAACATGATGAGAGATTTTATAAATGCATTTTGTTAGAAAAGTGCAGCGGCCAGAAACCCTAGATATTGCTTACAGATCACTGCAGAAATAACTATAGACGAATATGATTAAAAACCATTCCTTTGAAATCTCTCTGATTTGATCTCAGTCTTACAGCAACCCGAAAATCTTAAGATCTTCTACTGTATTCCTCTATGCTTGAACTCGTACCAAGGTGTGGGCCTTTTCTGCGAATTATCTCTCTTCTCCAATACGAGATTTCTTTTGTTGTTTTAACCTAAAGAGCAATATCACATATTTATAGGCTACAATAGGGACCTAAGAAGGAAATAATGACAGGCTTCTTATGGAATCAGGAAACCCTAATTCGACCCAAATTAGAATCCTAGTTCCATAAATTACAATTCAGTCCATTAAAGAATTATAATTGCGCTCCTGGTCTTATTCTCAATAATATTTCGAGCTTCTTATTATTAAATGCTTATTAATCTCCCCACATTAAGATTTCAGATATCTCTTGATTAAATAATTATTGACATCTATATTTAATCAATATCTTTATAATTCCTTGAGACTTTACACGTAACTTATTTGATATGTCGGACACAAAGTCCATCTACAGGGTTTGACATAATCAAAACTTAAAAACTTCATCAAGGGGATGCCATCAATCCCTATTACGGGACGTGAATTACATCAATAAACTAATATGCACCATATACGTAGTATAGTCATCCAATTCACTGATATTATTGACCCATAAAAGATTTCACTCCTTCGTAAATCAAAATGCCATACACTAAATATATGTGTCTATTATTTATGTCGGGATTAAGAGTATAAGCACTCATAATAACCATTTGGATGTTGATCATCTTATATAGTCAGTATAAAGACAATAAACCTAAAAACGGTCATGTTCAATAAACACAAAGCATACTAGCATAATGAGTCGAAACTATACCGTTTTCCGCAGCGAAGACAAGCATGCTGAAACATCATGCTACAATCGTACCGATGGCGTGTCCAAATCTATCTAAATTGTGAACAACAACTTATATTCTATAAAAACCGACAAATAAGTCTTCTGTGTATAAGTAGAACTTTACACACCAACTTATCTACTTTATAGAATAAAAGACACGCACATGCATAATTATTAATAATGCAACCATTTGCCCATATAAAATATCAGTAAGATGAAAAGATAAAATATACTAATAAATGAATCAATTAAAGACAAATACATCAAAATATGCTTTTTAGTTCAAATTCAACATGATTTAACAAATTTGTGAAAGTAGACGTGATACTCTACAATTATCTCCCATGCGAGAAAAATGACCCATGACTTTTGGGCCATGTTCCAGGCTCTTTACAATAACTCAATCTACCCCACACCAAAACATTGGTTCGGATAAGAGCCAACAAAACCATGCCCACGCTCTCACCCACAAGAACAGGTCACACACATTCAAATCCCACTAAGCCACCACGTGTTCCACCCAGGTTGGCTCATAAAAAAGAACCCAATCCACATAAAACCCTTGGCCAAGTGGCACATTGTCTATGGCCTGCTGCAAATCCAGCTTATCCCCAACAGAGAACTGGCAGATAAGGCCCTAGCAGCTCCAATCCTGGCCACACGACTACAAATCCATCAAATAAAAATCCAACATTTCTCTCTCTATCCCCCAAAAAACACCCCATCTCCAGAAGAAGTAAGAGAGGCAGAGAGCGGAGAGAAAGGGAAGGAAGGAAGGAAGGAAAGAAAGAGAGAGCAGCTCAATGGCGCACGCTATGGCTTCGATGGCTGGCTTACGTGGCTTATCCCAAGCCGTTCTCGAAGGAAGCCTTCAGCTCAGCGGTTCTAACCGCCTTTGCGGCCCTGGCTCGAACCGCGTCGCTGCGATTAGACCGAGTTTCTCCACGGTCAGGGCTCAGCAGATGCCAGCTGAGAGCGAAGCCGTGGTTCAGAGCAGCCGGAGAGCCGTGCTTGGGCTTGTGGCGGCTGGGTTGGTCACTGGGTCTTTTGTGCAGGCCGTTCTTGCTGAAGCCAAGTCCATTAAGGTGGGCCCAGCTCCCCCGCCTTCTGGTGGACTGCGTAAGGTTCCTCTTCTCTGCAGGTTTTTTTTCTTGAAATTTCGTGTCATGAAATAGATTGAAACTGTTAAGAGTTTTCATTGAAGATTGGAAACTTGGTGGGTTTTTTTTTTTTTTTTTAATATTTTGAATTATTTGTATGGAATTGAATTCCTAGAAATGTAATAGTAAAATTGACTAAAATTGAAGAAATAACTATCAAATTATGTTATATAAAGAAATCTCTTTTATATATATATATATATATATATATATTTGATAATCATATACATGTAAGACATTAATTTTCGTTATACAATTTTTAACATGATCTAAGGCATGTACGATGATTTTCAGCGGGGACTTTGAACTCGGATGAGCCAAGAGACCTTGATTTGCCATTGAAGGATCGATTCTTCCTTCAGTCCTTGCCTCCAACAGAGGCTGCAAAAAGAGCGAAAGAATCGGCCAAAGATATTTTAGGCGTGAAGGCATTGATCGACAAGAAGGCATGGCCATATGTACAGAATGACCTCCGTCTTAAGGCATCGTACCTCCGCTTCGATCTCAAGACTGTTATTGCTGCTAAACCTAAAGATGAGAAGAAGTTCCTCAAAGATCTCACCAACAAACTCTTCTCCACTATTGACGATGTAAGTAAATCGGTTAACCCACTTAAGTGTCAGTCCCATATAAGGGTCTACATACGGACCTATTCCAATGTTGGTTTGTGTTGTGAGATAGATCATGTGAACTCGCCGTGAATGCTGATGGACATCCCAACCTTTTGGGTTGGGTAAAATTTGACCTATGTGCATCTAGGTGGCATCCTAACCTTCTTTATCTAATTGTACGAGACCACCACCTTTGTACTCCCTTCATCTACTTCTCCATCTAAAATACATCTACTATGCTTTCGAGTTTTAAATCTTATTAGTACTCTTTTAGTTTTCTAAGTTTAGGTTGGAAGACTTGTGACATGGACTCAATTTGTCTGACTGAAAAAAAAAGAAATTGAATCGGATAGGGCCTCGAGTCACATTTTTTTTTTTTTTTTTGAAAAATAATCTTGAAAATATTCTAAAATGTATTGAATACTTATAAAATATAAGTATACATTTATTTACATGCATTTATAATAATTAATTCAAAATAGTGAATTTCTATATGCAACCAAAATATTATAATAAGGAAACTTAAAAGAAAAAAAAATCTTGCATATTACACAACTTTTTAGTTTAAATATTATTGACTCCAAATCTCATGCATAATTACTTAAAAGTAAATATCAATGGTATAAAATCAAATCTACATGTCAAATGACTTAAAATGTAAATAACTTATCAAAATGAGGTGACTTAACCAAATTTCCCTAGTATTTGACTTGGTGTTCCCTCAAAAAGAGGTGACTTGCGAGAGTTAAGAGTAAGTTTGCTGAGTTTTCCTGCCTTGCTCCTAAGTAGCTTTTAAGGTGGAATTCTTAAATCGTATAAATTAAAAATTAAAATACAAGAGTCCGTGAAGCTGTATAAAAATCAAAATGAGCATCGAAATCTATTTTCATAGCAAACGTAGCAACAGCCTAACCGCGTATCTCGGGGAATTAGGGTGTCATTGTGGTACGCACACTTGCTCCCATATCACCACCCAAGGATCGATCCCTGGGTGGGTAGGTTATTTCCCATCTTCCTGGCCATTGGGCTAACTAGCAACAAAAAAAAAAAAAAAGAAAAAAAAAATTGAAACTCTCTCTACACATATGTGCTAGACAATTGTCTTTTAAGTAAGCCAAACAATCGAATTATTGACATTTGCATGACTAGATACGCACCTAAAATCTTAGAAATTATTTGGCCAATATGCACCTAAACAGTCAATACTTAAAAAAAAAAAATAAAAAAATCACCCGTTTGATACGGCCAATGTCGATATTTGTACCCATAAGGGTACTCACCTAGGATTGCCAAATTTCTCCATACCTCTAATATTACATCATCCATATTCAGATGAACATTTTTTTTATACCTTAATAGAGTACAAAGCTCCTATTGCTTGCAGATTTAATAAAATTGCATATTGTATGGGGGCTCCTTGACTGTTCAAAATGTTCTGACTCAAAAGTTAGAACACATTTTTCCACATACCAAATATTCTTGGAGAAGGTGAGATCAGGTTACCAAGGCATGTTTTAATCATGCACTGTACTAATTTTGCACTCTCACCTTCCCTTTATGAAAATGAATTCACATCTGTGTGGGTCTCCCACCCTTGAGTCTTTGACCCTTGTCTTCATCTCAAGCTTTCAATGTAACTTTTGTTTTTCCATAACATGTTCTTTTTTACTTTCTCCATTGGCAGCTCGATCATGCCGCGAAGATTAAGAGCACCCCAGAAGCTGAGAAATACTATTCTCAGACCGTGTCCGCCCTCAACGATCTCCTCGCCAAGTTAGGCTAAGGGATATGAATTCTGTTTCTTGTAATGTTTACCTTCGTTAGATTTGTAAGCTATATATGCAACTAGTTTTTGGATGCAATGTCAATTGAAATCTGTGAATTATGTGTTAAGATTTGACGAGTTGATTTGGCGTTCGGTATGTGTTGGAAATATTACATAATATGGTTTTATATATGACATTATAGACCGAATGGTTATTGATGTATGCATTCAACAAAACATAATTAGCACTTAGATCGGAAGCTTGATGTTCATTGATCAAGATGGAGAAGCTTGATGTTGATAGCCTTTGCGTTGCATCACATCAACGATTTAGATCAGGGACCCTTAATCACAGGTGTTCAAGATGAATAATTGAGATCAAATAAGCTCTCAACTTTCTCCTTTCTAAACCTCGAATTTGTTGGAGAGAGTGATCAAGAGCCAATTAATTTATAGGGGATGTTGGCATCAATCCATCAAAGAAGCCCATTAGATGACTAGTTTATTTCCTCTTCTAATTCAATAGGGTTCATTGGCAATGCTACATGCAATTAGGCTTCATTGAATCTAAGTTAATTTTCTCAAAATCGGTCAAGAGAAAACCGAAAAGAGCAAATCGTCACACCTCTTGGTCTGCTTAAGCAATGAATGTGGACATGTGGGTCACTTTAATGTGAAATATTTCAATATTCTTTCACTTGAACCACATGAAACACTATCACGACTCGGGCTCGAGATCTGATCAATCCGGACAAACCTCGAGTTGTGCTGCTCATACTTACTCCCGTAAACTCTGAATTAACTGAAGTTAAAACGGAATCCACAAGGGATATCAATACATACATACCTATCAAATATAAATTTTTGCGGAATATATACATTGACGAAACAGTTAACTGATGTCGCGACCCCAGACCAGGTCAAGGGGCCTAATCTGGGATCGGGACTAAATTTGGATGATGAATAGTTGAACGGCTGTCAATGCCATGAATTTATTTCAACCAATACGTACATGAGTCAATAAAAGATGTCACTCGTATACGCGATTTCCCACAGGTGTTCGCGGTGAGGATATCACATCAACATAATATTTCTATTTAAGTGCGGAAGCGTGTAACAAATCAAACTTATAAATCATTTATAGATAATAAGAGTAATGACACATAAGAATGACTTAATGTCAGAGTGAGCAATGATCGTTAGCATTTTCTAAAATATAAGGTTAAAATTTATACAAAAGATCATTTAATTAACATTCCAAAAAATAAAGGCCAACAAAAGCCGGTACAACCAATTAGTTCCCAAAAGAATAGGTTATCCACAACCCCCAAAATGTGTCGTAACTCAAGGCAACTGAATGTCTAAACAACATCATCGGCATGCCACTCATCTAGACGTTGCGGTTCTCCAACCACCTCCTCTAGCTCCTCCTCAAAGGCAACGGGATTTGGACTTGAGTACCAAAGAATGTGTCAAACACAACGGTTTGGCAGGTGGGTGAAAGGATATAATAATACAACAATAATAGAATTTACCTTTGAAGACATTTAAACCTGTTTAAACAATAATTTCTGTAAAAGGAATAAGCATTTATTCAAAACCTATATGCAATATAAAAGCATGTGAAGGTATCAAAGAAATCGGGAAACAAGCAAGATGGCAACCACACGAAGTTAAATCCTCTATCACCGAAGTGACAAGAGCAAATCGGGATGTTGATTTCTGTCACACGAGGTGAGGAGATTCAACGAAATATTCATATACATAAATTATACGGGACGGGACCACAGTAGCGAGCCGAGCATCAGGAACCATGGTAGCAAGCCGGGTATCAGGATGGGACCACGGTAAATAGTCGGGTATTGAGATCCAAACTGCAGCTAGTGGGACGGAAGGGGAATCTCCAAGTCGGTAGATCAAACCGACAAGGTCGTACAAGCTTAGTGGTGCCGACACACAGGTCACATAATAAAAATTGGGACATGTATGAAATTAATATGATGCAAATATATAAACGGGTGGGACGGAGGTGCTCGAAGGCACAATTATCACTTCAATATCGGGTAATGCACATCGGGGTTAACAAAATGCTACAGATGTAATTTCAGTGTTTTCGGGAATGACAATTCATAAATCATGGATTTCGGGGGTGCATTTCAAATTTCAGGAACAATGGAATACAATTGGACTTTCGAAATTTCAGGACAAGTATCGAGAGACTCTTTCAAGGTGAATAGGGGTCCCGTATGTCAATTCAGTAAAAATTTGGTACTCCTCTAGTTTGGAGACATCACAGGCTCCTTATACACTTTAGTAATTTCAAAAACTTCAATGAATTTTCGTGATGTGGTTTCTTTCTCAAACGGGCCTCATACATCGCCTAATAAATCTCCCGACACAAGGGATTTCCTAATAAACCTCTCACAAACATTTAAACATTTCATTCTTGCTCCCAACATAACCCCAGGTGAACCACACCCATCGCTCGAGCGGACTTGAAGTTCTCTCGCGCGTTGGACTTTCTCGAAGGGCTCGCTCGAGCGGACTTGTCCAGTTCAGGTTGGCTCGAGCGAAGTATCAGTTCGCTCAAGCTAACAACTCTCTGTGAGGGGTTCCGGAAGGGTTCGCTCGAGCGAATAAAGGTTTGCTCAAGAGACCTATCCTCTAGATGGGTTCGCTCGAACGACCTGTCAAGTCCGCTCGAGCGAACTGTCCAGGAACTGATCTCGGGGACAGTTCAGCTCCTTTCTTTTTCTCTTCTTACAAACCCCTTCTGATCCTCATTTCTTTATCAAATTGAGAGGCTCAAAGTCTCATTCAAACCCCATTCAAAACACCATCAAATCCTCCACAAACAACCATTCATTCACCTCCTTCTCAACCACATACAACCACAAGAGAAAAAAGAAGAAGACCATTATTCACAAAGATTCATTTGAGCTATCAACAAGTATTAAATGAAAACTATAAATGCCCATGTTTCCAAGAGTTAAACAACCAACAAAACTCATTTATATGCATTTATTTCAAAATCAATGCAAGTCAAGAATAAGCAAGAATAAAAATAGTAAAATTATTCACATTTCTCATAAAAGTCTTTTAACACTTAAAATATCTATTCATCCACTTGCCTTTGGTCCAAGCTTAGCAAAACAAGCTCTAATCACACTCTTCTCAAGGATAACCTACAAGACATTAAAAACCCCAAATACAAACCCTAAAATGGTCAAAACCAAAGGACAAGAAAGCTTCCAATAATGAAAATGGAGCTTCTCTAAGGTTAGAAGAAAACATATCTAGAAGATTGGAGAGGAAGCTTACAAGGAAGTTCTTCAAATAGGCAAGATGAGCTTCAAGGAGATCTTGGGACGGATGACTTCCTTCGCAAATGGTATCACAAGAAAGCTCTTGAGGAGAGGAAGAAGATGATGATATTCATTCCTCCATTGGCAAAGGTTTGGTAGTGGATTGAGATGGAAGAGCAAGGAGAAGGAGAGGGAAAAGAAACCCTAGCTTGGGTGTTGCTTTTGAGTTGGAAAAAGAAGAAGAAGAGGAGGGTTCTCCTAATATACTAGTAGAGATGGAGGGTTATGCTAATATACAAGTAGAGATGGGCTCCACCACTTAAAATTCTTGTGGGGCTGAAATCATGCTTTTGGGATCTCGGACGAGTTTGACAAAGAAGGGAAAGTTGTTCATCATAATTTCTAATTTTTAAAAAATATATGTTTCGCGGGTTTTAGTGACATTAGAAATTGTGTCCAAATTTTGGGGTAAAAGACTGTTTTGCCCTTAATATCATGAAAGTCAGGTTTCGGGGTTTCAAATGGGTACGGGACCAGCATGAAAGTTGTAGAGATTAATGAGATGAGTAAGACGGGATTGAAACACTAATTTATTGGAATCTTGAGTAATCCCCAAAGTACACATAAAGTTATAAAAGGAACCTTCAAAGGGTCCCACTAATCACAAAGGCACTCAAAATTGCCCAAAGCCATAACAAAACTATTATATTCCCATCTTAACCAAAATTCACTAATCACGTTATAACTAACACACGACTTAATTAGTACTAATCGAGGTCACTCGGGTCGGGGTCTTACAACTGAACAAGTCCTTTACATTAAAAGTAAAGTCCATATACACATTCATTTTTACTAATAAGTCAACCATTGCACATTGAAAATACAATGCAGGTGGCATCATTTACAATTCAAAATAACTATACAAAGAGTTCTCTCAAAACGTTTCCAAAATGTTTCAAATTCCTTCGCACTCTGTTCACGTCCATTCAATCAATCCTCCTGGAGGAACTTGATTGGCCTCCTCCGCTGGTGGTTTGGCCTCTACAGGACTAGCACAGGCAATTGGGCTTGCAATGTCATCAATAACACTGTGAACTCGACGGTTCAACAATGTATACACAGATCTATGATAGTTCATGCTATTGCTCTTAATAATCTGTTCAATCTAATAATTAAACAGTTCTATAATATTTATTGATTGGACCCCAAGTGTAGGGTGCGATTATAGTAATAAAACTGGTAAAACCAGGTCGATCCACATGGAGCAATGTAAATTAAGATTCCTTCTTAACTTGTACCTGCCCTAAATTAAAAATCTAAATCTAGCCTAACAAACTAGTAAATTACAACCATCATTCATACTTTCCAAAAATTAAATTAATTACAATTCATTGAAAAGATAACTTCCTAAATCTAAAGATCCTAAACTAAAAACTAAAATTGCTACAAAAGAACACACAAGTTAGAACATCAATAATAAAAAGTACCAAAAATAAAACTAAGAAACTAAAGTAGAAACAAAAGAAACATAAATTAGAAAGTTAGTAATGCAATGCATGCCATGAGATGCTGAAAATTCTAAGTCTGGAAAACTAGTATGCAGGGCTGTTTTTATGCATGATCTTTCCTAATCTAATGAAACCTAAAACTAATTTTAATGGCTGGAATTTAAACTATAATGATGCATGAATCTAATGCACTTTCCAACAATTAACAAATCTAAACAAAATTGTGTGACATAGAATTGTAAAAGGTGCAGGAATTAAAAGTGATGTGCTGAAAATAAGGGTGGTGTGCATAAATCAAAGATGGTAAAAAAAAAACTGAAATATAAAAGTGGTAAGTTGCTTCTTTTAATTCTTTTCAATTGAGGGTCCAAGAAAATTAGAGGTGCAAACCTAGGGTCCTATTCTTCAACTTGGGTTGTCAATCCAAGTTGAGAATGATAAATCCTCACTTTTTAATAGATAAATTTCAGACTTGGATTTTTTAAACTTTTCTTAATCAACACTCTTCAACTTCACATTGTACTGCCTCCAAAAATACTATGTATCCGTAGAAAACAAGGTATATTGTGAGGATGCTAAGGTGAGTTGTTAGTAATTATTCCAAGCCAATTAAAAATATTTAACCAAAAGTAAGAACTAACCCTATTGCAAACTAATATCAAGATTCACAAGAAATCAATATAAAGAATTAAAAAGAAACAATTTTATTAATACTAGTATGCAATTGAGTATATAAAATTGAGAATTAAAAACAAAAATACATACTAGGATGATTGAGAATCCCTCTTTCTAGTTGAGAAAACAAGGGTGGTGGTATGGCCTTTGAGAAGAACCCCCTTGATGGATTAAGATGGAAGGGCAAGAAATGGAGAGATGGTATGAAATTCTCTAGAGTGAGAGGTGAGCAATTCTCAAGCATGAGAGGAGATGGATGCTTATGCCTTCAATTTATAGATTTTTGCTCTCTTTCTTTCCTTCTTTGCTCCAAGTTTGTAGCATGCAATCTTCTTTATATGGTAAGTCCATTCCTTGGCCAACAAGTCTTAAAAGAAATAGCAAGGTGAGTGAGAGATTTTTTTGTGCTTTCCATGTACAAAATTGCAATCTCAAGTAGAAATTATAGCACCAACTTTCAGAGGCCATATCTTCCTCGTTTTAGCTCCGATTGACACAATCTTGGGTTCTAAAAAATATCTACTCAAAAAGAGCTTTCTAACAGTGTATAGATTGCACCAATCTAATGGCTGGATTAAGAGTTATGGCCATTTTAATCTTGCTGCCTCTGAAAAATCCGAAAATAAATATGCACATATGGAATGTTAATTGTGCAATGGGGTGTGTGGGACCCATGTGGACATCCACAGGGATCTTGGGATCCTTCTTTCCTTGTTTCTTGACTCCTTTTCCATGTTTGATTTGCTTCCAAACTTCTTTGATTGACTAGTCAACTCTTTTAACATACTTTCCTTTCTTGAATTTCTTTTTTGATTTTTGAGTTTTCAAACTTTGTAAGAATTAGATCTTACCAAGTTTGAAGTTTACTTTCTTGAATTTGAAATCACAAATTTACCTTTTCATTGTTGACTTTTCAAACTCTTCAAAAATACCAAGATATGTGGGTCCACCGTGAAAGATGTCATACCCTTGATTTCTCTCAAATTTCACCAATGTGGGTCCCATTCTTGATTTCTCCTACACAAATTAAAATAAATAAATTCAATAATAATTCTATGTAAAGAATTTAAATGGACGATGCATGGGACCCTACTTGATGCACCCATAATAACTGACTTTCCAAAAATAAATATCCAAAAATGGTAGGTTTCATGAATTTATGTAAAAGTTGTGATTTTTGAGCAAATTATGCATAAATGCACTACAATGGACTCTAAATGCATAAAAACATGATTTGACATTAAATAAAACTCTTTAATATCAATAAGCCCTTAAAATAGTCCAAAATGTTTATGAAAATGTGCGTTTTTCAGGACTCATCATTTATCAATTCTAGACAATTCAATAACCTGTGCATTGGAGACAAGTAATAACAATTACTAGGTTGGCAACTACAATAGCATTCATTTCAATTCAGTTCTTTCCAACAGAAGCAGTCATTCATGTTCATTCATTCATATTCATTCATTGTTTACAGTGAGTACTCTTTATTAGGTGGCTTATCATTCAATAATATGTGGGATCTACCAGTGTCTTGATTAGAGATCACTGGCATCACCACGGAGCTCGAAAAACTCCGGTCCATCTACTGCAGTAGTATTATTCATTAATTCATTATTACTTTTAGTAACTGTTCATTCAATTCATTAATTCAGTTCAGCTCTATAACGAGCTTAAGAAACTACTATGTAGTGCCAGATTCATGAATCAAATCAAATAAACAATTCCATTCAAAACTTCTAATCAAATTTCTAAACCAAACAATTGAGTGAAACATTCATTATCACTGTATGTGTTATTGTCGATGACATCACTTTAATTGAAATTTGTATATTAGGATAACCTTAGCTAACACCTATGAAGGTTTAGATACCACTAACATTAGCCTTAACAACTAGGCTTTCATTTCAAAAAAATCAAACCTCAATCTGCAATTTTTCTCAAGTTCGGTCACCTTGTCATTTACCTGTCAGTTAACCAAATGCTGGAATATAGCTAACCGAACCACATTCGGTTAACTTTCCAGAACCTCTCAATTTTTTATACTTTTTCTCAATTCGGTCACCTATTCGGCTGGCCAAATTCTCAAATTTGGCTGGTTGAACATATTTCGGTTAGCTTTTCAGAAGCTTGAAATTTCTGATGAAAATCTCTGACAACTTTCGGTCACTTGGCGGTCACCCTTCAGCTAGCCGAATTTCCAAATTCGGCTAACCGAACATTGTCGGTCAACTCATGGTCAGCTTTCCAGAAGCTGAACTTTTCTGTGAAAATCAACCCAAGTGGGTCGGTTAGCTGGCGATCAGCAGTTCGGTCCCAAAACTTTAGTCCAGAACTTTAGAAATTCTGAAGTGAAATATGAATTTTGAGCTCCTTGAGCTCCAACAAGTCCAATAGCATCCTAAATCATAAGAAGTGTATATTCTTGCCTCGTTTGAAGATTGATTGACAAAAACCCCTTTGGATTAGCTTGGTTTTGAGGTGAAAACTCTCAATGGAAAGCCCCCTTCAACCTAAATCCAAAACCAAAACCAAAACACAATCTCTATAAGCTATTTGTGCTATAAACCTACTACAAACTCTCTATAGAACATCAAAGTTCTTACAATGATCCAAGTACTTACTTGTAGCCTCAAGAAAAGGAAATCTAGAGTTCTTTCTCAAGCTCCAACACTCCAAAAATGGAATGAGCTTGATAGAGAAGATGAAGAAGATGAAGTAGTTCAATCTCTACTCCAAAACACTTGAGTCATTCCAAACCTCACTCTTGATGAAGAAGAATGGAAGGAAGAAGAAAGGAAATGATGTCCAGGGTTGTCTTGAGCTGTCTTGAGTGAAGGAACTCAATCTTGAGTTCATCTTATCTTATATAATGCCCTTTTTGCACTTAACTCCTCCACCTCTTCTCTGTTTGCAATTTAAGTCAAATGAAGGGTCATTTGATCCATTCCTTGTCAAATGACTTTAACTCTATTATGAAAGTTATCATACTCTTTGAGATACACGCATTAGTATCAAGAGTGATCATATTCAACAAAATATGCGGAAATTCGTATTTACGAAAAAGCCCTTATTTTCCTTTGTTTGAGCCTAAACTCCGTTCAAATCATTTAATCTCCTTCATTATCATTTCATTAAGCCCAAACCATTCATTTTAGGCTAATTCAATACAGTTGGTCATAAACCATCATTAGCTTAATTAATTATATTTAATTAGCATTAATTTCAATCAGTTAGAGTTAATCTCGATTAACTCAGGACGAGGTCTAACAAACACTATGAGGTCTAATTATCTTCATCCTTCTGTTTTTTTTTTTTTTTTTAAGCATTGATTTTGCAAAATGACTCTACTTTGATTCAAACATTTTGGAATTGGAAAAGGTCGACTTGATGTAGCGCCACAACGAAAAATAAGTTCTAATTGCTTGAACGTTTAAAGAATCTTAATACCTTGATTGAATGAAATAATTAGTGTGAATCATGGTGGTCATACATCATTTAGCGACATACTCCCTTCCATGTATCACAACATTAGAAGATAATGTCATTAAACTAACAAACTAAGCTATTGATAAAGAACATGGCCCAGACCATGCAAGATCAAGGAATACTGATGTGTCTGTAGATCCTCTACCCAATCCATTCTTGCCATGAAAGCAATTCAATCTAAACAATGCCTACTATCATTGGAGTCTATCCAAACTATACTAGCTGTCATTTCTTGAGTCAATTGAAATTCTCTTTCTTGAGGATCTTGAACAAACGCATTCTCAATAGAACTCCAAACACTAATAGAGGTATCTAGCCCAACAACTATGCCAGTTACATCTTCATATAATGTAACTATTATCCAACCTCGAAGCATTTGATCTTTGTGTCTCAAGTCTGTATAATCTGACCTCGCTTTGGCTCCATTAGCAGCAGTGCTTTCTAGATTCAACAAATAGGATCTTGGCATAGGGGTTTCTCCATTGAGAAAACCATGCAGATCTTGGCTCTCACCCGGTGTTGTTATTTGTGTTCTCCACAACAAATAGTTGGACTCGTTTAGTTTCAAGAAAATGAAATTTCCTACGTTGAGATCTACTAGGTACGAGTACTTTGGAATTCGGTTGAGTGATGAGGTTGAAGAGGAATGGAGCAATTTTCTCTGTCCTCACTAGAGGCTCTTATACCATAAAATTGTTTTGAGAAAATTCTCTTTTTCAAAGTGAACATAGAGATGACACATACAATGGAAAGTCAGCCCATTCATGATGGGTGACACCTAGTCAATCTCTTCATTGTAGAGTTGCTGGCTACTATTGCTAAACATATGTGGAGGTTGTAAATCCCATCACGTGGATTATTGTAAGACCCCGACCAGAGTGACCTCGATTAGTGTTAATTAAGTCGTGTGTTAGCTCTAAGTATGTTTAATGGATTTTGACTTAGCTGGGTTTAGAATAGCTTTGTTATAGCTTTGGAGAATTTTGAGTGCCTTTGTGCTAAGTGGGGCCCTTTGGGGGTTCCTTTTATGACTTTGTGTTTACTTGGGGGATTATACGAGATTCCATTGATTTGTGTTATTATCCCGTTTTACTAATCTTGTTGATCTCTTCAACTTTCTTGTTAATCTCGTTCCTGTCCCGAATCCCGAAACCCGACCTTTCTAACTTCAAGGGCAAAATAGTCTTTTTACACTAAATCTGTACCCAATGTATGATATTCTCGAAACCCGCAAAACATATACTTTTTGGAAACTAGAAATTTTGACGAACAACTTTCCCTTCTTCGTCAATTTCATCCGAGGTCCCGAAAACTATGATATTGACCCCCACAAGATTTCTAGTGGTGGAGCCCACTTCTCTCCTGCTTTATAAGGAAGCCATTCTCTTCCTTCTTCCTTTTTCCAGCCTAACCCAAAAGCTAGGGCTTTGTTCTTCACTTTCCCCTCTTCTTCTTACTTTCTATCACTAAATCTCCACCAGTTTACACCAATAGCATAAATGGAAGGTATCTTCTCCTTCCTCACCACTAGAGCTTTCCATTGACACTATTCTTGAAGGAAACCTCTCATTTAAAGACATCCTTTGAGCTAGTTCTTTCCATTCGGAGAACCTACAAGTAAGCAACCCTCTTAATCTTCTAGATTTGTGTTCTTGTGATCCAAGAGAAGCTCCATCTTCATTATTGGAAGCTCCCTCTTTCTATTTCTTTGTTTGACCCATTTTAGGGTTTGCTTTGGGGCTTTTTGTGTAGCTTTGGAGCTTGGCTTGGAGAGAGGGTTTAATGCTTGATTTGTTTAATTAGAGACCTTGAGGCAAGTGGATGATTTGATATTTTGAGCTTTGAATGGGTTTCATGAAATGCATTGATGATTTCACTATATGTTTTATGCTATTATTGACTTGCATTGACTTGAAATAAATGTACATTAATGAATCTTGCTAGTTCATTTAATGTTTTGGAAAAGTTAGTTTATAACTCTCATTTATTACTTGCTTTTGGTTTAAGTAAATCCTTGTGATTGTGGAATTTTCTCTTATCTTTTGTGGTTGAATGTGGTTGAGAAGAAGAAGATGTTTTGATTGATGTTTATGGAGGTATGAATGGAGATTTAATGATGTATTAAATGTTGTGAGAAGGAGTATTTGATCCTCTCATTTTGATGAGAAAGTGTGGCTAAAGGAGCTTGTAAGAAGTGGAAATGAAAGAGAGTAGAATTGTCCCGAAATCAGTTTCTGGACAGTTCTTTCGAGCGAACTTGGCAGGTCGCTCGAGCGACCTGTTCAGAAATGACTCTGAGCCATTCCAGTAGACAGTTTACTCGAGCGAACCTTCCCAGAATCATATCAGAGTCCTCACAGAACCTTGTTAGTTCGAGCGAACTATTTGTTCGCTTGAGCCAACGTGTTCGCTCAAGCGAACCCATTATCTGCTCAAGTGAGCCTCTCAGAAAACCATTCTAGAGAGCTCTTCGCTCGAGCGAACCTCTTGTCCACTCGAGCGATGAGCACTATTCACCTGGGGCTATTCTAGGTGCGTAAATAAAATGTTTAAATGATTGAGAGAGGTTTGTTGGGAACCCTATTGTGATGAGAAGACTTATGAGCATTGTTTGAACCCATTTGAAAGGAGAAACCAAATTACAAGTTTTTATTTGAAGTTTTGAAAATCCCTAAGGTGTATAAAGAGCCCGGAATGTCTTTAAACTCCAAGAGTACCAATTCATATTGAAATGGACATACGGGACCCTTATTCACCTTGATCAAATTTCGAATCCCGACACTTGTTCCGTAATTCATGATTTATGATTCATCATTCCAGAAGATACTGAATTTGCAACTGTAGCATTTTGCTAGTCCCGATATGCACTTCTCATTTGAATAGATATTTGTGCCTTCGAGCACCCCGTACTGCCTGTTTACAGAAGTGCATCGTATGAATTTTGTATACGTTTTGATTTGTCATTTGACTTATGAGTCGGCACCACTAAGCTTGGATAACCTTGTCGGTTTGATCCACAGACTTGGAGATCTCACACCTGTCCCACCAGCTGCAGTTTGGATCCCGCTACCCGGTTATTACCGTGGTCTTGTCCTGATGCCGCAAATTACTACTGTGGTTCCCGATGCCCGATTCACTACCGTAGTCATGTCCCATATTATTATGTATATGTATATGTTACTTATGTTGCATCTCCTCACTTCGGTGACTAAGGTCAACATCCCAATATGCTCATGTCATTACGGTGATAGATGACTTAGCTATATGTGGTTGCCATCTTGCTTGTTTCCCAATTTCCTTGGATACCTTACATGTTTTATATTGCATATTGTTTTTCAGTAAATGATTATTCTGTTTTATGAGAATTATTATTTTAACAGGTTTAAATGTTTTCCAAGGTAATTTCAATTATTGTTATATCTTTTCACCCACTTGTCAAACCGTCGTGTTTGATCCACTATTTTTGGTACTCAGGTCCCGTTGTTGGTTTCCCCAAGGAGGAGCATGACGAGGCGGTCGGAGAACCGCAGCGTCTAGTTGAGTGGCACGCCAATGATGTCATTTAGACATTCGGTTGCCCGAGATGCATAACATTTTGGGTTAGGACTAACCATTCTTTTAGGGAATTGATACTTTTGTTATATTGGCCTTTGTTGGCCTCTATTTTTGGGAAATGTAGTTAAATGATCTTTTGTATAAACTCTAACTTTTCTTTTGGGATAGCACTAATGATCATTGTTCATTTTGATACTAGTTATAAATATGTTATCAATCATACTATCTTGAACATGAATGTATGAATTAGATTTGCTACACACTTTCGCACTTAGAAGAAATATTCATGTTGATGTGATATCTTCACCGCGGACACCTGTGGAAAATCGCGTATACGAGTAGCATCTTCTTATCGACTCGTATACGTATTGGTTAAAATAAATTCATAGTACGAAATGATCACCGTTCAATCATCATTCAATTTAGTCCCAATCCTGGATTAGGGTTGCCCGCTTAGGGACCCGGTCCGGAGTCGCGACAATTATGGTATTGGGAAAATATTGGGTAGCATGCTTCCATAGACCACAAATGACAGCTTGTATAGATTGGATAGACTCCAATGATAATAGGCATTGATTAGCTTGGATTGCTTTGATAGCAAGTGTGGATTGGGTAGAGGATCCACCAACACGTCAACATTCCTTGATCATGCATGGTTTGGGCTAGGCATGAAAATTGGGTCGTGCCGTGCCAGCATGACCCAACTAAGGGAGGGCCCAGCCGTGCCTAGGTTGTGCCGTGCCTAGGCAATTGGGGCTTAGCCCAGCATGGCCCATGACAAGACCTTGGGCCGTGCCCTAATTTGGCTAAGTCGTGCCACCCATGGGCTAGCCCACATGCCTCTTCTTTTTTTTTTCTAGATTTTTTTTTAATTTCTTCTATAAATTGAAAGAGACTTTATGGACTTTTAGGGGTTCTTAACTTGAAATAAAGTTGAGAATATTAAAATAAATGCACAAACATTGAGCTAATTTACAAATGAATAATAAATCTTTAGTTATTCTGATTTTTATATTTTATTTATATAAAAAGTAAAAAATTATATATCTGGGTCGTGTCGTGCCTCGGCCCAAGCTCCCTGGCCTAGCACGGCATGAATATTTTTCATACCGTGCCGAGGCCTAGGGATTCTTGTCCAGCATAGCCCAGTTGGAAAAACTGTGTCGTGCCGTGCCGACCAGTTGACCAAGTCAACGGCCTAGGCCTCACTTTGATAAAATTCGTTCTAGTGATCTTCGACCACCCTTAGGAACATCCATGAAAGATAGATAGAAACCTTAGAGAGCTTAAGGCCAGAAGAGAGACTAAAGGCTTAAAACGAAAGTAAGAAGGAACTATGCTTCACTCCCTTTTGAGAACTGAAAGGGAGGTAAGGAACATCATGTTAGGACTAAATATAAGACTTTCTGTCTCTACCCCGCTCTTGACCTAGCATCCAGATAGAATACCATTCTTATCCATCCTAGCGTGCTATAACACTAAAGTTAGCTATATCTTTCAGGTAAACCATTCCCGAAACTACCGGGCAACCATCTAGCTATCAAAAGAGAAAATCCTACTATAAGGTTTCACTTTCCATCTTCTCCTAGCTTCCTCTAAACCTAAAGTTATAAATTCCTCTAGGTTAAACATCCAAAAAGTCCCCTTGCCACATCGATCCCTAGCTATGAAACCCGAGATTTTTTGTTAAAAGCGCTTTTCCCCTCGGTTGGCTGAGATCGAAATGATTCTACTTTTGAAACACCGTCCTTCGCTTAAAGACCTTCTCCACTTGGTGAACTGAGATCAAAAGTAGAATCATTTAGGAAACCACATATTTTGAATTAAAAAAGAGTGATTTAAGCAATGACAAAGAAGAAGCGGGCAGTCCTTATGAAACTACCAGTTATTGAAGAAGTGAGGTTTTTAACCCTAAGATAGACGTTTGACCCTTGCTTGGGGCTTGGCTTCCTGGGGTTCTTTTCGTGTTGGGCGTGTGTGGGCCACTTTAATGGGAATTATTTCAATATCCTCCCTCTTATTCCACATAAAACACTATGAGGTCTAACCATCTTCATCATTCTTTTTTTTAAGCATTGATTTTGCAAAATGACTCTACTTGGATTCAAACATTTTGGAAAAGGTTCACTTGATGTAGCGCCACAAAGAAAAATAAGTTCTAATTGCTTGAACCTTTAAAGAATCTAAGTACGTTGATTGAATGTAATAATAACTAGTGTGGGTCATGGTGGTCATACATCATTTAGTGACATACTCCCTTCCATGCATCACAACACTCGAAGATATATGTCTGTTAAACTAACAGATTAAGCTATTGATAAAGAACATGGCCCAAACAATACATGATCAAGGAATGCTGATGTGTTCGTGGATCCTCTACCCAATCCATACTTGTTGTCCAAGCAATCCAAGCTAATCAATGCCTACTATCATTGGAGTCTATCCAATCTATACTAGCAGTCATATCTTGAGTCAATTGAAATTCTTTTTCTTGAGGATTTTGAACAAACGCTTTCTCAGGAGCACCTCAAACACTAACAGAGGTATCTAGCCCAACAATTGTGCCAAGTACATCTTCAAATAGTGTACCTATTATCCAACCTCGAAGCATTTGATCCGTGTCTCCAGTTTGTATAGTTTGGATTTGGAATCTCTTTTGCTCCATTAGCAATAGTACCTTTTGGATTCAACAAATAAGATTCTAGCATAGGGGTTTCTCCGTTGAAAAGACCGTGCAAAACTTGGCTCTCAACCAATGTTGTTATTTGTGTTTTCCACATCAAACAGTTGGACTGGTTTAGCTTCAAGGAGACAAAATTTACCACATTGAGATTTACTAGGTATGAGTATTTCGGAGTTCGATTGAGTGATGAGGTTGAAGACATTGTGAAAAGGAATGAAGCAACTCTTTTCGTTCTCATCAGAAGCTCTGATACCATAAAATTATTTTGAGAAAATTCTCCTTCTCAAGGTTAGCAGATAGTAAAATGTACAATGGAAAGTCAACCTATAACACCTCAATTCTGAATATCGAGATAACCGTCAAGGTACCCGAAGTTGGCGCGCTACTTCCCGGAAAATCCAAGAACTTCCAAGATCGTAGGTCTGTAGTGAGGTCCAATTTAAAACTTTTTGAACAATATAAAATCAATGGTTGAATTGCGGAATCATATAAAATATAGCGGGGCAAATGTAGCAATAGCAGAAGCATAAGGTATCATATAAACTGAATCAAGTGTAGCAGGGCTGAAGTCCAGCCTAAAAACTCAAATATGTTTAACAAAAGTTTATACATTATAGACTACCTCCCTACTCACAACATAAATCACTCAAAACCCAAGAAAAGATACTCTCACACCCAAAGTGTAGGCACTCCATCATCTAGCTCGACCTTTTGGTCAGCTGGTCCCCAACTGTAGTCACCGGCTACGGGCGCTTCGACGAGCTCGTTGTCCTCATAATCAGGGTCAATACCTAAGCACCAAGAATACGTCAAATCCAAAGATCTGACTAGGCACAGTATACAAATAACATAGGATGTATGCATCAAAAGAGTATAGATGATCATATAATCAATGAGATTAACAATAATACAAAAGCTAGGCAATTGAGCAAGATAAGTAGTTAGATTCAAGATAAATAAGTTATCTAGTCTAACAGACATCAAAGTGGCACATTCACATAAGCTGGATACCGCGAGATATTATACCGTGATCCTCCCATACTGAATACAGTCGCGGTGGGGAAAAGTAATAGTGCTGGGGAAAGACGAGCCCCGCAAATAACATTCATCCATCTCAACATTCGGCACTCATCACTCAACACTTAGAAGACTGGACCCGGTATCACACCATCCGTCTAAACATAGCTCATCATAATGGCTCACTCAACACTAATAATTGCTCATACCAGTGATGATCAATCCAAAGGTTGAGTTTAAGACAACTGAGTGAATGTTAATGTCGACTCAAGGAAAAAATACAGGTCTGTGTCTGTCTAGGCTTACCTTGAGCAATCAAGCAAGGTCCTAACAAGTCCCTAAGAGGTCTAAGTACCAATTTAAACCATGGAACACATTCTAAGTCCAAGTCCAACATTTGATCCATACTAAGGCCCATCAAAGCCATGGCCTTAGTCTAATAGTCCAAGTAAGATAACAAGCTCATTCCCAATAGCAATCAGTCCATTCTCATCCATAATGAGTCACAAGTCCATCACAACCAACCTCTTCATCCTAGGGTATCACACCTCTCATCTTAGGCCATATGAGGGCCCGCCTAGACATAGACACGGGTCATTAATCACCCCATCACATCACCGGGTCACCTCTAAGTAATCCTAGATTCAGATCATCCAGTTTTCATTTAATTAACAAGTATAAACAATAATAAGGATACAAGAGTGACAGTGATGAATTAAGTGAAATAAACCTCCAAGGTAAGAGAATCAGCGGGAAATATCGAAAGTCCATCCTAAATAATGGTCCACTTTCAGGTCCAGATCCATATCAGTTACTTTGACCTCTAAATGAAGTCTCAGATGCCAATGGATATCGTGTATGGTACTCTAAAAGTTACGGGCATCTTTGATGACGTTTTAAGGATCGAATAAACATCAAATCCACACCCTAGACCCTACTTGGTGGTCCCCATGAGTCAAGGTTGAGCCATACTATTTACTCATGCTTGGCACATCAATGGAAGCCTATTTTAGATGGTCAATGGGCCATACAATAGATCACAACCTCAGATATTGAAAACTGAAAAATCACTAAACACAGTGTATCCAGTCGACCGAACACAGGGTCCAGTCGACCGAGTACACTAGGTTGTCAGGATGTTAACTCCCAAGTTGACACCTAGTGCAGTGTGCCCAGTCGACCTCCTGGCCTGGTCGGTCGACCGTGCACACTGGAAATAGTAGACAATCACCTTGCAGGCATGGCCTGATCACAGAACTCATCTGTGTGTCCGGTCAACCTCTTGGCTTGGGTGGTCGACCGCACACACACTGGAATCCTGAAGTACATGGATGTCCCACCTCTCAGTCTTTTCCCTGGAAATCATTTGTGCCCGGTCGACCGAGGACAGGGTCCGGTCGATTGCGTACACTGGGTTTCTGGGTCTTAGGGAAAATACCAACTCCCAGTTAATCCCTGTATTTTCCTATGTATCCGGTCGACCGAGATCAGGGTTCGGTTGACTGGGTGCACTAGTCTAAGAGTTCTAAAAAAATCAACTGAGACTTGGTTTTTCTACAATTTCAGTGTCGCTGGTCAATTGACTACGGGTCGGTCGACCGGGTACACATGCCTGCAATAAAATCTAGATTTTTGGAATTTCCTCCTTCAATCCAATGTCCATTCAAATCACATCAAATCTCGTCCTTTCATCATGGAAACATCATCAAACATCAAAAGTACTTCAATATACATCCAACCGTCTATACTTGGGCCATTGATCTTCCAAATGAGATCAACTCATCCATTAATGGCCAAAAACCATGAAAACAGGCTTAAATGATAGATCTAAGCATTCAAACATCAATTGAATTGAAATTACAGAATCAAAAAAAGGAAAACATGCATTCTATGCTAAATAGTTATATTGCACATGCCTCTAATCCAATTGCAAAGGAAATTGATAAAAAAAAAGAGAAATCCAAGGTTCTTAAGGTCTTCCAATCACTCAATCCATTCCCACAACTAGATTAAGTAGATCTACAGGTCGTAATACCAAAACCACAAGAGAATTCCAATAACGAAGTAAATCTAGAGAGAGAAAGAGAGATTTCTAGGGAATTGAGCTTGATGGACTCACTTTTTCGCGCATGGCACTACCGGGGTCAGCGAAGGTGAGAGGCCATGAGGTCCAACCCTTTCACGACCGAAGGCGAATGCGAACATCAACATTTTTATATGGGTATGCCAGATTTTCTACTCTACTTGGAATTGACAAGTGGTGGCCCGTAGATCCACCTTTGTAAGTAGAATAGGAAATCAACTTTTTTCTAGTTTTCCATTGCACATATATTTAAGAAAAGAGACATGGTTTGTTTGCCGTGAAAGGCGATTTACAATTCTTATCAATAATGAAAGAAAAGAGTTGTGATTTTTTTATGTCTCATTAAAAAAATACAAACTACAATGAAAAGCAAAAGAAGGGGATCTAACTTCTCGGGATATTGTGGGGACTCGTTCAGATTGACAGTTGCAACCCATGTGTGGACTTCGCCATCTTCCTTCAGATGAGAACAAGGGTGCTCTTGATTCGTTTGGCTCTGCTTAAACCTTAGATTTTTAGAGGATACAGACCAAGAGGAGGTCCTATATCGAATAAAAAGCCGAGTAGACAGGTTGAAAAGCCACGTTTAAGCCATAGAGGATGAGAAGGAGAAGGCCTTGGGGGGAGTGACCCCCCAAGGGACTTTGGTCACCTTGTAGTGGTGGTCGGTGCAGGACTTCTTCAACAAAGGAGAGTTTGTTGTCAGAGCATCGTAGCAACGTTGCAGAGCGTATGAATTTCCATGAATTTCCTAGATCTTTCTTATCGATTTTCTGGTTTTCTTTTTTTTTTAATGACCCCCCTTTTATAGGCCTTTGGTAGCCATTAGGTGGGTTTATGAGCTTTTAATGCATTAAAGCCACATAATGGGAGGAGTTACAAGTTTTTAACTCATTGTTTTGTAACTCATTTTTCTTGGTTTCTGATTGGCCAATGGAGAATTAAGAGCCTTTAATTTCCTATAAGCTCCATGATGGGAGGAGTTACGCGGTTTAATGTTACGTTTGTAACTCTCATTTGCTCGCTTCTGATTGGGTCATCCTAATAATGAGTTAATGACTGCATTAACTTGTCATAAAACGGGTCATTTAACTGCATTAAGTAGTCGTTGAGGCGCTAGAAGAGTCGCGGGCCGTGCCACGTCTTTTGAAATTCTTCTTGTGATGGTCGCTGATGGATCTTCATGCTAATCGATGTCGGATGAACATGCAACTTTAAACATAGATTGCTACAAGTGGGCCGGTACCATCTGTCCTATTGGTTTCTCGATCAATCGGGCGGAAAGTGTGCTTTCTTGGTTGGTCGATTGGCGATTTCGAAGCGATCAATGATGATTTCATGCTTTTGACGGCGGATCTGTGATGTTAACGAAGATCAACGGATTCTGTGCCTTGAATGTAAGAATTTTGGAAAACCACAAGGGTAGGACATCTTGAAACACGAAAAAAGGAACTAAAAAATGGTCTTTCTAGCGAAAATCCGGCGACCCGGATTTCCAGGGTCCCCGTCGACCATGGGCCATGGTCGCCGTGACCATAGGGTGTTTTTCCCCTTTTGGTTACTGATTTTCGGTCGTTTCTCAGGTTTTCGATTATTTTTTCTTCGGTATTTTTTATGAAATTTTTGTACATATTTTGACCTGATTTCCTTGCAAAAAACTTGATGAGAAGCCTTACATATTGGAGAGAAAAGTTTCTGATTTTTCGGGAAAGCCGAAGACTTTGTCGCGCAGAGTTGCCAATTTGCCGTCAGAAGCCAAAACTAGGTCAAATGATGTCGGAATGACCTGAGATTTAAGGTGAAGCCTGCTGAGCAATAGATGAGACCAACCATAGGCTTTTGTTTGAGTTTTGAAGCCGTGTGGGGTCCTGTCACCAGTAGACTTGATTTTGTCGTGAAGAAGATGGCGCGCTTTGATGTACAGTCAACCGAAGTCCAATTGACCTGAAAATTGACAGGGAGACTATTGGAGTCATTTTGAGATTATCCATTAGCTCTGATTTGAAAATCATTGTCCCGTGGAGCTCTGCCGCCAGAAGGCCTAATTTGGCTTTCCGAGAGTCATAGTCCGGTCAAATATTGTCGAAATGACCTGAAATTTAATATGTAGCCCTTTGGAAGCATTTTGAAGTCACCCATGTGCTCTGTTTGATGAGTTATAGCCTCGATGGTTCTCGTCCTAGGGAGGCTTGATTTTGCTATTCGAGGGTTGATGTGGGGTTAAACGTTGTTGGTTTGGCATGAAACTTGACATGGAGCCTTTTGGAGGTATTGGGCTCCGATTGAAGATCTGATGTCTACGAAGCTGTCGCTGGAGGAGTGAAGTTAGGCCAAATAATGTTGAAATGGCCCGAAACTTCATGTGTACTCTTCTTTTGGCTATTTTGAAGGATCTTGCAGTTTTTGTTTGATTCTGACAAGATTTGACGCTTGAAGTAGCATTGCTTGTTTGTGGTAGGATGCGACTTCATGTAGCTTCTTGATGTTGAAGAGGCAAAGTAACATTTTTTGGTATCAACAAACTAGAAAGAAAATTACATTTCCTTGTAGAGAAAGAAGAGGTTAATAAGATATAAAGATCCTCAGGAGAGATTGTAGCTGAAACTTGTAGATATTCACCTTCTTCTCCTTGCTAGTAGTTTAGATCTAGGGTTTCTAGAGAGAGAAAGGGAGGGAAATGAGGGAAATGGAGGGAAAATGAGAGAGAAGAGAGAAAAGAGAGGGAAATGAGAGTGAGAGAAGTAGCCTACATTTGGGATGGGAGGGTTTTATTATATAGCTTATGTTTAGTGGCTAATGATCAAAGGGCCCTTCTTAGTTTAGTAGGAAATGAGGATAAGTACATGGGTTTTTAGGTCATTTTTAGGATATTTGGAAGATTCTCATGTGGAAACCCCTCCTATTTATCCTAATTACTAGCTAGGGCTTCTAACTAACTAACTAACTTTAACAATTACAATTGACACCCTATAGAACCTATAAAATACACAAAAGGACTAATTCCTAGAAATTAGACAAAGACCTGAGAAAATACCTATCTACCCTTACTAATCCATATTAATTAGCATAATTAGATAACATAGTCTATAATTATAATATTCAAATATTCAAACTCAAATGAGGGTCCACAAGTGGTGGGGCCTCACACAACCCATTCATGATGGGTGAAGCCTAACCAATCTCTTCATTGTGGGGTTATAGGGTACTGATGTTAAACATATGTAGAGACAGTAAATCCCATCACGTGGACTACTGCATTGGGAAATATTGGATTGCATGCTTCCATAGACAACAAATGACAGCAAGTATACATTGGATAGACTCTAATGATAGTAGGCATTGATTAGCTTAGACTGCTTTGACAGCAGGTATGGGTTTAGTAGAGAATCCACCGACACATTAGCATTTCTTGATCATGCATCGTTTGGGCCATGTTCTTTATCAGTTATGTTTCTGTAAAACAAGATGGCCAAACATCTCCTATTCGAGTGTCATCGAAAAAAAAAAGTTAATTTCTTTTGGCCCTGGTTTGGCCTTATCTAAGTCCTGGCCCTTGATATTGCGGGTAGGGCCTAAAAATTGTAGGCATGCTTACGGTGTAAAGAGCTTTTGTTTGACCTACACTTGGCTCACATGTATGAGGGTAGGGTAGGAGTTTACCCTCTAGCTTGGCCCCAAACCCTTTGACAACCCAATTGAGGTAGGGCAAATCCTTAGATCTCCTCTGCGTCAATCAAAGTTGAAAAGAGGGTTTTTTTAGGCATAATTAGTGAAAGCTCCTTCATAGAGGTCCTGTAAGACCTCCAATCCATCAACTTTTCCTCTAAGGCCTGTAGCCCATACAGCTGGACATATTTCAGTGAGAGGTCCTTATCAGAAGTTTTCATGATTGATTTGCCCTTTCCACTAATTATGGATAAAATTCTAAATTTTCAAAATTTTAAATCTTCCGTTCCCCCTCTTTCAAAGATCGTCCAGTTGGTTGCTTCTCTTCTTGTTGCGGTTCGATGTTATCTTCTTCTTGTCGATTGGAAGAAAAAGAAGAGGACGAGGAGGAAGAAGGAGAAGATGAAGTGAAGGAGGAGGAAAAAGACGATGAGGAAGACGATTAGACAGCGCTGGTCGGTCGAATTGGGGAGCCATCGTCATCGAAGATGAGATCCGCCAACGGAGTGTGGCCGAAGCCGTTCGTAGAAGCCCTCGCAGCGCAGGTCGCCATCATGCAGCTGCGGAGAACGGATGTCTCATTGCCGCTCGTGTAATAGTCGATGTCTTTCAGGTCATATCTTACTACTATTCCATGATTCATCATCTATTTATAATATTGCTCTTGTTGATTGTTTCAAATCTTCAATCCTATTTTCGGTTTTGGTTCTTCTATTCTTCTGTGTAGTTTTATTCTGTGATTATTGCTGATTGGATTGCTTGGCGTGGAATTTCATCATCATTTGCTTCTTCTGCTTGCTATTGTTGATGGTTCCTTCTCTCAATACTCAATGACATTTCGGCCCACGGCACGATTCGGGCGTATGAGAGGGGGTTTTGGCCTAGAAGAGCTCCGTGTCTTATCGAGAGTTTGTGGAGATTGTGTCGGGGCATGTCGAATCGGATCAGGACGAGGTGATGAGCCTCGTCAGGTTGCTAGAAGTGTGGTCATTGTTTTGGCTTGTAGAACCCAAAATCTCTGTAGAAACTAGAACCATCGTAAAACAGAGGATTCCGGGATTTCCTTGCACTTGCCGAAGAAGATCCTCAGTTGCATAATCGACCGCCGCCGTCGGAGAAGGAGCTTCTCGCTGTCTTCCATAGAAATTACTGAAAGTCCGGGATCCTAACCCTAGAGGGGGGGGGGGGGGGTTGAATAGGGTGAACTACACTTTATGACTAATCAAGGCCAATTTTAACTTTAATGAAAACAACTAGTCACATATGATGATTTACCAAACAAGATGCGGAAGCTAACAAGAGAAATCACCACAAGCATACAACCTTACACAAAGATTTATAGTGGTTCGGCCTCAATGCCTACATCCACTACCGGTTTGTGTTCCAACACCCCACCGGATTTCTACTATTTATGCTTTTCAAAAAGGCTAAGCAATAACCCTTACAATGATGTTTTTCTAGGTTAAACAACAACCTATCAATGTGCTTTTCTAGGCTAAGCAATAACCTTTACAAGATGCTTTTCAAAGGCTAAGCAATAACCTCTACAAGATGCTTTTCAAAGGCTAAGCAATAACCTTAACAAGATGCTTTTCAAAGGCTAAGCAATAACCTTAACAAGATGAAGATTTCTTCTCAAGGAAGTGTCTACAAAAAACACTCAAAGAGATACAATTTTAAGCTCAATTTAAATGCCTCTTAAATAGGCTGATATGAAGATTTAAATCAAGAACAAAACATACACAAACAAATAGCAAAGGTGAGTGCTCAAAGTGTATGAATGTCTACTTCAATCATTTTCTAAAAGGAAGCTCACAAATGTATGCTTGATGCACTTTAAAATCTAAACACTGAAAATGATGATTGAAGTTATAAACCAATCACATGTAGAATTCAAACAACTTGGAAAGATATGTTACACAAGTTGTATGAGGTTTTAAAGTTTAAAAACACATGTAATTGGGATGAGGATGTTTGCAAAACACACTAGAATTCCAAGGTTATATTATGTTTGCAAAACATCTCAACTAAAGCTAGAAATCATGCACATGTGAGAATACAAAGATTAGAACATGCATGATGTTAAATGAAATGAAAATCAAAGTTATTTTAAAAGATATACCTCTTTAAATCTCAAACATTTGATTTCCAATTAGCCTCTAGCTATCCTAGCTTGTTCCTCTTCTTTAGGCTTCAAAATCGTTCAAAAATTGCATCCCAACAGCCATATGAAAGAAAGGAAAAGAAAGGAATTTTATACAAAAAACAGCCCAACGGCTAGTTGGCCCGGTTGACCTCAAGCCCACGCGGTCGACCGGGTCCAACGGTCATATGGCCCAACGGCTATATGCGCGGTCGACCGGCCCAACTGCGCGGTCGACCGGGCACACAGGATCTGAGGCAAATTCCTGGATTTTTTCAGAGCCTGTATGCAGTGTAAGCGGTCGACCTGGGGGGAGGTGCGGTCGACCGGCTACACAGGCCAAGGCTGAGTTCAGATGAAATTTTGAGAAATTGATTTATTGAAAAATGAACTCTTGGCCAATATGTTTTATGCATACAAAAAGGATTCTAAAAAGGAAGTTTGTATGCAAAACAAGAACCTTGATTCCAAACTTGATTTTTCAAAATCATGCACGAAGAACTTAGGTTTTCGAAAACACAATTTGAGTTCTAAAAACATGCAGGATGTAGTCTTTGAAAATCATTAGCATTTTCAAGTCTGAGGTCCGGGTTTCAAGGTCCAGACTAAGCTGAACTTGTGTGTGATCAGATGACTGAAAGAGATAGTGTTTTCCATCAAATTAGCAATACAAAAATCCTAACAATTACTACGCCATCGCCAAAGAAGGAAGGCAGCATGGTTGTTATATCGTTTTTGGCAAATCTATCTTAGTTTTTATGACATTTATCCGAGTTTTTGTGAAATTTATCTAAGTTTTTATCAAATTTATCTGAGTTTTTGACAAATTTACATGAGTTTCTGTCAAATTTATCTGAGTTCTAAAACAAATTTCTCAGTTTTGGACAAATTTATTTGAGTTTTTGGCGAATTTATCTGAGTTCTAAAATAAATTTATCTAAATTCTAGACAAATCTATCTGAGTTTTCGGCAAATTTATTTGAGTTTTTGAAAAATATAGCTAAGTTTTTGACAAATTTATATCCATTTGGCTAATTTTGAAATTTATTTGTATTTTTTGAAATAAATTTAACAAAGTTTTGGCAATAATACTTGATTTTTTGGCAAATTTTTCTGAAATTTGGAAAATTGGTTTATCTTCGTTTAGGCAAATGTATTTGCTTTTTTTTAAAACTTATTTATGTTTTTTAATTTTATTTACGTCTTTTGAAATTTATTTGCTTCTTTTGGAATTTATTTACATTTTTTGAAATTTATTTGGATTTTTTAAAATTGATTTTCATCTTTTGAAATTTATTTATATTTTTTGAAATTTATTTGGATCTTTTGAAATTTATTAACATCTTTTTAAATTGATTTTCATCTTTTAAATTTATTTATATTTTTTGAAATTTATTTGGATCTTTTGAAATTTATTTGCGTCTTTTTAAATTTCTATTCGTTCTTTTGAAATTTATTGCTTTTTTTTTATATTATTCAGTTTTTTGAAATTTATTTGAGTTCTTTCGAATTTGTTTTTATTTTTTGAAATTTTTTGTGTTTTTTTAGAATTTATTTGGGATTTTTTAATTTTATTTAAGCCTTTTGAGATTTATTTTCGTCTTTTGAAATTTATTTACATTTTTTGAAATTTATTTGGATCTTTTGAAATTTATTTTCATCATTTGAGATTTATTTGGCCAATTAAATAGTCGTTGACCATTATTAATGGCATATCCCACTAATTGTGGGATATGATTTTGAAGAAAGTGTATATTTGACATTTTAGGTCTTCAAATTTGAAAAAAAAGACCAATCACACTATTAAAAAGATTGTGGATCTAAGGCAATAAAGTGAAATGTTCAGGGAATGTGCCCCCCCCCCCCCCCCCCCCCCCCCTTTTTTTTTATACCCCATTAATGTTCATATAACTTGTAAATAGGCTCCTATAGTTTTTATATGTCTATGTACCCCCTACTTTTTTATCTTAATCTTCCATGTCCCAAAAATTTGTAATCCTAATGAGAATGGGCAAGCACCAAAAGGTATGTGTTGGGTTTTTATAAAAATGATAGCTTTGCCCTTGAGTTCATTAAAAATCAAGTGTCATTATTTACAAAAGTATAATTATTTTATCCTAAGTCCCATTGATCTCTCTCTCTCTCTCTCTCTCTCTCTCTCTCTTAGTAATTCTCACATACACATAAACCCTATTCATGTAATTTGAAACTTTCATCAATTCAACAGTGGGCTGTGCATAAATTGGGTCAATTATAACCAATTACAAGTACAAGCATTGATTGTCATGATCAATTTGAATTAATGAAATGGGCTATTATAGTAACTGTCATTGTTACAAGCTTTACAGAAAAAATAAAATCAAGCTTAAATATGAAATTATCCATATAGCAATGAAGAGAAGGGCAAAAGTATCATTTTATTGTAAAAACTTATGGCGGTGGTAAAGCTATTGATTTTGATACATAAAAGATATTAAATTAAAACAAGGGTATTATATATAAAAGGATTTTATCAAAAGAAAAAAAAAAAAACTTTAAGTGGTCACTACACCAAACATGGAACTTTAGCTAGTAGTGCACTAAACAGGGAATGTGTATAGAAAAAGTAACTTTTTTCACTATTTTTTTGGTGGTCGCATTCGACCTTCATTTTTTGTGTTGAGGGGTCAACTGCGACCCTCGCTATAACAAGTGAGAGTCGTATTCGACCTTGAGTAGGCATAACATCTCCATCTTCTTCCTTCTTCCTTCTTCCTCGAGTGTTCGAGTTTTCGATTAAAGAAAGAGAGTACTGAAAGATCTACCACTTAAAGTTACATTTTTGGTAAATTTCTCATAGAGGATCCTTCTGGAAAAAAACTTTTGCAATTTCAAACCCAAATTTATAGCATGCTATGGTTTTGTGTAACATCATGTGAAACCGATTTTGCTAAAATGGAAGAATGGATTGGAGGAGCAATTCAAAAACTAAGATGCTACCAAGAAGATACCAATGGCCTAAAATAAAAGATACTACCAACAAGAAAACCAGAAATGAGGAAGAGAACATGGCACTAGTAGTTCACATGATGCACAACCAATCGACAACATTTATTAGGGACTAAACCTTTCTTAAATTGATCAACCCACCAACAACATTTTTAGGGCCGATTGGCAATTTACTGGGTTAGATCTTTTTGTTATCTTTTCATTTAATCGAAAACTCAAACACTCGAGGAAAAATGAAGAAGATGAAAATGTTATACCTGCTTAGGGTCAAATGCGACCCTCACTTGTTATAGCGAGGGTCGCAATCGACCATCAACACAGAAAATGAAGGTTGAATGCAACTACGAAAAAAATTGGTGAAAAAAATTACTTTTTCTGTATGGATTCCTTGTTTAGTACGCTACTTACTAAAGTTCCATGTTTCGTGAAGTTGCTATTTAAAGTTATTTTTTTGGTAAAATCTCCTGTATATAATTACGAAAACCATAGCAGCCTATTTGTAAATTCTAAAACCCTTAGGAGATATTTAAATATATATATATATATATATATATATATATATATATATATATATATATAGACACACACGAAAAAGGGTGTGTTTTCATATTCCAAGATTACAAATATAGTCCACTTCAAAATCTCCGCCACCTCCAGTCCCCTGCCTTGTGGAAGCCACGCAACGCAATTGGCCGGACAAAGACAGATCTCACTATAAACAGGCGGAACTCTCGAAGATGATACAAAAAATAATTTCTACATGAAGAAGGTAGAATCCCAACTAACTCCCAACAACAACACCACCACCAACTATAAACCCTTCATCTCATCATCTCCAAACAAATCTAAATCTCAGATTCCTTCTACCCTCTCTCTCCCACTCCCTGCTCTAATCATCCATGGAAAACCTCATTTTGTCTCCTTTCCTTTACATACCCACTGATCAAATCCAAATCAGCTTCAAAATCCCATGTTTTGGGAATGGTTTTAACTTCCTTTCCCAGAAAATGACTCTCTTTCCCCTGAGGTCTGATTCTGCATTCCCCAGAAGGAAAAACCCATCTCATATCAAGTGCTCTTCCCTTGAACAAGGCCTCCAGCCGAAGCCCAGACCAAAGCCTGCTCGATTTGACGAGTTGAAAGCTGATTTGCAGGAAACCCAGATCAGGAAACCTGATTTGGGTCTCTGTCCTCAGATTGAGAAGTTGGTTTTCTTCAAAAGGTATGAAGAAGCCCTTGAATTGTTCGATGATTACGTTGTAGGTAACCAATATGTTTTAGAGAGTAGTACGTATGATGCGTTAGTGAATGCATGTATTGGTTTGAAGTCGATCCGAGGGGTTAAAAGGGTTTACAATTACATGATTAAAGGTGGGTTTGAACCAGATCAGTATTTAAGAAACAGGGTTCTGTTGATGCATGTAAAATGCGGGATGATGATTGATGCCCGCTGTCTGTTTGATGAAATGCCTCAAAGAAATTTGGTGTCATGGAACACCATCATTGGAGGACTTGTTGATTCAGGAGACTACGAGGAGGCATTTCGGTTGTTCTCGTTCATGTGGGAGGAGTTATCTGATGGTGGGTCCCGCACATTCACTTCGGTAATTCGTGCTGCTACTGGTTTGGGAATAGCTTTTGCTGGTAGACAGGTGCATTCTTGTGTCTTGAAGATGGGGATAGATAAAGATATTTTTGTGTCGTGTGCTCTGATCGACATGTACAGCAAATGCGGGTGCATTGAGGATGCTCGGATTGTTTTTGATGAGATGCCAGAGAAGACAGTGGTTGGTTGGAATTCCATTATAGCTAGCTATGCTCTTCATGGATACAGTGGGAAAGCTCTTGATTTGTATTATGAGATGCGAGATTCAGGTGTGAAGATTGATCACTTCACTTACTCGATACTTGTTAGGATTTGTTGTCGCATAGCTTCATTAGAGCATGCTAAGCAAGCTCATGCTGGTCTAGTTCGTCATGGGTTTGGATCAGATATAGTGGCTAATACAGCATTGGTGGACTTTTATAGCAAATGGGGGAGGGTCGAAGATGCACGGCATGTTTTTGATAACATGCCTGCCAAAAATGTTAAGTCTTGGAATGCACTGATTGCAGGATATGGTAATCATGGGCGAGGAAACTATGCTGTTGAACTCTTTCAGCGGATGATTTGCGAGGGAATGGCTCCGAACCATGTGACCTTTCTTGCTGTTTTATCAGCCTGTAGTTATTCGGGGCTGTCAGATGAAGGGTGGGATATTTTTGAGTCGATGAGTCGAGATCATAAGATTAAACCGCGTGCCATGCATTATGCATGTATGATTGAGTTGTTAGGTCGTGAAGGGCTTTTAGATGAAGCCTTTGCTTTGATAAAAGACGCCCCTTTCAGGCCTACAGAGAACATGTGGGCAGCCTTGCTGACAGCTTGTAGGTTTCATCAGAATCTGGAGCTTGGGAAATTTGCTGCGGAGAGACTTTTTGGAATGGAGCCTGACAAGCTAAGTAATTATATCGTACTTTTGAACATATACAACAGTTCTGGGAGGCCCGATGAAGCTGCCAAGGTTGTCCAGATCTTGAAGAAAAAAGGGTTGAGATTGCTTCCTGCATGTAGTTGGATTGAAATCAAGAAAAGCCCTCACGGGTTTATTTTTGGAGATAAATCTCATCCCCAAAGCAAAAAGATCTATAAAAGATTGGATAAATTGGTGAAGGAAGTAGGGGAACAAGGTTATGTGCCAGACAGAAAATCTCTGCTTCCTGATGTGAAAGAACATGAAGAACAGATGTCATATTACCATAGTGAGATGTTGGCGATCACTTTTGGTCTAATCAATACATCTGATTCAACTTCATTACAAGTAGTGCAGGGCCATCGGGTTTGCAGTGACTGCCATCGAATGATTAAGTTGATAACCATGGTTATGAAACGGGAAATTGTTGTGAGAGATGCCAGCCGATTTCACCATTTCAAAGATGGGACCTGTTCTTGTGGTGATTACTGGTGATGGTTTAGATTCAGGATAAAGCGTGTTGAGGATGCTAGCGCAAAGATGATGCTTCAAGATGTCATGCTCATGAGATCTGAGACATCAGTCAGGTGCTTGACCTGCCTGAAAAATCAGTCTGGTCTACTGGTCTGGTATACCTCGTACATACCAATGTATGTTGAATTCATACTATTAATCATTTCTTTTTCTTTTTCTTATTGTCCTATTCCTTACTGTGGCCCTCCTGATTAGTGAACCTATTTTTTTGGCAGGACATTTTTATGGTGGCCCTACCTGATAATTGCCCGGGATCCAAATATTGTCTTGATTACTTTTCTAATTGTATTAGCTTTGTCTGCGAAAATTTTCTAACATGGTGGCCTGAGGAGGGAAGAAACTTTTTTGGGTATGTTTCCTTGATCCTTAGGAATAATATGAATATGTGATCTTATTTGATATGGATTATTCTTCAATGAAGTTTTGCTTATTTGTATCTTTGGTTGGTATTCATTGTATATATTTCCAATGTCACCATTATCATTGGATTCTAATGGATACACTTTTCATTCCTTTTTTTCCCCTTATTTTTGTTCTTTTTATTTGATCACATTCTAAGCTATCTACCTCCTTTTTATCCTTGTGTTTGGAGAAATAAAAAGGAAATTGCATTTCTTTGAGACATCTTTCATCTAATTATCTCAGTGGCCTCTCTATGTAGGTGGGTGAAAGATCTCCTTTCTATTCCTCATGGCTTAATAAGCTTTGTTCAAATGTATTATCTTAGGAACATTAGGCTCTTTCAGAGAAAGCAACCTGAGTTAAATATATCAAAACCACTTCATGATGCAAGCTGAAAATATTGAACTATCAGGTGATTGAGAATCTGATAATTGAAACCCATGTTTTGATAATGGAGACCGGTCTTTTATCAACTATGGGCAATCAGGGGTCTTTGTTATGGATGGTATATGTAAATTGTAGATCGAATGTTCCCATTTAAGATTTTAATTTTTTTAAATAGGGAAGTATATTCTATGGTCTATGTCTTTTGGCCTTATTATTTAAAAGTGCCTGGCTTTTAAAGATGTATTGTTTAGTCTCTGGGATTTTGAAATCCTTTGAAGGTTTTTCCTTTCATTCAAAAGAAGAGCAACCATAGTTATGATAAATGTTTGGGGTATAACTCACTTTTTTGGAAAATGACCAAACTGCCACAGTGCCACGGACCTATGTCTAACCAAACTCAACCCAACCCATTCATTCCATGACAATAAATAGATTACCATTCATTTTCGTTCTTTTTTTCCCACCTTCCAACCCAAGCCCATTCCTGCCCAGGCCATGATCCTTTAAGATCAGACAACACCAGAAAGTCGGGGAACTACAGAAAGTTGGGCTACAGCAACCAATTCAAACAAAAAGAAGAAACGGTGACAAAAGGGGCCATCCAAACTGTGAGCCCACCTTAATGTTGGGAATGCAACTCGAAGTTTGAACTGACCATCAACTGATAGGAGTTTGAGAAGAAAGTGCAGGGTGACCTGATTACAATGTGCAATGTGCAGTGTGGGTTTTTCAGATCATCAAATCAATGCGATTCTTTGCTGTGATGGGTATACAATGGGTCCAAATTAGGATGGAAAATTGGGTCCTATAAATGGAATCCATTTCAGTAGTTGTGACACGGTTGATTCCAACTGTCTTGGTTTCTTCCCTGTATTTTTTCTTTTTTCAAGACTATTTTTTTCTTTTTTTCTTTTTTCTATTTTTTTTTTTTTTTTTTTTTTTTTTTTTTGCACCAAGGGAAATATATCATTTCAAATAATTAATCTTATCATACATATGAATGAATGGCTTGGGTTTGATTTGTTTAGAAAAAGTGTGAGAATAATATTATAAAAAAAAAAAAGCTTCGGTCACTTGGAAAGAGTGAGTATAGGGACTTAAGCAATTATAACCATGTATCCTTGGATTTTGGCCACACGGATTATACTTTATGAAGGATTTGGGGACTAAATCATAAATCTTTAGACTTGTGGATAATTAGGACAAAAGGCAAGGAGTCCATGGAATTAACTTCCCATTTTTCTTATGTGAACTGAAAATAGTAAAATGTTACATATGTTCAAGATTTTACGAGTTTGTCTAGCAACATTTTCTTACCATCTCAAAGGTAACACCATTTATGGAAGAAGGGACCATTATGATTTCATCATCATCACCATCATCATCGGCAGCACCACCACCATCAAAGCCTTGTCCCAATTATGTTGGGGTTGGCTATATGAATTATGTTTCTCCATTCCAATTTATCACAAGCCAAATCCTCAGATATATTGCACTTCTTCATATCTATTTTTACTACTTCTATCTACGTCCTTTTCGACCTATCCCTTCGCCTTGGGGCCAACATGATTATCTTATTTAGTTGGGAGAGTCCCATTGTGATTCTATCTTTAGCGAGGAGCCCACCACGATTCTCTTTAGGTGACTGGACCAACCATGATTGATTCATTTCGGTGAGTGTGCCCTATCAAGATCTCAACATGGTTCCATCATTATTAGATCAGAGGAATCCATGATTATTACTTATTTGGTGGATGGGGCCCACTATAATTATTATAATTTGATGTGCTGTTAAAGATGGGTGCCTTCTTTTAACGGGGGAAAATCTTTTCACTTCTTTCCATACACTAATTACACCCATATGAAATTTCGCTTATGCAACACATACAAACACACGTTCACATGTTAAAATTTTATACACAAAATGCTTTACATCCGTGAATTAGTTCAAACAAGCAACCTTTAAGAGCTAAACTATACATGGAAAATGCTTTAAATATGTGAATTTGTGGGGAAAAAACACCTTAAGAGCTAAACTGCTGAATTTGCTATAGATTTTTCAATAATTGCATTGAGGATGGTTTGCGTCCAAGTGCTCTTAATGAGACCCCTAACCGCTTCTTACCTAAGAACTTTGCCTTCATGGTAGAACTTATCAAACAGAACTTTGCCTGCACTGTTGAACTTATCAGACCGACTGCTTACAACTTGAAAGAACCACTCTTCTAGCTAACAAAAGCTATAGTCTCTCCAATTCTCCAGTGATCAATCCTCAAAACACTTTGTTATGTGCCAGGAGTTTCTACTGCAAATTGACATCCAGATGAAAAGCATGTCTGTACAAAAGCTAGATTCCCAACAGCTGAAGCATGAGTGTTCAGTTGCATTTGAATTTGTTCCAACTCATGTCACACAAAATGGAAAGCATTAACCAATGAATTTTAGCGTCGGTGTTGCCGATGAATTACAGTGTGAAAATTTGAATTTCTCCTAGTTACCTGCAAGAGGATCCATACCATCAAATATTGATACCTATTACAAAAGTTGTTCCACTTATATCCATTAAAGAGTTAAATTCTAAATGAGAAAACATTTCGCTTCTTACAAGAGATTTGTGTCGATACTAGCTAGAAATATCGTCAGCATTGAAAACCAGGTTGATGCAATTACTCCCACTGTCCTTGAGATATATGCAATGAAGCAGAGGTAACCTAAATCCTTTTGAAATTCAACAGGAAGATAACCTAAATGAAGCAGAGGTAATTCTACAAGAATTGCTTGAGTCTATAGACAGATCTTTAGAACTTATAGATTCATGAGATTCAGTTTTGGAAATATTTTCCAAAAGCTAGGTTTTTACTATGCATGAGCTAGTGCACAAAAAAGTTGGAATAAGTCAGTCGAGATACTAGGGAACATTGTGACCTTCCTTATATGATCTCAAGTATGCACTCAATCATATTTTCTATTCAACGTTTTCTTTCCATCTCATAAAAGCAACTAGTAATAGACTGAGAACAGATCATTTCCTTGCTTTCCCTCCTTTACTGCCCATGCTTAATTTTATTGCAGTCCTTAAAATGTCCCTTCCAATGATATTATTTTTGTCCACTTTATCCTTATTTTCCTTGCATTCATGTGTTTCTTTCCTTATTTTCAATATTGTTTTCCTTCTCATCATGTATCAATGTAGGAAAATTAATCGTAAATTCGTAACTGTAAATCATGAAATCCGTGGTGCCTAAATATTATCTCTATCTAGTTCCATTATTGCTAAGTACTCTTACACTCCTTACTCGAACCTATTCACTTACCATAAGCGACCAAATTCCTATATGAACCGAATGAATGACTTCAATTTTTTCGCTTCTCTTGATGAAGCACATGTTTAGACTTGGTCCGTTATTGGCAATAGTTTTATTTTTTATTTCCATTGAGTGCAATTTGGTCTATCCAAAGGCTAGATAATTACGAATTGCTTGGTGATTGCAAGTTGCAACCAAAACTAGAAGGGAGTTCATTATGCTCATAATCAACATCTTACACTGTGAATTACTTTTTAAGCACTTTTTTTTTTCTTTTTAGTTTGGACAACAAGCGAAAGGTCATCACCTAGTGTGGTCCCACCAAAGCAGGGTCCAGACTGGAGACAAACATAACATTTGGCAATTTTGCACAAAGTGTCTGCTTGCAGGTCTTGAACCTGCATTATCACACATGATACATGAGACTTTTACCATTATACCAAAGCAATGACCCTAGTTTGGACAAAAACTATTGGTCATAAATTTGTTTGAGTGAGTGATCGCGGCTTGTCATTATGCTAGCTCCTTCTGGCCAAGACCACAATGCACAATGTGCATTAGTCATTGGTGTATCAAATTTGCCTTAGGTCCAACCACAATGCACAGTGTGCATTAGTCATTGGTGTACCAAATTTGCCTTAGGTCCAATCAATTGTTGCACTATAGCTTAGAAGCCTTCCATATCTATTAGGCAAGTGGTAACCATCCCAGCCCCAAGATACAAGATCTCAACCGCAAGAACCTCCTCTAGGTCGACCATTGATCTCAAAAGAGCTAGTGCCATTTTGATACCATAGAATCCCTACAACCAATGGTCCTTCAGATCTTTGACTACAATGATTGATCCACTTTGGTGGTAATTAGACCATAGGTTTCTCGATTCAAGTTAATGCCTCACTTGTCCATATCACTTGAGTAGTTTTAGAAATTGTAATCCCTGAAATTAGATGAACTTCAGTATACAAATGACCAAAATTTGAATTGTAGTATAAACGACCAAAATTTAAGTTGTGTGCTTACTGTCCATTGTGCGAGTGAGCCTTGCACTATGCTTCTTCATTGCAATGATGCATGACCTTTTCATGTAAGAAACAGTAAAGGGAGAAACCAACAGTGTCCTGATTGTAATTGCAATGCCTAGTGATGGGAGCTGGCAAATTACCTCCGGATTTTCCAGAAAAATTCTATACTAGATTTAAACTAGAAGCAGCCCTGTGAAAGTTACATTGTCAGGCAATGTGATCCTAGGAGAAGGCCCAGCAAAAATAGGCACTGCTCCGAACTGTTTCAGAAACCTATGTGCAATATCTTTTGGTGAGGCATGGCTACTTGGTCCTGTCTTAATTGAGCCTGTTGTGCCATTGGAAGACCATAACAATTTGTTCCAACGGCACATGACAGATTCATGTTGACCCAAGATTTAACCGGAAGACCCAATATAAAATGAGTGAGACTAATAGAACAATCATATGAAAGAAATGGACATAGCAGTATAACATTTGTGGACCCTGTTTTTGAAGTTTGGTTCTGAATATGGATGTTGGGCATTTATAACAGTCTAAACTTGAACCTTAACCTCATGGGCATTGTCTTAAATGGTTTGAGGCCTATTTGTTGAACATTGTGGTGCTTCATTTAAAGAAATTAGACCCAGGTATACTTCTTTAATTACATATGGGCCTTCCCAATTGGGTCGCAATTTGCCTCTAATGTGTGGGAGCTGTGATTGAGTGATGCATTTCAAAACCAGATCACCTATCTTGAATTTCCTTTCTATGACAAACTTGTCATAGGCTTTTGCGATCCGTTTCTTGTACATCTGAGCGTGCTTTGCTGCTTTCATCCTTTTCTCATTAAGGAGGTCTAGTTGTAGCTGTAATGCTTCTCGTCTTTGGCCTTCTGTCATCTCTTCATCTAATTGGATCCGCAATGATGGGTGTAGGAGCTCGAAAGGAAGAACTGCCTCCATCCCGTAAGTCAGGGCATATGGGGTCTCACTTGTCGGAGTCCTGATGCAGGTTCGATACGCCCACAATGCTTCGACCAAATGGTCTGGCCAATCACTACCTTTTGCAGTATCCACTGTTTTCATGATGATCTTGAGTAGTGTCTTGTTTGTAGCTTCTGCCTGTCCGTCCGTTTGCTTTGGGATAATACAAGGTTGAATGATGCAGTTCTATACAATATTTTGTGCACAAATCCTCCATTTGTTGAGATATGAATCAAGGGCCATTGTCGGTTATGAATACCTTCGGAACGCCAAATCGGGCCATTATGTTCTTCTGACTGAATTTGACTACCATGGAGGCTTTGATGTTAACAAATGCCTCAGCCTCCACCCATTTTGTGTAGTACTCCGTCGCTGTTAATATAAAATCCTTGTTTTGAGTGTTTTTTACTGTCGGAGCCAGAGGTCCTATGATATCAAATGCCCAGGTCGAAAAGGGCCATGGAGCGGTAGTGGGATGCAGTGAAGATGCTGGAGCATGAATCAAGTCGGCGTGCAATTGACATTCTCAGTCCTTGAAGACAATTTTGGTTCGGAAATAATGGGCATCGGCTCGTACCTCATCTCGCTGATCCGGCTCATGATTTCCTCTAGCCATGATTGCTCTACCGGAGGAATCTTCCAACGCTCGGGTGTCCTTATGGCTCTACAATAGTCAGGAGTCTTTACTCCTAAACTACCTATATCTTTGGGATTTTGGTTTTCTAATTTTTTGGGGTTTTGTGGCTTTTTGATTTTTTTGGGGTTTTTTTTTTTTTTTTTTTTTTGGGATTGATATGGTACATGTTGGGTCGTCGTAGAGCTATTTAGGGAGGAAGATCCCTACCTTGGGCAATGTCGAGCTGTGGGGCGATACACCACTTCGTCATCTTCGGGATTTCCGATTTCCAAGGTTTTGATGCCTTCTTCTGATGGTTCTCCTCTCCAATGCCGCCACGCGGCTGGCCAGTACACGACTTCTTCGCTATCGAGGTCCTCGATCTCCTAAGTTTCACAATCGTCTCTTTTTTTGGAAATCGGCATTTTTTGGGCAACTTCTCCGAATTACTGGCACTAATCATGTTGCACGATAGCGCTCGGAAACTTTCGTATAGGGAGGGACTTGAACCTTTAATTTCCTCGGTCTCGTGGAATTCTTCCCAAGTACCAAAGATCTCTTTGTAAGTCTCGATCTCCTCGTCCTCAGAGGATGAATCGGTTATACCTTCTATTAAAAGTTCTTTCCCTTTCTTCTAGGGGCGGACCTCATGGCATCCTCCTCCATCTGGAGGTTTGTTGCGATCTAGGAGTTTGCTATGCCTGACGAAGTGCTCGCCTAGTTTCCAATTCTTTTTGGAAATCGTTACCTGATCATATGGGTTGAATCTTAACCCTTATGTCTCTATCTTTGCTTCCGGGATGACGAGGTCAAGGATCCCGTCCTTGTTTTTGCCTAATCCCAATTCGGGCTGATATCCGAGCTTTCTCATTAGGTTCCAACCTTATATACATTCTCTTCTTAACGGCGGTTCAGGTAGGGGGACCAAATCGGGTGTCATACTTCGGACGGGGATCGATATCTGTTAGGGAAATGACATGATCGATCTTGTATCCATGGGTTTTGGTTCTAGGCGGGATAGGAGCCGACCGCAGGGTGGGAAGTATCTGAAGTCCTTCCGGTTCAATCACAAGCGGGTCCCCTATTAGCTTTACGATTTTTCCTAAGTGGGGAAACTTAATGCATTGGTGCCTAGTGGTTATGACCACCTTCATGTGATTGAGCCAGCGACGTCCTAATATCAGGTTAAAGGTTGTCGGGATATCCATGACATAGAACTCTTCGGGTATCAAAATCGGGCCCACTTGCACCAATAACATGATCTTCCCGTAAACGTTTTTCCTGTTTCCATCATATCCTGTCACCACCAACGGGGCTGGGGTTAGGTCCTTAGCGGTCAAATCCAGCGTCTTGTACGTTTTTAGCGGACAGATGTTCAAAGACGCCCCCGTGTCTACTAGAGCACTGGATATTTCTTTCTCTGCAACCCTAACTGTGAAATGTAGGGGCGAGGTTCTTGCTTTAGGTGGTATCTCTTTTAATTCCTCCTCAGCGAAGTTAAGGGTCGGCAAGAAATTCTCCAGGGACAAGGAGGCGATGGACGTCCTTAGTTGCTCTGGGGTTATATTTTTCGGAACTTGTAAATGGGTAATGACGTCCATCAGCTGCTTTCGATGCATCAGGGAAGCCTTGATTAGGTCAAGATTGACACTTTAGCGGGTATCTTCATAAGGTGCCCCTAGGAGGTCATATTCTATCACAGTCTCCACCTGAATGTGAGCTCTTTCCTCGACAACTTCTTTGGTTTGCGCTCCGGGGACTTGCAAGCCTGGATCCGGCATATTCGTGATCGGAGGTAATCGCGGTGGGCGAATTTGTCCTGATCGGAGGTGTGCTTGTGATGACTCTATGTCCGGAGGATGAGTCAACTGGGAGTAAGTGATGGTCTGAGACCTCCCATGCATGAAGTCATCATCAAAGTACACTTTGTAGAGGTCCCGGGAGTCGACTACCATGTCGGTTTTGAGATTATCTAGTCTAAATTTAGTCTTCCCGTCTCAATTTACGTATTTCTAATAAAAAAAGTCGTCATAGTGGGGATTCTGACTAATGGTCGTTTGGATCGGAAAATCAGTTGATTGAAGTGACACGGTAGCAACATTTGCCGACGGTCCTTGCAACATTTGTGTTGAGGTTGACGCAGCGTATTGTGGCATCGGGTTCATGTAGATTTGCATGTTAGGCATCCACTGCACCGTACCGACGGGCGAACCTTGGGTTTGCTGCGTTCTTTGTGGACCGTGGACTCCCATGGGTTTGATGCTTTCCCAATCAATCATCCCCTCATCACTGAGGTTGTAGATCAAGTCTCTAGCAGTATAACAATGGGTTAGGTCGTGTCCCGGCATCCTGTGATACACACAGAATCTTGTTCGATCAAGGTAGTCCGGCCATTGCTGTTGTCTTTCTGGTGGAAGCTAGATAGCTTTTTGTTCTAGGAGTGACCAGAAAATAGTGATCCAAGGCTGAGGGAGGGGTGGGTAGTTAGCCCTCTTCAGTCGAAGTCTTTTCTTGTTCCCGTCATTGTTTTGGCCTGAATTGTTGTTATAGTTGTAAGGGACTACATTATAGCTCGGCCAAGGATTAGTACCCTAATTCGGGTTTTGAGGCATCACCGGCTGATTCACAGGTGGTCGTGCCGGATTCATGTTTTGTTGTGGATGAATGGGTCCCCCTTGGTCATGTGGTTATCGACCATATCTTTGATCATTCGGAGGAGGGTCCCGGTAGTTTTGATCATTCTGGAAGTTCTGAGTATTTCCTTGAAAATTAACGTCCTGATTTTGCCCTTGACTCCGGTGTTGATTGAAATTCATTTCCTGACCATGATTGTATGGGCGATAAATCACTTCTTGGGTCGAGTTCACTTCCGGGGTCGCTCGGTTTTCCACTTGATTGGTCACACGACGAGAAATCTTTTTTTGATCGGAGATGCCTAGGTTATTCAATATCCCATCGTCTAGGTTTTGTTTCATTCTTGATAACCTATGATGTAGGCCGCTCCAGTTCATGACTTCCCCGATTGTCATCAGTGTCTTCATCGGTTCTTTCATGTTCGAAATGACCATCCTAACTTGCTCCTCTTCTTTCATATGGCAGTTGGACCTCGTGAATTGACTCAGTCTTCTCGCCGCGAATTCTTCATAATCCTTATTGTTCTTTTGCTTTAAGTTTGCTAAGTCATGCCGCAAGGGTTTGTTCTTGGTCAAGTGCTGGTATCGCGCCAGAAATTTTTCTATCACATCCTCAAATGTGTTGATCTCATGTGAGGGCACGGATGTGTACTAGGTTAGTGCGTCTCCGGCTAGCGATTCTTGAAAGTAATTAATGAGGAGGGCGTCATCATCAGTGATCATACGACACTTGCTGCAGAATGACACCAAATGGTGTTGAGGGTCTGTAGTCCCATCATACGCTACAAACTTCGGGGCTTTAGTGGGGAAGGGTGAATTTTTGGTCTCTTCTTTTTTTGTAAAGTCGTAGAACCCTAACCTTTTGCCTTGTCACGATGGGGGTTTCTTTCTAATCTCACTCTTTAGCCCCTCGATTTCCTTCTGCATTTCCATAATCACCTGGGACTCATGGCTTTGATCTTCGCGTGTAGGGCCACGTCTCGAGGCTTCAACTGGGGTTCGATAATAAATCAGCCCCACAAAATCATATTGAAGGTCCGATTGAGGTCCCGGAGGTGCATATTGATAACTCTCCCCAGCCTGTGTTCTCCCAGGGGCTTGAGTTTGGGTTTGGTCCTGAGTTCTACCCGGGTCAGGTGATAACCTTGGTCGTTGACTCACGTAAGTCGGTTGATGGGATGGCTCATAGACTGGTCAATCTAATTGATGCTCTACATAAAGCTCGTGAGGATCTGTGGCATTCACAACTTCATAATAATAGAGCGAAGGATTCTGCTCATCTAATACTTCGTAAGTCGGAGTCAACTGATTATGATATGTCGGAGATGACCTTTCGTATCTCGTCGGTTGGCGATAGGTTAACCTAATGCTAGATGGATTTGGAGTTGAGCAGCTCCTAGAGACAGTCGGAGGGGTCATCACTTGGAGTTGGGGTTGGACAACCTCATGCTGGTATTGGTGATGGACTCTCGGCATGCCTTGGGTATCAGCATAAACAATAGGACTCTGCCGCGGAACCCTCGGTGTAATTGGTTGAGCCGGGCCCACTTGTTCTTGCCTAGTTTGGAGATGCCTATTTTCATATGGAATTGGGACCAGTTGCTGCCTCGATTGTCTAGTGGTGGTCATAATGGATGCATCAACAGGCATTCTATATTGGGGGACTGTCAAGGTGACTGGTTCAATCCAAGTAACCATAGTTGAATGTGGGATGACCTATGAGACTACAGGTTGAATCACATGGCGGCCCGTGTTGTGATGTTGGCGTAGGTCATAAGTCCTGTCGTCTGCCTACTTGGCCCGACTAGATCCTTGTGCGTGACTTGCGAATCGGTAGAGTACGAATCCCTCCTCATTGGAGTTAGAGGACCAAAGTGGCTCTTCCTTGCGACTACTGAGTTCATCGGGGAAGGGACCCGTTCAATGACCTGTGGGCCCAATAAGCGCGGGGAATAGCGCAGTCTGGATAATGGGGTGTCGTGGGCTCTAGAAACCCCGGCATCCAATGGTGGGAGATAAGCCTCATCGATGGCTCGAGTTGCCCCCGGCGCCGAGATAGGAGGAATGTCGGGCGTTCCCTGTTGGAAATAGGTGGGCCTCGTGAATAGGATTTCAAAACTTTTGACCCACTTGACTCAGGGATCAAACACCCATAAGGCCATTAACCATATCCAGGATGCAATCCCTCATACTCATCTATCATGTACAGCAATAATATAAGCAACACCATGCAAAATAATCTACAATAGATAGAGAAGCAGATTATACCTTTGCAGCCTGGTTGTGCTCTAATGGAGAAGAAGACTACTTTAGATCTCCAAGACCTCTTAGTCTTCCACGCTATGACCCGTATCAGATCTCTTCTCTAAAGAAGATGGGTGGGATCTCCTAAAGAAAATAACTAGAAGCTATAAAGGAAACTAGAAGAGAACTAGAAGAGGAAGAGAGGTATGTGCAACTCTTGCACAAAAGGGGCTGGGCATGAATTCCAAGGTTGTGGACGTCTCAGCCCCTTTGTTACTCCTTTTATAGCATTAAGCAACCTCCTCCTCTTGTACTAATTGAAATAGAAGTCTTACTTCCACACAAAATAGTAACCTTACTATTACCACTATTAGAAGTCTCACTTCAAATAGAAATAGTAACTTCCTAATTCCTTCGTCTTGGAGTTTTAGTAGGATTAGTATCTTTCCAATAACTTGGGCTAGCGTGGGGACCACTGGGGATTCCATAGAAAGCTAGATCAAAATGGGACACCATGACCCCACATCTCATGTGCAATCCGGGCCCACAGTTAATTGCAAATAACACCACTATATAAATGCAATTGTACTCCAATCTTAGGAATAAATTACAATGAAGACCCTAAACTTCCCGATTACCACAAATAAGCCCCTCTATCAATATCCATGGATTAATTGGACTAAAACTGTCCCACCAATTTAAATCCACATCTTATCATCCTTGAGCCCCAATTAATCACAGTGATCATCAGTACCATCCAATTAACTTTTAATCGAGATGGGTGTGCACTTACTAATGACAAATCCATTAATTGGCTCAAGGGGATAATATAGATAGATTCCATCTTGACCATTGGATGTTCCCACAGTCCTACTACCACGTACCCAAGACACCGAGGTGTTGACCTACAGTTGGCCTCACTCATTGGTGACTCAAAGCAAATGAATAGATAGAAACTTGAGTTCATCAATGTCTCCGGATTGAGAGCCTATTGCTAGGAAATTATGAGAGCAAACCTTAAACTCGAGACAGTATTCCATAAGGTACTTCTCATGGTCCTTCAATACATCCAATGTACCAGCACCGTGATCCAGAATCTTACATTCTAATGATCGAGACAAATCACACTATCTCATAGTGATTAAAGCGCTGCAACCTTATCAGATGAGATGCCCAGTCTCATCACCGGTTGTGAAGATGTTTAAGTATAAGATTTGTGACAAATGTCTCCCGTGTGTGGATCTCATCCATACACATATATCACATCTAATATACTAATGGGACCCAGTTCATCTCATGAACTATTTATGTCATATGTGTTGGTCATGTGTATTAAGTAGTAAAACACCATTCATCTCATGAAAGGAAAACATGATATTATTGATAAATAAAGAAATTAATCAATTTATTACATCATCTGATGGATTGAGTCCATACAATCTAACAATCCCCACGGGTGATTTTCCATAGGAAAGGAGGTGGGGATGAGAAGAGAAAGACTTTAGAAAAGATGAGAAGGGAAAGAACTTCGGAAAGAAGAGAACATTTTTTGAAATTAATGCGAGTGATGGAAAGGGAAAGACTAATGGGGTTGTGCTCTTATGTTCTAGTGGGGAGAGCTTCAGCAGGCGATCATGCAGACCCTAGTCCATTTTTAATTTATACCAATAATGACCCTTAAATAAACGGGACACGGACCTCCGATCATTGATCAGATGTTCGTGTCCTAGAATGAAACCTTTAAAAGACCCAAATTCATGACGAGACAACAAAAGAAGTCCCATCATGGTCGCCAGGCTGTCGGATGTGAATTTTGATCCCCCTGGGGAGGGAAATCGCCATTCAACTATATGAGATATTAAAAAAATACATCGAAAATGAGAATTCCGACTACCCTCAAAATCAACGGATCACAATCGCCAGTTACGGATACGGCCGTAACACCGTCCTTCGACGAAAGTCGAAAAAGAGCAGGAGAAAATGGGATGAGTTCTTCTCTCGTCTAATGTGCCGCCGGTAACACACAACGGTTGTCTTGTCACTTAATTTGATTCTTTCAATTTAGGTCAAATTACGGGTCTCAAAAATAGGGTCATAGTGAACTAGGCATGGGAAATCAACATTCAGGGCCATGCAGACTAGTTGAAATTATATCCAAGTATTCTAGGGGGGTAAATGAAATAAAATGGAAAGAAACTGAGAAACTAGGGGGAAGGTGTCAAATATTGAGAACATGATCAGCCCCGTTCTCGGGCACCCCCTTCAATGTCCTTTGATGACCTAATGTTAAAGGCTGATTCTTCGAATCAAAAGAGCAATGCAAACGAAACTTCGAGTTGTGATTTCTGTGGGTTTGCGTGCAATATGCAAGTGATAAGAGTGCGTGGCCGATGATGGGCCGGAAGTAAGTAAAAGTGGCCAATGATGGGCCGAAGGTAAATAAACTGATATTGAGGGTGGCCGATGATGGGCCGAAAGAAAATAAAATGATATTGGGGTGTGTGAAATCACTCTTCTCGTCTTGTCATTCTCATTAATTCGGATTCTCGAAATCAACCTCTATTCCTTTTAATTTTGAGTTCAAATCAATATTTGGACCTAAGGTGGAGGAAAAGAGAAGAAAATATTTTTGGGGTTGGTTTGTTGGTTTTATGGTTTTTTTGGATTTTTAATAATTAGGGCTAGAAGGGCCTAACTAGGGGATTTGCTACCTGGATTTAATCTAACTAATCCATTTCCCTAAATGGATTTCTACCCTATCCTAGGGTCCTGATTGCCCTCATCTGCTCTCCCGGTCCCTTAACGGGGCCCGAAGAGAGAGTGAGACCTAACTTATTAAAATGAAAGAAACTAAAAGTAGTCTACTCTGGTTAGGGGGAAGACCTAGATCTGGGTTTGGGGTCTGACCTGGTCAGCCTAAACCACTGTTTAATTTCTAACTCCAATTTATTAATATTTTTGGGCTTTTAAAATCTTTTGCTTTGTTTTTGGTCTTTTGGTTTTCATTAATATTATTATTATTTTTTGGTTTGGTTCTAGAATCTGAAATTCCCTAAACTAATTTTCCTAATCCTAATGGAAGGGGGGTGAAGGAGAAGGAATAAATTACTAATTTTTACTTATTAATCTACCTAACTAATTTAGAATTTTCTAAATAAATTCCCTAATCCTAATGAGAGGGGAGGAGGAGAAGAAATTAATTATTAAACTTAACCTAATTATTCTAATTAATCTAATACTTAGAATTCTATTTTTTTTTTTTTTTTGTCTTTCTTCGTTTTTTGTTCTTTTTGTTTTTAGATAAGTTATATTGTGCTAAATTTCATGGAATAAAATATAAATGTGCAAAATAAAGAAAATACAGCTATTTATATGATGCATGGGCATGTTTGAATGCATGGGTAAGTCTGAACAAGCTAAGAATAAATTGAAATAATTAATGAAGTGGAGAGCTTACCTAGATCCGTGGCCAGCTTGAACAAATTAGAAATAAATTGAAATAAACATATAAAATAAAGGTATTTACCTAAATGCATGGCATGTTAGGTGCATGGACAGATTTGATGCTGGCTAGGAATAATTTAAAATAAATAATAAAACTAAAAATCTACTTGGTGCATGGGCTTGATAGGCATAGCGATCTGGGCCTGATGGGTTATGGGCCTTTTCTTGTAATTCAGCTCGGGTCAGGTAAATGGGTTGGCTTAGGTGAGTGTGGAGACGGAAGTGTATGTGTGGTGACAGTGAAGGCCGTGTGGTGGGCAATGGAGGGAAAAACTCAGGTGGTGTGCAGTTAAGGGGTGTAGGGGAGTGGGCTGTGTAAATGGCTAGGAGGAAGAGAGAGGGAAGTGTGCACTGGCGTGGAGTGCAGTGAAGGTGGGGGAGAAGAAAATGAGCGTGTGATACACATGGAGAGAGAAGAAGGGGGTGCGAGAGAAAGAAAGAAAGAGAAAGAAGAAAGGGAGGAAGGGATGTGCGCAGGGAGCAAGCAGGGAAGGTAGGTGATGCATGTAAAACCCCGACCCGAGAGACCTCAATTAGTGTTAATTAAGTTGTGTGTTAGTCTTAAGCGTGATTAGTGTTATTTGATTTAGTTGGGTTTAAAATAGCTTTGTTATAGCTTTGGGGAATTTTGAGTGCCTTTGTGATTAGTGGGGCTATTGGGGATTCCTTTTATGACTTTGCGTTTACTTAGGGTATTTTTTGAAATTCCATTGATTTCTATTTTTATCCCATTTTACTTATCTCGTTAATCTCTATAACTTTCATGTTGATCCCGTTCCCATCCCGAATCCCGAAATCCGACTTTCCTAGCTTCAAGGGCAAAACAGTCTTTTTACACTAAATCTGTACCCAATATTTGATATTCCCGAAACCCGCGAAACATATACTTTTTGGAAACTAGAAATTTCGACAAACAACTTTTCCTTCTTCGTCGATTTCATCCAAGGTTCCCGAAAACCACTATTTTAGCCCCACAAGAATTCTTAGGGGTGGAGCCCACTCCCATTTGCTTTAAAAGGAGATCTTCCCTTCCATTCTTCTTTTTCCAGCACATAAGCAACAACCATCTAGGGTTTCTCCTTTCCCTTCTTCCTTGCTCTTCCATCCCCAAATCTTCACCAAACTTGCACCTATGGCAAAAATGGAAGCTACCTTCTCCTTCCTCTCTGCTAGAGCTTTCCATTGACACTATTCTTGAAGAAAACCACCCATCACAAGATCTTCTTTGAGCTAACTCTTGCCATTAGAAGACCTTCCAAGTAAGCTTCCTCCCTAATCTTCTAGATTTGTGTTCTTGTAACCCTAGAGGAGCTCCATTTTCACCATTGGAAGCTCCCTCTTTCTATTTCCTTGTTTTGACCCTTTTAGGGTTTGTTTTTGGGGTTTTTGTGTAGCTATGGAGCTTGGCTTGGAGAGAGTGTTTTGTTGCTTGATTTTCTTGATTAGAGACCTTGAGGCAAGTGGATGGTTTTATATTTTGAGCTTTGAATGATTTTCATGAAATGCATTGATGATTTCACCATTTTTTTATGTTTTTTTTTTATTGATTTACATACTTTTGAAATAAATGCACATAAATGAGTTAGTTGATTTGTTAACTCTTGTAGCATTGTCTTTATGACCTCTCATTTATTGTTTGTATGAAGTATAAATAAATCCTTGTGATTTGGTGGAAATTTCTCTCATCTTTGTGGTTGAATGTGATTGAGAAGAAGGAGATTTGGGTTGAATGTTCATGGAGATTTGATGGTGTATTGAATGTTGTAAGAAGGAGGATTTGACCCTCTCATTTTGATGAGAAAATGTGGCTAAAGGAGTTTCTAAGAAGTGGAAAAGGAAGAAAGCAAAACTGTCCCGGAATCAGTTTCTGGACAGTTCGCTCGAGCGAACTTGATAGGTCGCTCGAGCGAACTTTCTCAGAATCCTCCCAGAACTTCACAAAACCTTGTTAGTTCGAGCGAACGTAATTTTCGCTCGAGCCAATATGTTCGCTCGAGCGAACCCCTTATTCACTCGAGCAAACCATCCCAGGAAACTTTTCTAGAGATCTCGTCCCTCAAGCGAACTTCTTGTCCGCTCGAGCGATAAACACTATTCATCTGGGACCATTCTGTGAACAAAAATGAAATGTTTAAATGATTGAGAGACGTTTGTTAGGAAACCCTATTGTGATGGGAAGACTTATGAGCATCGTTTGAACTCATTTGAAAAGAGAAACCAAATTACAAGCTTTCATTTGAAGTTTTGAAAATCTCTAAGATGTATAAAGAGCTCGGAATGTCTCCAAACTCAGGAGTAACAATTTATATTGAAATGGACATACGGGACCCTTATTCACCTTGATCAATTTTGAATCCCGATACTTGTCTCGAAAATTATAAATTATGATTTATCATTCCCGAAAGTATTGAAATTGTGTTTTAGCATTTTTCTAGCCCGTTTATACATGTCCGAATAAAGTGATTCATGTGCCTTTGAGCATCCCGTCCTGCCCGTTTACTTACTTGCACTTGATATGTTTTGTACATGTTTTGATTTGTCATTTAACCTATGAGTCGGCACCACTAAGTTTGGATTACCTTGCCGGTTTGATCCACCGACTTGGAGATCCCCCTCCCGTCTCGCCAGCTGCAGTTTGGATCCCGCTTCCCGGTTATTACCGTGGTCTTGTCCCGGTGCCGCATATTGCTATTGTGGTTTCCGATGCTCGGTTCGCTATTGTGGTCATGTCCCGTATTATTATGTATATGTATATGTAATTTATGTTGTACCTCCTCACTTCGGTGACTGAGGTCAACATCCCGATATGCTCATGTCACTTCGGTGATAGAGGACTTAGCTTCATGTGGTTGCCATATTGCTTGTTTCCTGATTTCCTTGGATACCTTACATATTTCATATTGCATATTGTTTTCCACTAAATGATTCTTTTGTTTCATGAAAGTAATCGTTTTATCAGGTTTATGTTTTTCCAAGGTAATTTCTATTATTGTTATATCTGTTCACCCACCTGCCAAACCGTTGTGTTTGACCCCTTTGCTTTGGTACTTAGGTCTCGTTGTTGGTTACCCCGAGGAGGAGCACGAGGAGGCGGTCGGAGAACCGTATCGTCTAGTTGAGTGGCATGTCGATGATGTCGTTTAGACATTCGGTTGCTCGAGTTGCGTAACATTTTGGGTTAGGATTAACCATTCTTTTGGGATTTGATACTTTGATTATATTGGCCTTTGTTGGCCTCTATTTTTGGGAAATGTAATTAAATGATCTTTGTTGTAAACTTTTGACTTACTTTTGGGAATAGCTAATGATCATTGCTCATTCTGATACTTGTTATATAAATGTGTTATCAGTCTTAGTATTTTGGATTTGAAAGTATGAATTAGATTTGTTACACACTTCCGCACTTAAAAGAAATATTCATGTTATTGTGATATCCTCACCGTGGACACCTGTGGAAAATCGCATATACTGGTGGCATCTTTTATTGGCTCATATTCGTTTTAGTTGAAATAAATTCATCATTATCACTCAATTCAGTGTCCCGATCCCGGATTAGGCCCGTGGACTCGGTCCGGGGTCGTGACAATGTAGGTGGTGGCAGCTTCAGTGGGGAGGAGAAGATGGGTGTGCAGGTGCTAAATGCGGGTGGGTGCTACGTGCTAAAGGGGGAAGAGAAGAGAGAAAGGAGAAAGAAGAAAGGATGAGATGGGTTCATGAGGTGTGTGGTGGAAGTGCAGGTGGTGCAGCGGCTATGGCGAGGTGGAGGAAGGAAAAGGAGGGAAGAGGGAAAAAGAGGAGGGGAGGAGGAGAAAGAATAAGGGAAAGAAAGAAAAAGAAAAAAAAAGGATGGCTTGGTGGGGTGCGCAAGCGATGCAGGGAGGAAAAAGAAAGGGTGTTGTGGTGTTGCGTGCAGGTAAGGGAGAGGAGAAGAGGAAGAAGAAGAGGAAAGAGGGGAGACGATGCGGATCCGGTGGGTGAGAGGAGGAGGAGGAGGCGAGATGGAGAGAGGAAGTGAGAAGAAGAAGAGAAAGAAAAAGAAAAAAAGAAGAAGAAAAAGAGAAGTGCAAGGGACTATGGCAGATGTAATGCAAAGAGAAGTGGGGAGGCTCCTACTTGGTTCGGAGTCCAGCGGCGTGGGGAAGACGTGATCTGCACGAGGAAGACGCTGGCGAAGAGAAGCTCTGCGCATGGAGTGACTTGCAGACGAGGAGGAAGAATTGGGTGACGATCTAGTTCCAGAGTCAGGCTGCGAGAAAGACGGTGAGGGATGGTGTTGTGATGATGAGATGAAGATGAAAGAGGGTGGAGATGGAGAGTGGTGGCATGGGCTATCAGGGGTGACGGAAGAAAGTTGGAGATGAGGTGATGGGCATTTGCGTGGGCTTCTCTGCTGCGATCGAAAAATGAGGGGAGATGGTGTGATGGAGGGGGGATGAAGATGGTAACGATATGGATCTGGGGTGGTCGGTGCGCGCAAAGAAGGGCAGTGCAGGTGCCTAAGATGGAGGATGATGGGTGGTGAGAGGGTGATGGTGGGGGCTGTTGCGTGCATTGATAGAGATGGATGAGAGATCCAGAGGGAGATGATAGGCGTGAGATGGTGGATCTGCTCAGGGTTGTGATGGAGGGGACGAGGCTGAGATGATGATGGGAAGAATCTGTGCATGAGAGAGATGGAGAGGATGAGAAGGAGAAGGGATGACGGGTGAGATTTGCGCCTGGATGGAGAGAAAGCGAGAAAGATGGCTGGGAGATGAAGAAGATGGAGGCCGTCTGGGAGAAGATAGAGACGAGGAGAGGGGTTTTAGGGGGTTTAACAGAGTCTAGGGATCTGGGACACTACTTCCCTAGATCCCTTGGCTCTTTCTCCCCTATCCGAGTGACAGGTCAAGGAGTCTGGGCCAGGTCTCGGGTTAGGTTCAACTTAGATAGGTTTGGGCCAGGTCTAGGCTAGGTTGTGGCTTGGATTAGGTCTAGGCTAGGTTGTGGTCATGGGACAGGTGAGTTTGGGCCAGGACTGGTGGGTTTGGTTAGGCACAGGCTTGATGAGTTTAGTTCGGGTGGGTTTGGACTAAGGAACTGGTTCGGGCCCAGAAGGTGGGGTCCGATGGAGTTTGGTTAGGTTAGCATTGCCAGGGCCCAGGCCTCGTAGATTTTGATCCCTTTACCGGATTTCAACATTTTGCGCATTGGTGGAAAGCTCTTGGCGAGTAGGTCACGATGAACCAATTTTCAAGGTAATCAGAGGTTTAGAAATGGTAGGTGATTTTCTCACGCGGGCGCCCCTGGAGTGTGGGACCCACTCTTGCAATTTTCGATCAGCCTGTCGGATCTCGGAGTTCTACATATGGACGGAAAGCCCTTGACGAGTAGATCGCAATGGGTTAACTTCCAGGGCGATTTGAGGTCCAGCAATGATGTAACTAAGTAGGGCGGACTAGGTTACCCCTCATAGAGTGCCAAAATGAGGTGTCTACACGTGATGGTAGGACTATGGGAACATTCAATGGTCAAGATGGAATCTATCTTCATTATCCCCCTGTGCCAATTAATGGTTTTATCATTAGTAAGTGCTCACCCATCTCAATTAAGAGTTAATTGGATGAACTGATTATCACTGTGATTAATTGGGTCTCAAGGATAATAAGATATGGATCTAAGTTGGTGGGACATGTTTTATCCAATTGACCTATGGATATTGATAGAGGGGCCCACTTGTGGTAATGGGGAAGTTTAGGGTCTTCTTGTAATTTACTCCTAAGACTGGAGTGCAATTGCATTTATATAGCGGAGTTATTTACAATTAACTATGGGCCCGGATTGCACATGAGATGTGAGGTTGCGGTGTCCCAGTTGGAGCCAGCTTTCTATGGAATCCCTAGTGGTCCCCACGCTAATCCAAGATTAGATCATTACAAATTTTACTTGAACTCAAAAAGGAAAGGAAATAGAAATTTACTATTTCTATTAGAAGTGAGACTTCTAATAGTGGTAATAGTAAGAAGAGAAGGTTACTAATTCTTGTGGAAGTGAGATTTCTATTAATTATTAGTAAGAGGAGGTGTCATGGGGCTATAAATAGGGGAACCAACTCCCTTGGATGTACAACACATTGGGGTACACGCCCAGGGCCCTAGAGTGCAAGAGTTGCACAACTACTTTTCTCCTCTCTTCTATTTTCTCTTCCAGTTTGCCTTAAGGTTCTAGTTGGTGTTTCTCTTGAAGATCCCACCATTCTTCTTGAGAAAAGAGATCTGAAACAAGTGATAGCGTGGAAGACAAAAAGGTCTTGGAGATCCTAATTCGCTACAAGAAGAGTTCTAGTTCAAACTAATTGTCTTCTTCTCCATTAGAGCACTACCGAACTTGATTTATTTTGGTTGCATGGTGATGCCATTTGCTATCTTAGAGATAGTGTTTACTGATCTTGTTCATGAGTTTTAAGTTTTTGGATTTTGGATTGGTTTTTGTGGCCTTATGGATAACTGATTTCTGCATCGAGTAGATCAAAAGTTTTTGAAACCTATCCACGAGGCCTAGCTACTTCCAACAGCCGCAACGTCTTTTTTTCTTTTCTTTTGTTACCAGCGAAGCTTTACATATGTGGGGCTATCTTTAGACATATGTTGAGCAACAAGTTTAGACATGTGGGGCATGCTCTAAGGCCCCATTCAACTCTATGGTGATTTCAATTCTGACGTAGGGCAACTGCCTTAGATCGTGCCCCAAATTGATTGCCCCTGCACCAAGATACCATTGAAATCTATACGGATTTCAATTTTAACCTGGGGCGATTGCCCTAGGTGAATACAACGTAGGTCCGCCACTGGTGGGATTGCCAAGCATTGGGGCAATCTGCATTGAGCATGACTGCATTTACATAGGCCAAGGCCGCGATGGCCAAGATCCTCCGCATCATTGATCACAGGCCAAGGATCGACTATAACAGTGAGTTAGGCATGGAGCTACCCTTCGTGACGGGCCACGTGGAGCTAAGGAGCGTTGAGTTCTCGTACCGGTTGAGACCAAATGTCTGGATCTTGAGCAATTTCTCACTGAATGTGCTTGTAGGGAAGACTAGGAACGAGTTGGCTAGAACGGAGGTGTTGTGGATGGTAGGTATGTTGGAAGTAGGTGAGCCTCGTGGATAGGTTTTCAAAACTTTTTTGACCCTCTTGACTCAGAGATCAAGTACCCATAAGGCCATAAACCACATCCAGGATGCAATCCCTCCATCTCATCAATCATGTACAGCAATATAACCTATCTAAAAGATAGAAACCAGCAGCATCATGCAACAAAATAATCCACAACAAATAAAGAAGCAGATTATACCTTTGGAGCCCGGTAGTGCTCTAATGGAGAAGACAATTAAGTTGATCAAGAACTCTTCTTAAAGCAATTTAGGATCTCCAAGACCTTGTTGTCTTCCATACTATCAGATCTCTTTTCTCAAAAAGATTGGTGGAAACTTCAAGAGAAAATCCAACTAGAAACTCCAAGGAACTAGACGAGAGAGAAGACTAGTGCAACACTTGCACAAAAGGGGGCTGGACGTGCTCTCCAATATGCTGGACGTCCAAGGGGAAATCTTCTCCTTTTATAACCTTTCAACCTCCTCTTTTCCTAATTGAAATAGAAGTTCAACTTCCAAAACAATTAGCAACTTCCAAAACAATTAGCTACTTTCTCCCTCTTCTAATTACTATAAAAGTCTCACTTCCACAACAATTACTAAGCTTACTATTACCACTATTAGAAGTCATACTTTAAATAGAAATAGTAACTTTCTAATTCCTTCCTCTTAGAGTTCAAATAGGATTAGTATCTTTCCAATAACTTGGGCTAGCGTGGGGACCACTAGGGATTTCATAGAAAGCTGGCTCCAACTGGGATACCGCGACCCCACATCTCATGTGCAATCCAGGCCCACAGTTAATTGCAAATAACATCACTATATAAACGCAATTGCACTCCAGTCTTAGGAATAAATTACAAAGAAGACCCTAAACTTCCCGATTGCCACAAGTAGGCCCCTCTATCAATATCCATGGATCAATTGGATCAAATCTGTTTCTTTCAATCTTAGATCCACATCTTATTATCCTTGAGCCCCAATTAATCACAGTGATCATCAGTACCATCCAATTAACTCTTAATCGAGATGGGTGCGTACTTACTAATGACAAATCCATTAATTGGCACAAGGAGATAATGTAGATAGATTTCATCTTGACCATTGTATGTTTCCACAGTCCTACTACCACGTACCCAAGACACCGAAGTGTTGACCTACAGTTGGCCTCACTCATTGGTAAATCAAAGCAAATGAATAGATAGAAACTTGAGTTCATCAATGTCTCTCAGCATTGAGAGCCTATTGCTAGGGAATTATGAGAGCAGACCTTAAACTTGACACAGTATTCTATAAGGTGCTTCTCATGGTCGTTCAATACATCCAATGTGCCAGCACTGTGATCCAGAATCTTACTTCTGATGATCGAGATAAATCACACTATCTGATAGTGATCAAAGTACTGCAATCTTATCAGATGAGATGCTCAATCTCATCACTGGTTGTGAAAATATTTAAGTATAAAATTTGTGATACATGTCTCATGTGTGTGGATCTCATCCATACACATATATCACATTTAATATACTAATGGGACCCAGTTCATCTCATGAACCATCATGTCATATGTATTGTTCATGTGCATTAAGTAGTAGAACACCATTCATCTCATGAAAGGAAAGCATGATTTTATTGATAAATAAAGAAATTAATCAATTTATTACATCAACTGATGGATTGAGTCCATATAATCTAACAATCTCCCACTTGAGCTCAATGCCAACCAGGGTTGCATCTCATGCCCATCCCGTCTACATGTTGCTCAAAGACTTTGGTAGTCAAGGGCTTACTAAAGGGATCTGCTAGATTATCCGCAGAGACTATCTTGGTAATAGCAATATCACCTCTCTGCACAATCTATCTGACCAGCTGATACTTCCTCTTTACATGCTTTTGGCTTTGATGGTTTCTAGGCTCTTTGGACTGATAGACTGCCCCGCTGCTGTCACAGTAAACTGTGAGCGGCTGTCGTGCCAAAGGTACCACCCCCAGTTCCATAAGGAATCTCTTGGGTCATACTGCTTCTTTAGCTGCTTCACAAGCCGCTACATATTCAGCCTCTGAGGTGGAATCAACGGTACATTCCTGTTTTATACTCCTCCAGCTGATTGCTCCGCCACCAAGCATTAATACATAACCAGAAGTGGATTTCCTGGAATCCTTATCTGACATGAAGTCAGAATCTGTGTACCCGACTGGCATCAGCTTATCACTGCTATAAATCAACATGTAATCTCTAATCCTTCTCATGTTAGATTGTATGGACTCAATCCATCATATGATGTAATAAACTGATTAATTTCTTTATTTATCAATAATATCATGCTTTCCTTTCATGAGATGAATGGTGTTTTATTACTTAATGCACATGACCAATACAAATGACATAAATGGTTCATGAGATGAACCGGGTCCATTAGTATATTAGATGTGATATATGTGTATGGATGAGATCCACACACGGGAGACATTTGTCACAAATCTTATACTTAAACATCTTCACAACCGGTGATGAGACTGTACATCTCATCTGATAAGGTTGCGCTTTAATCACTATGAGATAGTGTGATTTGTCTCGATCATCAGAATGTAAGATTCTGGATTACGGTGCTGGTACATTGGATGTATTGAAGGACCATGAGAAGCACCTTATGGAATACTGTCTCGAGTTTAAGGTTTGCTCTCATAATTCCCTAACAATAGGCTCTCAATCCTGAGACATTGATGAACTCAAGTTTCTATCTATTCATTTGCTTTGAGTCACCAATGAGTGAGGCCAACTGTAGGTCAACACCTCGGTGTCTTGGGTACGTGGTAGTAGGACTGTGGGAACATCCAATGGTCAAGATGGAATCTATCTATATTATCCCCTTGTGCCAATTAATGGATTTATCATTAGTAAGTGCGCACCCATCTCGATTAAGAGTTAATTGGATGGTACTGATGATCACTGTGATTAATTGGGGCTCAAGGATAATAAGATGTGGATTTAAATTGGCGGGACATTATTAGTCCAGTTAATCCATGGATATTGATAGAGGGGCTTAATTGTGATAATCAGGAAGTTTATGGTCTTCATTGTAATTTATTCCTAAGACTGGAGTGCAATTGCATTTATATAGTGGTGTTATTTGCAATTAACTGTGGGCCCGGATTACACATGAGATGTGGGGTCACGTGTCCCAGTTGGAGCCAGCTTTCTATGGAATCCCTAGTGGTCCCCACGCTAGCCCAAGTTATTGGAAAGATACTTATCCTAGTAGAACTCTAAGATGAAGGAATTAGGAAGTTACTATTTCAATTTGAAGTGGGACTTCTAATAGTGGTAATAGTAAGGTTACTATTTTGTGTAGAAGTAAGGCTTCTATTTCAATTAGTACAAGAGAAGGAGGTTGCTTAATGCTATAAAAAAGGAGAAACAAAGGGCTGGGATTTCCATCCTTGGAATTCATGCCCAAAATCCCCTTGTGCAAGAGTTGCACATACTTCTCTTCTCCTTCTAGTTCTCTTCTAGTTTCCTTTAGAGCTTCTAGTTGTTTTCTTTAGGAGATCCCACCCATCTCCTTTAGAGAAGAGATCTGATACGGGCCATAGCGTGGAAGGCTAAGAGGTCTTGGAGATCTAAAGTTGTTTTCTTCTCCATCAAAGTACAACCGGACAGCAAAGGTATAATCTGCTTCTCTAATCTTTTGTAGATTATTTTGCATGGTGTTGCTTGTTGTCACGACCCCAAACCCGGATCCCGACCGAGGGGGGCGGGAGAGTTTGGGGAGGTGAGGGATGATTATATTTCTCCCAAAATCCGCGTGTGTGAGGATCCAAAATCACAACACTCTCTGAATATTTCTGCGGAAGCTTTTGTGGCAGTGCGACCCGGAGTCCGTGGACAACATCGGATTCCGCGTCGCATAGAACCCCTAGCATAAAGCCATCATTTTATGAACCATATCAGACTGGAATAAACCAACATAAAGAAAATACAGAGCTGACAGTAACAGGATATTACATTTTCATATATGTTCAAGTTACAAGTATCAATGTGAATTAATTACAATCCCAAGAAAGGCTAATAAAAGCCGAACAATACAAACTAATATCCACTACCCAAATGTGACGTAACTCCGATATCAAGCACAATGTCTACAGGACATAGCCGACAAGACAACCTGCAACTCATGGCTCCACAGCCAACAACTCTCAGCTCGGGGCAGGAAAACTGAACCTGAGTACCAAAATAGTGGGTTAAACACGACGGTTTGGCAAGCAGGTGAAAAGACATAACAATAAAGAAAATACCTTGGAAAACATTTAAACCTGTCAAAACAATAGTTTCATAAAACGAGATAATCATTTATTCAAATACATATGCAATATAAAACATGTACGGTATCCAAGGAAACGGGAAACGAACAAGATGGCAACCACACATAGCTAAGTCCTCTATCACCGAAGTGACATGAGCATATCGGGATGTTGTCTCAGTCACCGAAGTGAGGAGATGCAACATAAGCAACATATACATAATATAATACAATACGGGACATGACCACGGTAGCGAACCGGGCATCCGGGACCACAGTAGCAATCTGCGGTATCGGGACAAGACCACGGTAATAACCGGGTAGCAGGATCCAAACTGCAGCTGGCGGGACGGGAAGGGGTCTCCAAGTCGGTGGATCAAACCGGCAAGGAAAGCCAAGCTTAGTGGTGCCGACTCATAGGTCAAATCATGTAAAACGAGACATGTACAAATCATATGCAATGCACTTAAATAAACGGGCGGGACGGGGTGCTCAAAAGCACTAATTTCATTTCATTCGGGCATGTATAAACGGGCCAGCAAAAATGTTAAAATACACTTTCAATGCTTTCGGGAAGGCTAAATCATAATTTGAGAAATACGGGCTATCATCGGGATTCAAGACAAATCATAATTCGAGAAATTCGGGCTATTATCGGGATTCAAGACAAATCATAATTCGAGAAATTCGGGATAAGTATCGGGATTCGATATAAATCAGGTGAATAAGGACCCCGTATGTCGATTGTAATGATCACTTGGTACTCCTTGAGTTTGTAGACATTCCGGGCTCTTTATGCACCTTAGGGATTCAAACCCTAATCGAGTTTTAAATAAACGAAACATAATAGAGAGGGGAACCTAAGCACAACGTTAATCTAGTAGTACCTTCCAACCTACTCAGTCATCGAAAGGAAAACGGATTCGCGATATCCAAACAAACCAATTTCGCGTTTAGATAAAAGAAAGGATATCCCGTCGCTTCGTACCGTTCAAGATTGAATTAGATTAAGTACCGATACAACCGGATTAACCGTAAGGAAATGTCGGTTCAACCATCCTCGCAAGAAGTCGAACGGGTCCACAAAAGGGTCACTAAGTTCCACTTAAAGTCCATCTAATCATAGTGCAAAAGTCCATTTAAAGTCCATCTAACAAAGGGCCAAAAGTCCCTTTAAAGTCCACCTAACAAAGGGCCAAAAGTCCCTTTTACAGCAGGTTTTCCAGTTGGGCCGGTCGACCTGGCCCATGGCCGGTCGACCGCGTACACAGGGGCTCGGTCGACCGCCCATGGGCCAGGTCGACCGTGAGTTGTAAAATAAAATGGTGAACAGTCTTTTGGTCAGGCTCCAGGGAGCCTGACCTCTGCATGGCCGGTCGACCGTGCCCTTGGCCGGTCGACCGCGTGCACTGCGGAACAGAGAATCCCGCAGTGCAGCAGGTCTGCTAACTGGGGGCTTGTTCCAGTGTCGCCGGTCGACCGCGCCTCTTGGCCGGTCGACCGCGTACACTGCGTAACAGAACCCAGGTTCTATTACAGCAGTGCAGTAGCCTTTTCCATTTCTTCCATTCCTTTCTACATTCTTTCAAACATGTTTAGCAATCTAATACTTTGATAAAACAAGCTATCAAGACTCTCAAATGTGCATTTCTTTCAAGTCTAAACAAGCCATTAATATCACAAAATACTTGATGAAATCATAATGCATTTTATCAAATCTCATTCAAATGTAAAAGTATCAAATCATCCACTTGCCTTGGGTCTTTAATCAATGAAAAACCAGCTCTAATCACACTTGCAAGCCAAGAACAAAATCTCTACAAAAACCCCCCAAAACAAACCCTAAAATGGGTCAAAACAAGCAATAAGAAGATAGAGCTTCTAATAACGAAAATGGGGATTCTCAAGGACCAAAAGAATATAAATCTAGAAGATTAGGGAGAGCTCTTACCAATAGGTTCTCCAAATGAACAAAGCAAGCTAAATGAAGGTCTTGGGGAGAAGAGGTTTCTTCAAAAATGGTACCAATAGGAAGCCTTCAAGGAGAGGAAAAGAATGGTAATCTCCATTTTGATGTTGGTGCAAGATTTGGTTGTCTCTTGATGATGGAGAAGCCAAGAAGAAGAAGAAAAGGGTGCAAGAAACCCTAGGCTCAGTTGTGCTGGAAAATGGAGAAGGGAAAGAAGAGATGGGTTCTCTTATAATCAATGAAAATGGGCTCCACCACTTAAGAACTTTGAAAGGCTGAAATAGTGGTTTTCGGGACTTCGGATGAAATCGACGAAGAAGGAAGAAATGATCGTCGAAATATCTAGTTTCCAAAAAGTATATGTTTCACGGGTTTCGGGAATAACAATAATCCGGTACAGATTTAGTGTGAAAAGACTGTTTTGCCCTTGAAGCTAGAAAAGTCAAGTTTCGGGGTTCGGGACGGGAACGGGATCAACATGAAAGTTAAAGGTATTAACAAAACAAGTAAATCGGGATAAAATACAAATCGAGAAAACCAAGATAAAACCTCAAGTACACGAAAAGCCATAAACAGGGAACCCCCAAAGGGCCCCACACTAAAACCAAGACACTCAAAATATCCCAAAGCTATAACAAAGCTGTTCTAATCCCAACTTAACCACAAAACACACTTAGAGCTAAACACAGCTCAAAAACTAATATGGGCCTCTCGGGTCGGGGTCTCACACTTGTAATATTGCTGTATATGGTATATGAGTATGAGGGATTGCATCCTGGATATGGTTGATGGCCTTATGGACGTTTGATCCCTAAGTCAAGTGGGTCAAAAGTTTTGATATCACATCCACAAGGCCCACCTATTTCCAACATCTCAAGTATTTGAGAATACATTTCACAGCAGTCCAATGTTCAGGTCCTGGATTAGACTGATATCTGCTGACTAGGCCCACTGCATGACAGATATTCGATCTAGTACATAACATAGCATACATGAGGCTACCAACAGCCGAAGCGTATGGTATCGACCTCATCTACCCCTTTTCCTCAGGTGTCTTAGGACACTAGTCTTTAAAAAGGTGCGTTCCATGCCTGAAAGGTGTAATACCCTTCTTGGAGTCCTACATAGCAAACCGTACTAGTACCTTATCTATGTATGCAGCTTGAGATAAGTCAATCATCCTATTTTTCCAGTCTCGATGAAGTTTGATCCGTAGGATGTAGCTAGCTTATCCCAAGTCCTTCATATCAAAAGTCTTGGCCAACCAAACTTTCACTGTGGACAACATTCCTATATCTTTCCCTAGGAGAAGGATGTCGTCGACATATAAAACCAGAAAAGCTACCCTATCACCTTGATTTTTCATATACACACATAACTCATCCGGATTTTGACAAAAACCAAATGACTTGATTGCCCGGTCAAAACGGATGTTTCAGCTTCGGGATGCTTGCTTCAGTCCATAAATGGACTTTTGCAGCTTGCAAACCTTTTGCTCTTGGTTTTTATCTACAAAACTGTCTGGTTGCACCATATAGATGTCTTCCTCAAGATGGCTGTTGAGAAACGCCGTCTTGACAACCAATTTTCAAATCTCATAATCGAGATGAGCCGCAACGGATAAGAGTATTCGGATGGACTTGAGCATGGCTACCGGCAAGAAGGTTTCCTCATAATCGATACCCTCTTTCTGAGTGTATCCTTTCGCAACAAGCTTGGCCTTAAAGGTCTCCACTCTACCATCTGGTCCTCTTTTTCTCTTGTAGACCCACTTGCACCCAATAGGTTTAATATTGGCAGGCAAGTCCACAAGTGTCCAGACCTGATTAGAGTATATATACTCCATCTCAGCTTTCATAGCATCTTGCCAACGTCCCGAATCTATGTCATTAATTGCTTCATCATAGTTATAGAGATCTTGTTTCGGTTCTTCCGGGATTGCCTCGTAAGACTCTCCCAAGAACGAGAACTTGTTAGGGGGTCTGACAATCCTCCCACTACGACGAGGCACTAGTGTAACTACTGGGTGGTTCTTCCTCAAGTTCGGTCATACTTGGACTTGGAATTGATTGCTCTTGAATTTCTTCCAAGATTACATTTTCTAAAGATTTTCGGTCTAACATATAATCTTCATCCAGAAAAACAGCATTGGTGCTCACCAGCACTTTCTGCTCTCAGGGATTATAGAATAACCAACCTTTAGTTCCCTTAGGATATACTACAAACGTGCATACTTCCGACTTTGATTCCAACTTATTCGTCTTAACCTTTAGCACATGTGCCAGACAACCCTAAATGTGTAAATGTTGTAGACTAGGCTTTCGTCCGGACCACAACTCTCGGTGAGTCTTAGGTACAGACTGAGATGGTACGAGGTTTATTATGTACATCGCAGTATCCAAGGCGTATCCCGAAAAGGATATAGATAATCTTGAGAAACTCAACATAGACCTGATCATATCTAAAAGAGTCTGATTCCTTCTTTTCGCTACTCCATTCTGTTGAGGCATACCAGGAGCAAACAACTGGGATAGAATCTCATTTTCTGATAAGTATCCAATAAAATCAGCAGAGAGATATTCCCCTCCTCGATCTGATCAAAGAGTCTTGATACTTTTACCTAATTGCTTTTCCGCTTCCGCTCAAAACTCTTTGAACTTTTCAAAAGCCTCGGACTTGCGGTGCATAAGGTATATGTATCCATATCTTGAGTAATCATCTGTGAAAGTGATGAAGTACTCATATCCTCCACTGGCCCTGACATTAATGGGTCCACACACGTCAGTATGCACTAATTCCAATAAATCTTTGGCCCTATTGCCCTAAGATGAAAATGGTCTTTTGGTCATTTTGCCTTCCAGACAGGACTTACAAACAGACATTGGTTCTATCACCAATAAAGGCAAGATACCATCTTTCACTAGCGTGTCAATCCTATTTAGATTTATATGACATAGCCTCAAGAGCCAAAGTTTTATTGGATTATATGAAGGTGACTTCATCTTTAATGATGTTCAATTAATTGTTTCAATATCATGTATCTCATACATCATAGGAGCCAACAAATATAGCCCATTTGTTACAATGCCAGAACATATAAAAATATCATTCCTCTTTATGACAACTTCAGTACCAAAAGAAATGGAATAACTTTTATTCACCAAACTAGAAACTGAAATTAAATTCCGCCGTAAAGACGGTACATATAATGTGTTTGACAAAACCAACTTATTATTTGAAAAACATAAAGTAATGACTCCCACTGAAACAGCCTCTGTCTTAGCGTCAGATCCTAGGTTGACATTGATTTCTCCGTCACTAAGCTTCCTGGTTTCCCTGAACCTCTGCAACGTATTACATATGTAATTAGTTGCCCCGGAGTCCACACACCAGGATTCTGAAGTACCAGTTGCAAAACTAACTTAAAAAATAAGTGACTTAATCATACCTGAGGTCTTCTTCTTAAATAGATATTTTAAACAATTCCTTTTCCAATGTCCTGTCTTACCACAATGGAAACACTTTCCTTTTGTCCCTGAACTCTTAGCCTTGGCCACTCCACCATTAGGACCATTTTCCACCTTAGGACCCCTCAGAACTAATTTCTTTTTGCCTTTCCGCCCTTTGCCTTTTGGCTTGGACTTGGCATCTGACTTTTCTGTCACTAGGGCAGTTGGCTTCTTCTTCATAATCCCTTCAGTCACTACCAGCTGGCTAGACAGCTCAGCCAGAGTCAGATTCATCTTATTCATATTATAATTAACGTTGAAATTGTTGAATGACTCTGGCAGTTACTCAAGGATTATGTCAATCTGCGATTCTGCATCAATCGTAGCTCCTAGTACATCTAACTTATTTAATGAGTCCATCATTTTCAACATGTGTTCATGTACTAATGTTCATTCAGCCATCTTGGTGCTAATGAGCACCCTCATAGCTGCCTGCCTAGCAAGCCTCCCTGTTCCGCAAACATTTCATTTAAGTTCGATATAATATTGTATGCAGTCTTATAAGATTGATGTTGGTGTTGCAAAACACTAGATATGGATGCCTGAATGTAACATCTGACCATCTCATCATTTTTGGCTCATTTGGTGTAAAGTTCATTTTCTTCTTCTGATGCATCCGGGCCAGGCTCATCAAAGGGGGGGGTTTGGTAAGGACATATTTATATCCTGGAGCAGTTAGGACAATATCCAGGTTCCGTTTTCAGTCTACATAGTTGGATCCCACCAACTTATTCTGGTTGAGGATGGTTGCAAGTTGATTGAAAGTATTCGCATTCATGCTTGAAATACTATAGCACATAACCAAACATTTAATTAATGAATTTAAATAACATTAGGGTTTAGTATTCTACCAAATTTATGTGGAAATCCTCATAACCACTAAATTCAGAATACATCGGAATCCCAATCCTCGGGGTATGCCTCCTTGGGGAGTGCAAATACCACCTAGATTGGTGCGGATCAAAGTTGGCCAAAATTGGGATTAAGACTAACTATCCATGATCCCTATCATTCATTATTATATAGGTATCTCATACCAAATAATGTATGACTCCCGATTAGCTTCGGTTTCTAAAATACATGAGGCAAATTCTTGGGGATACTACATCATTATTTTAGTTAAGTGTGACCCACTGTCAAACCCCAACCCAGGATTAACCCAATAGTGTTTGCTTAGTGTGTGCTTAGTCTTGATTGGGTTTAGTTATCGTGGGTTAGAATGTGATTAGTTTTAGTCATGGTTATAGTTTTGGGGAGTTCGAGAACGTTTAGTGTTTAATATGCTCACTCAGGAAGGCCTGGGTGTACGTGCAAGCGCGGGAAGATTGTGTTTGGTTGTGTGTTAATCGTGATTTTCATTTCATTTGATTGGTTTTATGATTATGTGCAACTTTCGTGTTTAGCCCATTTGTGTTTGTAGCCTAGAAACTCAAGTTTTGGCCAAAAGGGTAAAATAGCCTTTTCACACTCAAATCTGGACACGATTTTCGAGATCCCAAAACCATGTCAAAAATATACTTTTTGGAAACTAGATATTTCAAGGATCGTTTTATCCTTCTTCGTCGACTTCATTTGAGGCCCACAAGACCATGTTTTGACTCATGCAAGATTGGCACTAAAGGGGACCCACTTGTCTAGCACTTAAGCTACTTTTTCCCCTCTTTCTCTCTTCATTCCACAAAAAAATCCTGCACTTTCTCTTGACCTAGGTTGAAAAACCCTCTTTTTTCCCTCTTCTTCTCTTCATGAATGCAAGAGCTATGAGTCTCCAAATGAAATTTTAAATCCACCATCTTCTTCCTCTCAAGACAAGCTTTCCATTGGTACCATTTTCTTGAAGTTTCTTTGTGGGAAAGATCTCCATTTTCTTCCTCATTTCTTGTTTGGGCACCTCTAGGTAAGAGCTTCAACCCATCTCTTTAATGGAGTTTCTTCTATTCACAAAGATCATGTTTTTCTAACTTGTAGCACCTATTTCAAAATGGGTTGCTTGGTTGTATTTTTGGGTGAGTTTTTGAATGGATTTCATGGGATTTTGTAGTTCTTGGCTTGGACTTTTGATTAGGAGTGCTTGAAGAATCTTGTTTCATTTGACTAAGGCAAGTAATCTATTTAGGTTGTTTATGCATGTGGATCTATGGATTTGTTATTTGGTTTTAATGCTTTGTTTTACTAGGGTTTCAAGTTGTGATCTTATTTTTGAGAATGCAAGCATGCCTAATAGCTTTCCAAACTTTCAGATTTCATATATTTTAATCAAGTCTTGCTTTTGTTGAAGTTTGGATTTGTTTTGATAAGAAAGGGTTTCAAGGATTATGAAATGGGTTTCAATGTTAATGACTTGTTTAAGTATGAAATATATGCCCAATGTGAGCCTTGATAGCATGTTACATTCATGTTTTTAGTTTGCTAATTAGGTTGGAAAGGATGTAGAAAAGAAAGGAAAGAAATGAAGGAAAGGAAGGACCAGTGCACTGCAGAAATCAGAACTGGGTTCTGATTTCCGCAGTTCATGCGGTCGACCGGCCAAGGGGCGCGGTCGACCGGGGACACTGGGATTGGTCCCAGTTGGATGACCTGTTGCACTGCGGGAATGACTGTTCCTGCAGTTCACACGGTCGACCGGCCAGGGGGCGCGGTCGACCGGCGACACAGGGTCAGGTTCTCTGGAACCTGACCAAAACACTGTGCATGAAATTAAATTTACAACTTTGAGTCGACCGGGACTTGGCCGGTCGACCGGGCTCACAGTGTACGCGGTCGACCGGCCAAGGGCCAGGTCGACCGGGCACACTGAAATTTCCCTGTTTAAGCAGATTTTTGCCCATTTGCTTTTTCTTTTAAAATCTGAAAACTAGGCTATATTAAGGACTTTAACTTGACATTGTGTGAATGGAACTCCATGCTATGTACTAACTTCGGGGACACCAATCCTTGTATTTTAAATATAGAGTTCCAATCAACCAATGGTCAATGAATAGCCTAAGCTTGTATTTGATAAAATTATCGTGTTTTGAGCGTTGATTTAAGACCGCAAGTCATATCGTGTACTCGTTTTGAAATCAAGTTTTTAAGTTCGTTCGAAGATGTGTTTTAAGTATTAAATGGGGATCACTTATTATAAGTTGTGAGCATATATATTATGCATTTTGCTAGTCGTGCCTCGTCTTGTCTTGACAAGTGATTTCCCCTTTTATTTTTCGATATGTTTGAATCGTGTTTAGCGTGTTTTGTGCATTCATGAACTCAAGTGAACACCACAAAGCTTGGACTGCCCTTTCAGTCTGATCCACTGTCTGGGGGTCCTTAAACATGTGAACTAACTGCAGATTAGTAGTGTATTTATTACACATCGTGCGTGTCCGGTTCCGCGGCCGGAAATCCCGTATTTGTGGGAATCGTGTCGTGCTATATTATGTATATTCGTGCTTGTCGTGCGTGCTTACTCTTTTCATTATAAATGATAGAGAAAGGATGGGCTCTTTGTGGATTTACGATTCATGATATATATATATGTTATGCATTCATGTTAGTTTGTCTTTGATTTAGAAAAGTGTTTCGTAAGTATTGTTTTACGTTCAGTAAAGTATTTCCGTATATTCTCGATTAAACCTTGTTTTACATGCTCTCACTTAAAATGATTTCTTGCTAAACCGTTGTGTTTGATGCTTGTATGTTGGTGACCAGGTGCAGGAGGCTACCCCCTTGAGGAGGAGTGCCAGGAGGAGGCTGTTGGGCCTACCTTAGCCCGTGAGTGGCAACCCGACGACGTCATGTAGACGTTTGGACGGGTCATGAGTTTCGACGGATCACCTCTTTGGGTTTTTTATATACTTTTGGAATTGTATTGGCCTTTGTTGGCCTCTTATTTTGGGAAGTGTAATAACTTAATATACTTTGTTAACTTTACAACTTGAAGTATTATGGGAATGCCTCGTTATGTCTTCATTCTGATATTTTAGTCTTGATGACATTATGTTTATATTCTGTCATGACTTGTTAAGATGTGATTTGCCACACGCTTCCGCATACTTGATCATGTGAGTTGGTTGTTCCATGTGTGTTTGTTTGGAACTCTCACCGTGGGAACCTGTGGGAGGTTTAATCATCTTATACTTAATCACCCACCATTTATTTAACTGTCGCGGCCTCTGTCCGGGGTCGCAACACCCACCAACTAGCATTGCATGACAACCATTGATAGCAGCTCCTCCTTGGAGAGTGGGCCCCCGCCCCGTCTCACCAACATTATCCATAGGAGATCCATATCTAGTAATTAGACAAATAAAAGCCTTCCATGGGGAACGGTCATTCTCAAGATGGCACGAGGCTAATAATTTTCTTATAATGGACCTATGGTGGAAAACCATGAGAATTTCTAATATAAATGCCCCGCTCCCACTTAATATTTTAGAATTAAGGATTTCTTTATACGTATATGGGCCCACATATATAGACATCAAATCATCTCTTGATATGACCAATGATTGGTTCCAAGTCAAGTTATTTTAAGGAAAGTCTAGTTTCTCAAATTAGTGTTACTAATGTATCCATCTCATGAGCCCATCAATACTAATTAGGACTTTTTTCAAAAATTATTTTTTTGACCAATTTTGGAAATTGCTATGTTTGGATCAGATTTGGAAACTTTCTAAAATAAGCATTCATCCATAAATAGAAAGTGCTAAAATTAGAAACTAGTCTTCTTATCCACATGGCCCAAGCGGAATAGACTTCTTGGACTTCTAGACTTTCCAAAACTTTGGGAATCCTGAAACTCTTTGGGCAACACCAAGATCCTTTTGGCAGTCTTCAAACTCTTTGATTAGGAGTCCAACTTCACTTTCCTTCTTCGTCTCGGACATCTCCAGAATTTACAAATTTTGAAAAATTACATAAATTCCTATGTCTCTACAATGAGACTTACATGATAATCTAAAATGAAAATAAAAGGGCTATAGAGAAATTCACCATGCCTTGCCCTTTCGCGGGAAACCAAGGAAACCATGATGCCCTTTACACTTAGCCTCAAATAAACCATTAACCATTAAAAGAAAGTAAAAGACTTGTGGGCCACATGGAGAGGACAAGATGACCTGCATGTTAGTATCTCATATAACCACACAAATCACAAAACCAGGCTTTCAAATAATGCTGGAAAAACAGGACGCAAAAGAAGACTCGAAACTGAAAAATCCTAAAACTGCATTCCTGAAGCAGTGTCCTCGGTCGACCTGCCAGAGGGCTCGGTCGATCGACCTACAGTCACCCGGTCGACCGAGCATGAGGCCAGGTCGATCGGAGTGACGGAAACCTGCAACTTGGGTTTCCTGTTTCGTGTCCAATCTTCTCCAAATCACTTCCAAAGTTTTCCTAAGGCTTCCTATCATCCATCCAACATTGTCAAACCCTTTTGTGACTATCCAAACATGGATCTACTAATAAACTGAGCAAATGCATCAAAAACTGATCTGTACATAGCCCTTGCTTTATCCTCTTCGTATCTCATACAAAGATTAGAACAAGCTTACTAATCTAACATGATTAGAGATGAGGTATGGCTTTGATACCAATTGTTAGAAGTAGGTGGGCCTCGTTGATAGGTTTTCAAAACTTTTTGACCCTCTTGACTCAGGGATCAAGTACCCATAAGGCTATAAACCACATCCAGAATGCAATCCCTCCATTTCATCAATCATGTACAACAATATAACCTATCTAAAAGATAGAAACCAACAGCACCATATAACAAAATAATCCATAACAAATAAAGAAGCAGATTATACCTTTGGAGCCCGGTAGTGCTCTAAAGAAGAAAAAGACAATTAAGTTGATCAAGAACTCTTCTTGAAGCAATTTGGGATCTCTAATACCTTGTTGTCTTCCACGCTATGGCTCACTATTAGATCTCTTTTATCAAGAAGATTGGTGGAAACTTCAAGAGAAAACATGTCGCGACCCCGGACTGGGTCAACGGGCCTAATTTGGGATCGGGACTAAATTCAAATAATGATTGGATGAACATTCGTACCATACTAAAAATTTATTTTAACCAAAACGTATACGATTAGATAAAAAGATGCCACTCGTATACGCGATTTCCCACGGGTGTTCGCGGTGAAGATATCACAACAACATGAATATTTCTTTTAAATGCGGAAGCGTGTAGCAAATCTAATTCATACATTCATGTCTTAAGATAGCATGATTGATAACATATTTAAACCCAGTATCAAAATGAGTGATGATTATTAGCTATTTCCCAAAAGTAAGTTAAAGTGTACATCAAGATCATTTAATTACATTTCCCAAAAATAGAGGACAATAAAGGCCAATATACCAAAATATCAAATCCCAAAAGAATGGTTAATCATAACCCAAAATGTTATGCAACTCGGGCAACCGAATGTTTAAACGACATCATCGGCTTGCCACTCAACTAGACGCTGCAGTTCTCCGACCGCCTCCTCGTGCTCCTCCTTGGGGAAACCAACAACGGGACCTGAGTACCAAAGCAAAGGGGTCAAACACGACGGTTTGTCAGGTGGGTGAAAAGACGTGACAATAATTGAAATTACCTTAGAAAACATTTAAACCTGTTAAAACAATAACTTTCACAAAACAAAAGAATCATTTACTGGAAAACAGTTTGCAATATAAAACATGTAAGGTATCAATGGAATTCGGGAAACAAACAATATGGCAACCACACAAATCTAAGTCCTCTATCACCGAAGTGACATGAGCATATCGGCATGTTGGCCTCAGTCACCGAAGTGATGAGATGCAACATAAATAACATATACATATATAATATTAATACGGGACATGACCACGGTAGCGAGCCGGGCATCGGGAACCACAGTAGCTATCTGCCACATCGGACAAGACCATGGTAATAACCGGGTAGCGGGATCCACACTACAGCTGGTAGGACAGTTGGGGGATCTCCAAGTCGGTGGATCAAACCGGCAAGGTAATTCAAGCTTAGTGGTGCTGACTCTTAGGTCAAATAACGGAATTCAAGTCATGTACAAAACACATATGATGCACTTATATAAACGGGCGGGATGAGGTGCTCAAAGGTACAAACATCATTTCAAACTGGAAGTGCATATCGAGGCTAGCAAAATGTTACAGTTGCAAATTCAGTATTTTCGGGAATGATAAATCATAAATCGTGAATTTTGGGACAAGTATCGGGATTCGAAATTTGATCAAGTCGAATAAGGGTCCCGTATGTCCATTTCAATATAAATTGGTACTCCTTGAATTTGGAGACATTCCAGACTCTTTATACACCTTAGGGATTTTCAAAACTACAAATGAAAGCTTGTGATTTGGTTTCTCTTTTTAAATGGGTCCAAACAATGCTCATAAGTCTTCCCATCACAATAGGGCTTCTCAACAAACCTCTTTAAATCATTTAAACATTTCATTTACGCTCCTAGAATAGCCCCAGGTGAGCAGTGTTCATTGCTAAAGTGGACAAGAGATTCGCTCCAGCGACGAGCTCTCTGGAATGGTTTTCTGGGAGGTTCGCTCGAGCAGATAATGGGTTCGCTCGAGCGAACATGTTTGCTCCAGCGAACAATTAGTTCGCTCGAACTAACAAGGTCCTGTGAGAACTCTAATATGATTCTAGGAAAGTTCGCTTGAGTGGAGAAATGGTCGCTCAAGCGAACTGTCTACTGGAATGGTTCCGAACCCTTTCTAGACAGGTCGCTTGAGCGATCTATCAAGTTCGCTCGAGCGAACTTTCCAGGAATTGATTTCGGGACAGTTATGTTCTCTCCTTTTTCCTCCTCTTACAACTCCTTTGAGCTTCGTTTCTACTCCATAAAAAGAGGCTCCAAAACTCCCTTCAAACATCATTATTCAAATTCCACATCACTTCCACAAATCTCAACCAAACATCTTCTTCTCAATCACATTTAACCACAAAAGAAGAGAGGAAATCCACAATCACAAAAAGTCATTTATATCACAACAAGTAATAAATGAAAGGTCATCAATGCAATATCTCAATTAGTTAATAGCTAACCAACTCATAGATGCATTTATTTCAAAATTAATGCAAGTCAATAAATATGAGTATAAATGACAAAACCAATCATATTCTTTATAGAAACATTAAATGTTCAAACTTATCATTTCATCAATTTGCCTCAAGGTCTCTAATCAAGAAAAACAAGCCTCTAGTCACCACTTCCAAGTCAAGAACAAAGCTACAACAAAAACCCCAAATACAAATCCTAAAATGGTCAAACAATAAAATAGAAAGAGAGAGCTTCCAATAATGAAAATGGAGCTTCTCCAAGGTTTGAAGAATACAAATCTAGAAGATGGAGATGATTGTTTACTTAAATGATCTTCAAAGGGGCAAGACTAGTTCAATGAGAATCTTGAAAATGGAGGTTTTCTCCAAAATGGTATCAAGATGAAGACTTCAATGAGAGGAAGGGAATGGTGGAATCCATTTCTCAATTTGTGCAAGGCTTAGTGGAGATTTAGTGATGGAAAGCAAGAAGAAGAAGAGAAGTGTCACGACTCAGGCTCGAGATCCGGTAACCCCGAGCCGTGAGCTCATACTTACTCCCGTAAATTTCGAATTAAACAAAGCTAAAACGGAATCCACAAGGGATAACATTCTCAATATACCTGTCAAATACAAAATCTTTGCGGAAACATTTTTATTTGACAATACCAATTTACAATTTACATGTATACAAAATAAAGTCCTTATACATGTATCAATTTCAACATTTGTTCGTCAAACACTGCATATTCAAAACACTATGCAGATGACAATTAATTACATTTCAAAATGAATCTATAAATAGTTCTTCAAAACATTTCTCAAAATGTTCCAATTCCATTTCACACTCGGATACCCATTTCAGATGGTATCCTGTCTATTCCATTCGATCAATCCTCCTGGAGGAACCGGAGCGGTCTCCTCCGCTGCTGCCGGGGGCGCTGCATGACCGGTAGGGGCAACGGGCCTGTAATGTCATCAATAACACTAATGAACACGACGGTTCAACAATGTATAAACAATCTTGCAATAGCATGTTAATACATTCATATTGAGTTCACTCAATCTATCAATAACAATTCCAATTCTAGAGAAGTCTAAACAGTTCGTACAATAACAATAGGTAGACTTAAAGTCAATCAATAAACATGTATAAGATGGCTACTACCATAGCATTCATTGCATTTCATTTACCATCTTCCCTCAAAGGAAGGATTCATTTCATTGTATTTCATTTTAATTACCATCTCCCCTCAAAGGGAGGATTCATCTTCCAATGGAAGACATCAATCAATACCCAAAGAAACGATCGGAATGGTGGGACTTACTAGTGTCCGAGCTCACCACGGAGCTCCGGAACGCCCCAAAATCCATCTGCTACAGCAGGATTAGTCACTCATTAATTCATTGAATTGATTTAGAACTCTAATACAATAGTTAGGTAGTGCCAGACTCAAGGGTCAATAGTAAGCAATCCTTTTATGGATTCAATTCAATTTAATGATTCCTTTTATGACAAAGGAAGGGGATAACAATAATACCAATCTCATTAGACTGGAACACAATGACATGGAACAAGATATAGTGAGAGAATTTACTAATCATCTATATCTCTACTTAATCTTACCTCAAATCCAAACAAGCATTTGGGTGTAACCATTGGTTACCAATTGCACGTGTTATTAACGATGGACATCACATATGTATATTTGATATGTGCATTCTAGCCCCGTAATTATCACCCATGGATGCTTAGTCTCAATACCAATTAAAGAGTACTTACACTAACAAGTGGTACTCCAAATCCACATAAAAATCCAAAACCCAAAATCCATGTCGGACCGTTAGGTCCGATCGATTGGCCCAAATTTCGCTCACAACTTATACCTTGTGTAAGACCCCGACCCGAGTGACCTCGATTAGTGTTGAGTTAGTTGCGTGTTAGTCTTGATTTGTTTTGTGGATTTTGGTTTAGTTGGTTTAGAGTAGCTTTGAAATAGTTTTGGGGATTTTGAGTGCCTTGGTATTAGTGGGGCCCTTTGGGGGTTCCTTGTTTATGACGTTACGTGTACTTGAGGTTTTATCTTGGTTTTCTTTATTTGTATTTTATCCCGTTTTGATTATCTCGTTAATACCTTCAACTTTCATGTTGATCCCGTTCTCGTTCGAAACCCCGAAACTTGACTTTTCTAGCTTCAAGGGCAAAACAGTACTTTTACACCAAATCTGTACCAAATTATTGTTGTTCCCGAAACCAGTGAAACATATACTTTTTGGAAACTAGATATTTCGACGATCATTTCTTCCTTCTTCGTTGATTTCATCCGAAGTCCTGAAAACCACTATTTCAGCACAACAAGGTTACTAGTTGGTGGAGCCCACTTGTATTGCTTATAAAAGAGAACTCATCTCCCTCATTTTCTCTTTTTCCAGCACAACAACTGAACCTAGGGTTTGTTTGCACTTTTCTCTTCTTCTCCTTGCTTTTCCTTCATCAAGCATCACCAAACTTGCACCAACATCTAATAGGATTTCACCATCTTCTTCACAACTTCAAGAGCTTCCTATTGGTACCATTTTTGAAGAAATCCCATCTCTCCAAGATCTTCTTTTAGCTCGTCTTGTTCATTTGGAGCATCTATGTTGACACCAAAAATGTCACTATGTCCCTTCAACACCAAAAGCTACATGGAGCCACATCCTGCCATAAATAGGAAGGCGCCACTTCAAGCACCAGATCTTGTCAGAATCAAACAAAAACTGCAAGATCCTTCAAAGCAGCCAAAAGAGGGGTACACATGAAGTTTCGGGCCATTTCGACATCATTTGGCCTAACTTCACTCCTCCGACAGCCAGACAAGAGCTCCCGGCAGCGGCAATGTCGAAGACTTCACAACTTCGATCAGAGCCTACGGATGGTCTCAAAATACCTCCAAAAGGCCCCCTGCCAAATTTCAAGTCAAACGGACGACGTTTGACCCTTCATCAACTCTCGGGAAGCAAAAACAAGCCCATCGGCAACGGAGCACCCCGGAATCATGGCATCCAAATTGGAGCTAATGGATCATCTCAAAATGACTCCAATAGGTCCCCTGTCAAATTTTAGGTCAAACGGACATCGTTTGGCCTGGTTTCAAAGCTCGGCATTTTCCTCGAGGTGAAATCAAGGCGAGCATTTGCGGGACCCCAAAAGGCTTCAAAACTCAAACTAAAGCCCATGGTTGGTCCTACTTACTACTCAGGAGGCTCCCTGTCAAATTTCAGGTCAATCGGACATCGGTTGACCACAAGTCAAAGCTCGGCATTTCTCTCATGGCGAAATTAAGGCAAGCGTTTGCGGGGCCCCAAAAGGCTTCAAAACTCAAACCAAAGCCTATGGTTGGTCCTATCTAATGCTCAAGAAGCTCCACGTCGAATTTCAGGTCATTCCGATATCGTTTGGCCTAGTTTCAACGCTTGACAAAAAATCGGCAAAACCGCACAACAAAGTCTTCGGCTTTCCAGAAAAATAGGAAACTTTGTGCTCCGATTTCCGTGGCTTCTCGACGGGATTTCTCCAAGGAAAACAGGCCAATAAATGAGGGGAAATGTCAAGAAAAATACAGGAAGAAAAAGCATCAAAAAAGAGCGAAAAACGGCGAAGATACGGCGACCGAAAGGCGACCAAAAAACGGGCCCAAGGCCCATGGTCGCCGGCGACCTTGGCCCATGGTCGCCGGCGACCATGGCCCAGGGTCGCCGGCCCATGGTCGCCGGCGACCATGGAATTTCCGGCGACCCAAAAGTCGCCGGAAACCCACTTTTTCGGGTCCTTTTCGCGTTTCGAGTTGATTGGCCCCTGTGATTTTTCCAAAATCTGATTTTTCGTGCATGAAATCCGTCGATCTTCGTCAACATCACGGATTCGCCGCCGAGATCATTGGATGATCATTAGATGCCTCGAAATCGCTAACCAATCGTCAAAGAAAGTACACTTTCTGCCTGCCCGATCGTGAAATCGACAGGACGGATGTTGCCGGCACATTGAGGTCAATCAATGTCTGAAATTTCATCGCCATCCGACATCAAACAATGTGTGGATCCATCGGCGATCATCGCGAGAAGAATTCCAAAAGACACTGCGCGGCCCGCGACTCTTCAAGCGACTTGGCGGCCAATTAATGAGAATAAATGACCCATTTTATGACAAGTTAATGCGGTCATTAACTCATTATTTTGAACGGCCCAATCAAAAGCAAGCAAATGGGAGTTACAAATCCAATGATTTATGGCATTAAAGCCACGAAACTCCTCCCATGATGGAGATTAAATGCAATCAAAGGCTTATTAATCTCCATCGACCAATCAAATTCAAGGAAAAAGGAGTTACAAAACAAATCATTTAAAACTTGTAACTCCTCCCATTATGAGCATTAATGTATTAAATGCTCATAAACCCTCCTAATGGCCACCAAAAGCCTATAAATAGGAGGGCTTTTCCAAGGAGAAGGAACCAGACGGCAGAGAGAAAAATTGCTCGGAAAATCCCGGAAAATCCAGAGAAATCAGAAGAACCTCTGCCAATTTGAAGAAAAGAAACTCTGCTGCAAGAGCCACTACAAGGTGATTGAAGCACCCTTGGGGGGCCACCCCCCCAAGGACATCCCTTCTTCTACCAACATGGCTAAAACGTGGCTTTTCAGCCCGTTTACTTAGCTTTTTATCGGACATAAGACCTTCTCTTAGTCTTTGTCCTTTAAAAATCTGAGGTTAGAAAGCCGAGCCAAGAATCCAAGCATCGTGTTCTCATCTGCATGGACGATGGAGGAGCCCATACATGACTCGCGACCGTCGATCTGAACGTGTCCCCACAATCGAATGAGAAGTCAGATTCCTTTTCTTGATTTCTATTGTACTTTATTTTTCTTTTAGAGACAAAAATCACAATTCTTGTCTTTCATAATGGATGAGACTTGTAAATCGCCTTTTACGGCAAAATCGCCTTTCACGGCAACAAATGAAATCGCCTTTCACGGCATTCAAAAAAACCCTTTGTCTCTTTTCTTAAAATATGTGTGCAATGGAAAACTAGAAAAAGTTTCATTTCCCCTTTCTACTTGTGAAGGTGGATCTTCGGATCACCATTCCTAAATTCCAAGTAGAAAAGTGAAATTGGCATACCCGTACAAAAAAAAAGAAAAAAGATGTTGAAACCCTTTATCTTTTCTTCTCCACCCCTCCGCCGCACCCCGAAAAGACCCGGGGCGGAGGCAGCGGGAGAGAGGGAAGAAATCGGGTCCATCAAGCTGGCACACCCGGTGGGACACGTTCATTTGAGAACATGAACTTAGATTCTTTGGCACCTTTCTAGTTGGTGGCCAATGTTGAATCTTGCATAAAAAAAAAAACATGAGATGGGATTTTTTTGTTTTTTGGAAATTTCTTTCTTTAAATCTATTTCCAATCTTTCTCCTTCTCGAAAAAAAATCTTCTCTTGTTCTTTGAATTCAGATCTGAGAAATCTCGATCTCCTCCCTTTTGGACTCAGTGCCCGCAGAAATGTTTGAGCACGTTTTCAGATTGGGAAAGGGACCGTTTGCTCTCTTTGATGAGTTCGAAAAAAAATCTGATTTCAAACTTTTCAGATTTTAAAAAAAAAAAAAAAACTTCTTTCTTTTGGACCCAAATTTGAGAAATTTTGGTTTTCTTTTCCTTTCTGACTTAGGGCTCGCAGAAATTGTTTGAGCCCCTGTTCAGACGGGGAACGGACCATTCGCTCTCTTTGATGAGTCAAACTTGTCAGAAAAAAAAAAACTTCTTTCTTTTGGACCCAAATTTGAGAAATTTTGGTTTTCTTTTCCCTTCTGACTTAGGGCTCGCAGAAATTGTTTGAGCCCCTGTTCAGACGGGGAACGGACCATTCGCTCTCTTTGATGAGTCCACAAAAAAAAAAAATCTGATTTCAAACTTGTCAGATTTTCAAAAAAAAAAAATCTTCTTTCTTTTGGATCCAAATTTGAGAAATTTTGGTTTTCTTTTCCTTTCTGACTTAGGGCTCGCAGAAATTGTTTGAGCCCCTGTTCAGACGGGGAACGGACCATTCGCTCTCTTTGATGAATCCACCAAAAAAAAAAAAAAAAAAAAAAAGGGGGGAGCATTTGAGAACACGAAAGTTTTACCGATTGCGTTCTTTAATCGACGTTGATCTAAGAAAAGCCTTGTCCAGAGTGTGGAGACAGCTAGGCTGTTCTAGGTAAGGGTCCTCCAAACGGGTTCATTAAGTAATCCTACCCTTACCTGGGGGCTGATCTATCAACATTGGTTTCATAAGAACGAATCGTGAGAACTCGAGGTATTCTCAAACCCTAAAAAAAAAAATTCGTCGATTTTTGGTTCAAACTTGAGAAATCTTGATCTCTTCCTTTCCAGACTCTGTGCTCGCAGAAATGTTGAGCACGTGTTTGGATTGGAACATCATTTGCTCTCCAAAAATCTTCAAAAAAAAAAAAAATTTTCACAAAAAAATCTTCAAAAAAAAAAAAAACTTCCGTCACGTTTGGATTCAAAGTCGAGAAATCTTGACCTCTTTCTCTCCTCGGATTACTGTGCTCGCAGAAATGTTGAGCACGTGTTTGGGTTGGAACGTCATTTGCTCTCTTTGATGAATCTGATCCTGACGTTTTCAAAAAAAAAAAAAAAAAAAAAAAAAAACTTCCGTCATTGTTGGGTCCACATTCGAGAAATTCTGGTTATTTCCTTTTCGGATTCTGTGCTCGCAGAAATGTTGAGCACGTTTTCGGATCGGAGTGCCATTTGCTCTCCTTTATGAACCCAACCTTGACCTTTCAAAAATCCCATCTCGTGTCCATTTCAAGGATGCGATTTACAACATCTGTGCCTAGCGGTGCTAGTACGCCCTCTTGGGTCTACTGTATTCGCGACCGACACATTTGTACCCCAACCTTATATCATTTTACCTCGAGTGAGCCTCGTTCCTCGGTAATCTGAATTAAGGTTCACAATTGATTCTAGCAGTCACTGGAACGCTCACTCTGAGTCTTTCATACTTGCGTTTAGAACAATTGTATACTCTATGGCTTTTTTTTGCCTTCTTCATCTTGCTTGGGCCGGGCCTTGACCCCTTGAGCAAATTGAAAAGGAAAAACCATAGTTGATTTCCATTTATGATCACCACATTCTTGTGATTACTAATGGATCCGGTCTTGTTTCAGAAAGGTTTTTCAAAAACTAACAATGGCAGCTTCGCTGACAATCACCTTCGATGAGAACAAATACCAGCTGATGCTTCAAGAGAAGCAAAACAAATGCGCTTCTAAGCGCCTTGCCAGCGGCCGAAGTGTCACTTCCTTCGGCAACGCACAAGACACCGGGTCGACCTCCTCTCCCCGGTCCATCATCTTCGGGTCGCTGGGACCTTTCCCACTTCCCGCAGAAGAAACAACTCCTGCCAAGAAGCAGAGAACAGCCCCTGGGCTCGTCACTACTGTGACACCAAGGGCAACCGCCAAGAAGACTGAAGCCCGCGACAACCTCGCGAAGTCTCAGACTGCAAGAAACCAGGTCTACCTCAAGACTTGGTCCCCAAGACCTTCTCCAAAACAAAGGAGGTCCCAAAGATCTGCAAGGCCAGCATACCTGGCCCCACTCAAGGAGAACCGGTTCTACCCTCTCTCGTACACGAAAGAGGAGAAACCAGCCCTCCACCAAACAAAATCCGCCCAGCACGAGCCGGCTTATTCCTATAAGCCCAAGATCAAGTCGTGCATCATCAGGCCTCAGCAAGAACCTGTCAAGGCTCGTATTCCTGCAACTCGGCCCTTCATCTCAACAGGGGCCGAGCTCGCCAAATTTAAAGCTTCGCTGCGACAGGCTAAGGACCGCATCCAGATCCTGTCCTTGCCGAATTACAAAGAAGACAAGCTCGGCTGCTGCGCGCGAGGGACCACCTCCTTCGTGGCTAGAGCACAGCCCGAGCTAACCGAAGCTCAAATCGCTCGTCGTATGCGTCGCCGCGCGGCGTATCGGCAAAAGAGACTAGAAAAGCAAAGAGCTCAGCACTCCACGCTCCAGGTCTCTCAAACATGGGTCGAAAAAGAAGCACCCAACCAAGTTGCTACTGTCCATATGGTTGGCAAAACCAGAAGGCGCCAGAAGTCAGCAACAAAAATCCATGTCAAGCGACCGGTGACTCGCAGCGTCTCCCGGGCGCGAAAACATAGAGAAGATTCTCCCACTCCTTCAAGTCAAGGACACCGGAGTAATCACTCTTCGAGCTCTTCATCCAAAAGAATGAGCTCCAGCTCAGCCACCAAGACGATATCCTCATTCGACTCTCGAAGGATGAACGTCTTAGTCACAAATGCTGAGCAACCTCCGCCGCAAGATGACGTAGCCACACGCATCCAGCAGCTGGAGCAGGGACAGCAGAGGATAGAAGCTCTTATGGAGAACTTACTTCTTACCCTCCAACGTCCACTGAATAATGAAAATGAAGCTCCTCCAAGTCACCATGAGGAGGAGGTAAATGAGTCACGCGCCCTTACCAAAAAGGACGTTGACGATATCCTCGCCAAAGCAAAAGAAGAGGATTCACTAAAGGAACACGGAATCAAGCCGCCATATCCCTTATGGATGGACTCGGTACCGTTTCCTACCAAATTCAAACAGCCCACTCTCCAAACATATACGGGGAAGGGCTCGGCCAGACAACATGTCATCCATTTCAAGATCCTGACGGGAGCCATCGCGGATCAAGACGCCCTCAAGATCCGTCTCTTCGCAAGTACCCTAAAAGGTACGGCCTTTGATTGGTACTCCACTCTTCAGGAGGACTCTATCCAAAACTGGGCCATGATGGAAACACGCTTCCTAACTCACTTCAAAGGTGAGGATCATCCTGTGACAATGGCTCAACTCTGCAGCCTAAAACAGGGAGAGAATGAGTCGACATACGACTACATTCACAAATGGAAGGCAATGGCGTACAAATGTTCAGACGTACTGCCACAAACGTCGCTGGTCGACATCTGCCGTAACAACATGAGAGCAAAAATACGCTCCATGATTATCGGCAACAAATCAAAGAATCTGGGAGAACTCCTAGAAGCATCAATGGAGGCTGAGACGGTGATCAAAGACCTCAGCAGTCAGAAATCATCAAAGAAAGAGCCGACCACCATTGCAACCTCGAAGCAAAAGAAAAAGGAGGTTCTCAATGTGCAAACCAAGTCAGCTCCGCAGCCACCAAAGAAAGCTGAAAACAAAGGTGCAGGTAAGAGACCTGAACTCTCTGATGCCTTTAAAGAACGAGTAGAAAAGAAATACCCGTTCGATGAAGATGTCGAAGAAATCTTCGAGGCTCTCTTGGCAAACGGGAAGCTCACCCTGCCTGAACCCAAAAGACCAGGAGATGTTGGCAAAACCAACGATCCCCGGTACTGTCCATACCACCAGATGATCTCGCATCCTCTCAACCAATGCTTCGTTGTGAGAGAAAAGATCAACGAGATGTGGAAAAACGGAGTCATCACCTTTGACAAAAACTATGGGTCTGCCTCCGTCAACATGGTGTCGTATGGACAGACACAAAAGTCACCAAAGAAGAAGGTCACTACTTCCTTCAAGGTGATAAAAATGGCTCAAACATCCCAAGAGCTAGTCCCGTTCCCAACACCAGATGGACAGCCCATATGGGTACATCCCGATCTCCTGGAAGATGAAAACTGGGAGATCGTGAAAACAAAGCCAACCGCTCGACAGCGAAGGCAAGCCAGGAGACAACTCCGCAAGCTTAAACAGCAGGAGAAAGCTCAACCAAAACAAGAAGTTCCTGAAAAGACAGAAACTTCCCCTACCCCTTCACTGGGGGCAGCAGAAAAGTCTCCTTCCGAGACTTCGAGGCCGGCAAGGAAATTCACCCTTGGTGATTTCATGCCATTACTACTCAAAACTGAAGACATGCAGGGGGCATTATACTCTTGCAATTCAGTAGTTGGATTCCCCATGGATGGGTACGAGTCCAGTGACACCGCCAGTGACACCGATGAATGGGAGGAATCCCTTGAAACAGGAGAATACCTCTCCGACGAGGAATGGATCCCTGAATCCCATCTCATGCCGGTGATCTGGTATAACCCTTTACAACCACAGGGATCTTGGTCTGATGATGAAGGAGACCAAGAGGTTGTTCAGGAAAATGCTGTTGACACAGCACCTGCCAATGCTCCGATAGAACCCGATCAGGAGGAACTACAAGGAGTAGATGAAGAAGAAGATCTGGCTCCTATGCCTGATCTCGAAGAATATGCAAGGATCTTGCAGCGTCTTGCCATAGAGCAAGGACAAGATCACATCAATCAGCTTCATCGCAATCCAGAACCGGTGGTCCCGGAAAATCTACAGGAGTCCCCTCCAGTAACTCCTGAAAATGAAGAAAACTACTGGGTGGATGATCCCCTTACGTCAGAGGATGAATCTGACTCCCAACAATCCATTCCGGGCACGTTTCCTATTGCTTGCAATGCGATAGTTCGAGACGACAGCGCCTCTGGAGCTTCATCTGCCGAGGCCACAAACTCCCATACTACATCAGGTAGTATATCCTCTGATATTGCTACCTCGGAGGTGCCGTCTTCTCAACCTTCGTCTTCTGAGACTGTCACATCAGAGTACAGACCTCTTCTGGCTGACCACTTTGAAGACGTCTCTACCGATGAAGTCTACCCAGTCAACTGGTCCCAGATGCCCAACCTCATGGGTGATGTCTGGACCGATGAAATTGTAAACAAAGAAGACAAATTGCTGGACGCTGTTCAGGACTTGTTCCCGGAAAATGCTCCATGCAATGCAATCACTGAGGATACTAAGGTTGACACGGAGGCATCTTCAGCAAATGAAAAGGATCAGCCCCTCAATCTCGAGGGTGGACTTCCGAATGAAGAACCGCTTCCAGAAGCTCTCGAAGTTGGAAAAGGTACCCGCTCTGGCCGGGATTACCACAAAAACTACAATCTAACTTCTTCTTATGTAAATCCTTCGGGACAAAATGTAAACGCCCCAAATGGCAACATTAATGAGAATGCAGGCCCTAAGGAGGCTTTCAAGTATGACTTGATTGAGCACTTTAGACACATACCTGCACGTCTGCACATCCTAGACTTATTACGAATGTCTCCCCAAACTCGTGATAGTCTCATTTCAGAACTGCAAAGACTGAATGTGGATGTCGACAAGCATGCCCCACAAGTCCTACAAATTGAAATGGACTATAGGGTTAAAAAATCAAATGCCTCCTCAAGAGGAGAAAAGAAGAAGACTGAGGGATCTTGCAATGATTGCCTCTCAGTTCAAAAAGCAGCAAGTGCAACTATCGCCTTCACTAAGGAAGACCTCCTACTAGGCGAAACAAAGCACAACCGGCCCTTATACTTTACAGGGTACATCAAAGAGATGCCGATACACAGAGTACAGATCGATCCGGGTTCTGCCCTCAACCTCATCTCTACTTCGGCACTCGAAGAGCTGGGCATCCCGCCTAGCAAGCTGAGTCACACATCCGTGTCTATCTTCGGATACGATGGAAGCACTCAGAGGCCTATCGGCAAAATTAGGTTCAAATTGCAAATCGGTGATCTTATCTCTGAAGTCACTGTATATGCAATAAGGACCCCCTCATGCTACAACATCCTTCTCGGACGCCCCTGGATACACGAGAGTGGTGTTGTTCCTTCAACTCTTCATCAGTGCATCAAGTTTGTTGG
>QPKB01000008.1:28333441-28374798 GCA_003546025.1 Camphora micrantha | reverse complement strand
TCCTTCTCCATTTTCCAGCACAAGAGAGGAGCCTAGGGTTTTCTTGCCTCCTTTCTTCTTCTTCTTGCCTTTCCTTCACTAGATCTCCACCAAATCTTGCACCAACATCAAAATAGAGATCACCATTCTCTTCCTCTCCTTGAAGGTTTCCTATTGGTACTATTTTTGAAGAAATCTCTTCTCTCTAAGATCTTCATTTAGCTTGCTTTGTTCATTTGGAGAACCTATTGGTAAGATCTCTCCCTAATCTCTTAGATTTGTGTTCTTATGGTCCTTGAGAAGCTCCATTTTCATTATTAGGAGCTCTCTCTTCTTATTGCTTGGTTTGACCCATTTTAGGATTTTGTTTTTGGGGTTTTTTGTAGAGATTGTGTTCTTGGCTTGCAAGTGTGATTAGGAGCTGGTCTTCCTTGATTTAAGACTCAAGGCAAGTGGATGATTTGATACTTTTAGCTTTGAATGAGTTTTATGAAATGCATTATGATTTCACCAAGTATTTTGTGATATTAATGGCTTGTTTAGACTTGAAATAAATGCAAATTGGTGAATCTTGATAGCTTGTTTTATTCATGTATTAGATTGCTAATTAGGTTTAAGAAAGGAAGGGAAAAGATTGGAAAAATGGAATGACCCATTGAACTGCTGTAATAGAACCTGGGTTCTGTTACGCAGTTCACGTGGTCGACCGGCCAAGGGGCGCGGTCGACCGGGCACATTGGAACAGGTCCCCTGTGGGACGACCTAATGCACTGCGGGAATCCCTGTTCCGCAGTTCACGCGGTCGACCAGCCAAGGGGCGCGGTCGACCGGCCACATAGAGGTTAGGCTCCAGAGAGCCTGACCAAAACACTGTTCACCCTATTTATTTTACAACTCCCGGTCGACCTGGCCCTTGGCCGGTCGACCGAGCCCACTGTGTACGCGGTCGACCGGCCAAGGGCCAGGTCGACCGGCCCAACTGGAAAACCTGCTGAAAAATGGATTTTTGCCCTATGTTAGATGGACTTTAAGTGGAACTCAGTGACCCTTTTGTGGATCCGTTTGACTTCTTGTGAGGATGGTTGAACCGACATTTCCTCATGGTTAATCCGGTTGTATCGGTACTTAACCTAATTCAATCTTAAACGGTACGGAACGACGGGATATCCTTTCTTTTGTCTAAACGCGAAATTGGTTTGTTTGGGTATCGCGATTCCGTTTTCCTTTCGATGACTGAGTAGGTTGTAAGGTACTACTAGATTAATATTGTGCTTAGGATCCCATCCCTATTATGTTTTGCTTATTTAAAATTCGATTAAAGTTTGAATACCTAAGGTGCATGAATAGCCTGGAATGTCTCCAAACTCAAGGAGTACCAAGTGATCATTACAATCGACATACGGGGTCCTTATTCACTTGATTTATATTGAATCCCGATAATAGCTGAATTTCTCGAATTATGATTTGTCTTGAATCCCGATAATAGCCCGAATTTCTTGAATTATGATTTGTCTTGAATCCCGATGATAGCCCGAATTTCTCGAATTATGATTTGTCTTGAATCCCGATGATAGCCCGAATTTCTCGAATTATGATTTAGCATTCCCGAAAGTATTGAAAGTGTATTTTAGCATTTTTGTTAGCCCGTTTATACATGCCCGAATACAATGAAATTAGTGCTTTTGAGCACCCCGTCCCGCCCGTTTATTTAAGTGCATTACATATGATTGGTACATGTCTTGTTTTACATGATTTGACATATGAGTCGGCACCACTAAGCTTGGCTTTCCTTACCGGTTTGATCCACCGATTTGGAGACCCTTTCCCGTCCCGCCAGCTTCAGTTTGGATCCCGCTACCCGGTTATTACCGTGGTCTTGTCTCGATGCGGCATATTGCTACTGTGGTTCCCGATGCCCGGTTCGCTACCGTGGTCATGTCCCGTATTATATTATGTATATGTTACTTATGTTGCATCTCCTCACTTCGGTGACTGAGACAACATCCCGATATGCTCATGTCACTTCGGTGATAGAGGACTTAACTTTTTGTGATTGCCATCTTGTTGTTTCCCGTTTCCTTGGATACCTCTCATGTTTTATATTGCACATGTACTTGAATAAATGATTCTATCGTTTTATGAAACTATTGCTTTGACAGGTTTAAATGTTTTCCAAGGTAATTTCTTTATTATTATGTCTTTTCACCCGTTTGCCAAACCGTCGTGTTTGACCCACTATTTTGGTACTCAGGTTCAGTTTCCCTGCCCCGAGCTGAGAGTCGTTGGCTGTGGAGCCATGAGTTGCAGGTTGCCTTGTCGGCTATGTCATGTAGACATTGTGCTTGACATCGGAGTTACGTCACATTTGGGTAGTGGATATTAGTTTGTTATTGTTCGGCTTTTATTAGCCTTTCTTGGGATTATAATTAATACACATTGATACTTGTAACTTGAACATATATGGGAATGTAATATCCTGTTACTGTCAGCTCTGTACTTTATTATGTTGGTTTATTTCAGTCTGATATGGTTCATAAAATGATAGCTTTATGCTAGAGGTTGTATGCGACGCGGAATCCGATGATGTCCACGGACTCCGGGTCGCATTGCCACGAAAGCTTCCGCAAAAATATTCAGAGAGTGTTGTGATTTTTGGATCCTCACACACGCGGATCTTGGGAGAAATATAATCATCCCTCACCTCCCCAACCTTTCCCGCCCCCGAGGTCGGGATCCAGGTTTGGAGGCGTGACAGACTGGTATCAGAGCGGGTAGGTTTCTAGGAAATAAAACACTCTAGGAACCTTAAGACGTGTAGTGAGGTCCGGATTTTGGCTAGATGTCGTTCTGTCAGATTCGGGTTTGTTTTCTTTCTAGTGGGGGAGACTCTCCTTGTCTCTTCCCCTTTTGTTCTTGTTAGAGAATTTGGGGGACCAAATTCTTTTCTAGTGGGGGAGAATTTAATGTCTCCGCACCCACATTTAGCTCCTTTTTATTGTCTTCGCGCCAGAGAGCCAGAGTTTTGTGGACTTAGCATGTGGATCTCGAAGGACTTTGGCAGAATTTACAGCTTTTTGTTGTCACAAACGGAGTTAGCGAAGGAATTTTTGAGCAGTTGTTAGTCAGCAAGGATGTTAGCAGCATATTGAGACCCAATTACAGTTGATCGTGTATCGTCAGAGGATTCGTCAGGCAAGTAAGTGTGGATTTTTGGATAAACTTGGAACATTTCCCTAAGTCAAAAGACTCCAGAAACCAGAGAATGACAGATTTCAGGAAGTTTGAAGTGATTTTCAGTTGATAGAGCTTCAAGTGGATGCTAGAAGCTGGGAACTTCTCGAGTATGGATGAACTTTTGTCGGATAAGTGTTAGAGGATTCTCAATGATTCCAGAAGGATGGTGAAGCTGACTCAGAGGGGTACATCAGTGTGTGGTTATAATGATGGGAAGTAAGTTTTCAGCTGCGATATAGAGAGCCGTATACAGAATGGATTGTTACCTGGTCATATGATAAAGGAGATCTTGCAGACTTTACAGACTTTTGAGATATCAATCTGGACATTATGCAGATGCAAACTGGAGAACCATAACCTGTGGACAAGGCTAGTCGAAAGATTCAGAGAAGAATGGCACATATGCATGACTTGAAGATGGTGAACCTGAGATAGAGACAGAAGATTGAACAAATAAGACATTGAGGGAAACTATATGCAGTGTTTTACGGCAGAGATAGAATTACAATACATCGGAATGAGTCAGAACTTTCATTTACTTTGACCGACATGGATAGACGAGACATGCAGCAGATTAGAAGTGATGTTAGAACTTTTGATGGGTGTCAGGGGTTTGACGGAAGGATTCTTCGAATGTTGATGGTGTCAGAAGAGCTAGTTGCCGAGTTAGAGTTTGGACAGTTTGAGATCTTCAACCGAATCAGAGACCTTGACTACAGACTCATTTCACCCTCGTGGTTGACTGGAGGTAGTGCAGTTGTGCAGAAGCAGGGCAGAACAATTGCAAGAGTGAGTGCAGAGCTTCAAATGTTGAAGAATAGTGAAGGGACAAGCATGTCATCATCAAAGACAGATTGTGGTGCAGAGGATCGAGAGTAACGAGCAAGTTAGAGCTAACAGGAAGTTCACCTTGAAGATGGTGCATTTGATATGAGACCCTAGCTTCGACAGTCATGATGAAGTTGATAGAATTGTTCCAGAAATTTTCTTTATAAAGGTGGCTGGAAGTGAGAGACTTGGTGGAACTTAGAAGGAGTCAGAGTTGACAAAATTCTTTAGCAGTCAGATTGGCAGGGCAGTAATAGATTCGTGCCAGTGGGAGAATGTATGACAGCTGTTGATAGTTGACTGAAGAGTTCTACAGCGGAAATGACCCAGCGAGTCCAGATGCTTTCGAGATGACCGATGGGAGCAGCAGTTTGAGGTTTTGTTTTCGAAGTGTGGGATTATATCCCCACTTGTTTTTTTTTTTTTTTTTTTTTTTTGGGTTTGTTTAGTTCATTTGGAGGACCAAATGTTATAAGGGGGGGAGGATGTGAGACCCCGACCCGAGAGGCCCAGATTAGTGTTTTTGAGCTGTGTTTTAGCTCTAAGTGTGTTTTGTGGATTTTGGTTTAGTTGGGATTAGAATAGCTTTGTTATAACTTTGGGATATTTTGAGTGCCTTTGTGACTAGTGGAGCCCTTTGGGGGTTCATTTTATGACTTGCGTGTACTTGGGGGTTTACTCGAGATTCTTTTGATTTGGTATTTTATTCCGATTTGCTTATTTTGTTAATCCCTTCAACTTTCATGTTGATCCCGTTCTCGTCCCGAATCCTGAAACTCGACTTTTCTAGCTTCAAGGGCAAAACAGTCTTTTTACACTAAATCTGTACCCAATATTTGTTATTCCCGAAACCCGTGAAACATATACTTTTTGGAAACTAGATATTTCGACGATCATTTCTTCCTTCTTCGTCGATTTCATCTGAAGCCCCGAAAACCACTATTTCAGCCTTTCAAAGTTCTTAAGTGGTGGAGCCCATTTCATTGACTATAAGAGAACCCATCTCCTTTTTCCTTCTCCATTTTCCAGCACAAGAGAGGAGCCTAGGGTTTTCTTGCCTCCTTTCTTCTTCTTCTTGCCTTTCCTTCACTAGATCTCTACCAAATCTTGCACCAACATCAAAATAGAGATCACCATTCTCTTCCTCTCCTTGAAGGGTTTCCTATTGGTACTATTTTTGAAGAAATCTCTTCTCTCCAAGATCTTCATTTAGCTTGCTTTGCTCATTTGGAGAACCTATTGGTAAGATCTCTCCCTAATCTCTTAGATTTGTGTTCTTATGGTCCTTGAGAAGCTCCATTTTCATTATTAGGAGCTCTCTTTTCTTATTGCTTGGTTTGACCCATTTTAGGGTTTTGTTTTTGGGGTTTTTGTAGAGATTGTGTTCTTGGCTTGCAAGTGTGATTAGGAGCTGGTCTTCCTTGATTTAAGACCCAAGGCAAGTGGATGATTTGATACTTTTAGCTTTGAATGAGTTTTATGAAATGCATTATGATTTCACCAAGTATTTTGTGATATTAATGGCTTGTTTAGACTTGAAATAAATGCAAATTGGTGAATCTTGATAGCTTGTTTTATTCATGTATTAGATTGCTAATCAGGTTTAAGAAAGGAAGAGAAAAGATTGGAAAAATGGAATGACCTATTAAACTGCTGTAACAGAACCTGGGTTCTGTTACGCAGTTCACGCGGTCGACCGGCCAAGGGGCGCGGTCGACCGGGCACACTGGAACAGGTCCCCTGTGGGACGACCTGCTGCACTGCGGGAATCCCTGTTCCGCAGTTCACACGGTCGACCGGCCAAGGGGCGCGGTCGACCGGCCACACAGAGGTCAGGCTCCAGAGAGCCTGACCAAAACACTGTTCACCCTATTTATTTTACAACTCCCGGTCGACCTGGCCCTTGGTCAGTCGACCGAGCCCATTTTGTGCGCGGTCGACCGGCCAAGGGCTAGGTCGACTGGCCCAACTGGAAAACCTGCTGAAAAATGGATTTGTGCCCTATGTTAGATGGACTTTAAGTGGAACTCAGTGACCCTTTTGTGGACCCGTTTGACTTCTTGTGAGGATGGTTGAACCGACATTTTCTCATGGTTAATCCGGTTCAAGTTGAATGCATCCAAATGCGCCTTCGGCTTAGGCTCCGGCAAATTTTTGGGAAGTCTGGTGACTAGAAGAGGAATTGAGGCCAACCCAGAGCAAATCTCGGCAATACAAGCAATCCAGAGCCCAACCACGGTGAAGCAGGTTCAGAGACTCACAGGAATGGCGGCAGCGCTCAACCGCTTCATCAGCCGCAGCTCGAACAAATGCCGCCCTTTCTTCCAGCTCGTGAAAAAGAGCTTGAGATTTCACTGGACTTCCAACTGTGACCAGGCCCTTCAACAACTAAAGGAGTATTTATCTTTGCCACCTCTGTTGTCTACTCTGAAACAAGGCGAGATACTCTACTTATATCTGGCCGTCTCAGATCATGCAGTAAGCTCGGTACTTATTAGAGAAGAAAAAGGGCAACAGAAGCCTATCTATCATACGAGCAAGATCCTACTTGTTGCCGAAACCAGGTATCTACTACTGGAGAAACTCGCATTAGCACCCGTTAGTGCCTCTCGAAAGCTCTCCCATTACTTCCAAACATATGCCATTGTAGTCGTTACGGAGCATCCACTAAAGGCTCTATTCAGAAAAGCGGATTTCTCTGGAAGAATTTCAAAGTGGGCGGTTGAACTAGGGCAGTATGACATTCAATATCAACCAAGAATGGCAATCAAGGCCCAAGTTTTGGCAGATTTCGTCGTAGAATTCATTTCTCCTAATTCAGCGCCGAGCCAACCCGACGCCGAACTGGGTGGCAGTAAGGGGGGAACAGTCCCAACCGAAGATGAAGAAGCCGAGGACAAGGACGGATAGTCTTATAAGCAGTTCCTCGACTCGGCATGGAAGGTCTTTGTTGATGGATCCTAAACAACAAGAAGGGTTGGCGCGGGCATAGTCCTCCAATCCCCAGAAGGTCTCGCCATCGAACAGGCTTTAACACTCGGTTTCAAAGCATCTAACAATGAAGCTGAGTATGAAGCGCTAATCGCAGGACTTGGCAGCGCTAGAATCCTAGGGGCATAACGGCTGGTGGTCTTCAGCGACTCCCAGTTGGTGACAAGCCAACTCAGTGGAGACTATCAAGCTTGTGACGAAAGGATGGCAGCCTACTTATCTCGCGCCAAGCAGCTCCTCTCTCAGATCCAAGAAGTAGAAGTCAAACAAATCGGCAGAGAGTCAAACTCCCATGCTGACGCCCTCGTAAATCTGGCATCACCCGTAGAAGCTGGCAAGAAAAGAGTGGTCGAGGTTGGAACCCTGGAAACACCAAGCATAGAGCTCCCCCCAGTTCGTCATGTCCTTTGTGCTGATCTCGGTCCAAGCTAGATGGACCCAATCGTCGCCTATTTAAAGGATGACCAGCTGCCTGAGGACGAAAACGAAGCCCACAAAATCAGGCTAAAAGCATCAAGGTTTTGGCTATCTCTTGAAAACAAACTCTACAGGAAATCCTTCATCGGCCCCTACCTCCTGTCTGTACACCCTAGCAAAGTTGAAGATTTCCTCTTCGAGATCCACGAAGGAATCTGTGGTAGCCACATCGGGGGTCGGTCAATGGCCTACCGAGCAATAAGCCAGGGCTACTGGTGGCCTTATATGCAAAAGGACGCTCAGCTCTACGCCAGGAAATGTCCAAAATGCTAGAAGTTCTCACACTCTTTCCATCAACCAGCGCAGGACCTAACCCCCCTATTCTGCCATGGTCTTTTGCCCAGTAGGGGTTGGACATTGTGGGCGCACTCCATCGAACTCCAGGAAATAAAAGGTGGCTGGTAGTAGCAACCGATTATTTCACCAAGTGTATAGAAGCCGGACCATTGTCCTCAATCACTGAACGGGACATCAGGAACTTCGTCTGGAAAAACGTGGTCACGAGATTTGGAGTACCACAAACATTGGTCTCGGACAATGGAACGCAGTTCGACTCCAACTTCTTCAGGGATTTCTGCTAGGAACTCGGCATAAAAAATCATTACTCAACACCAGCCTATCCACAAAGCAACGGTCAAGCCGAAATCTCTAACAAAGTCATCCTCGAAGGCCTCAAGAAAAGACTCGACCGAGCTAAAGGAAGGTGGATAGAAGTACTCCTGAGTGTCTTGTGGGCGTACAGGACTACTCCAAGGCGCTCCACCTCGGCAACTCCTTTCTCCTTAGCATTCGGAACGGAAGCGGTGATCCCCCTTGAAATTGGTCTCTCGACCCTAAAATCGGAGCTCTTCGATCTAGACAAAAACAATTTAAATCTGGCACGAGAACTTGATCTGGCCGAAGAGCGAAGGGAGGCCGCCGCCATCCGTTTAGCTTCTTACCAGTGGCTGCTAGCCAGAGGATATAATCAAAAGGTCAAAGGAAGGAAATTTTTAGTCAGAGAGCTGGTATTAAAGAAGGTGCTACATGTAGACAAAAATCCTAGTGAAGGCAAGCTGGCGCCAAATTGGCACGGACCATTCAAGGCGATCTCAACAGCAGGACGTTCGGCATACAGACTCGAAGATAGGGATGGCAAACAATTGCCCCGACCGTGGAATGCTGCCCACCTCAAGAAATACTACTTCTGAAATGTACTTGACTTTTGGAATCAATAATTGATAGTTTCTCCAGAGACATGTCCTTAATTCTCAACCTAAACACCACCTGTCGTATAACTAGCTTTTAATCCTAGCCCTCATCCAGCTCGGTTGCGGAACCAGCTGTTACTCTGCCTCGGTTACGGGATCAGCCCTCATCCAGCTCGGTTGCGGAACCAGCTGTTACTCTGGCTCGGTTATGGGACCAGCCCTCATCCAGCTCGGTTGCGGAACCAGCTGTTACTCTGGCTCGGTTACGGAACCAGCCCTCATCCAGCTCGGTTACGGAACCAGCCCTCAATCAGCTCGGTTACGGAACCAGCTGTTACTCTGGCTTAGTTACGGAACCAGCCCTCACCCAGCTCAGTTACAGAACCAGTTGTTATCCAAACTCAGTTACGGAACCAGTCTTCATTTCAGCTCGGTCGCAAAACCAGTTGTTAATTGGGCTCAGTTACAGAACCAGCCCTCAATCAGCTCGGTTACGGAACCAACTATTACTCTGGCTCGGTTACGGAACCAGCCCTCATCCAGCTTGGTTGCGGAACCAGTTGTTACTCAGGCTCTGTTGCGGAACCGGCCCTCATCCAGGCTCGATTGTTGAACTAGCCCTTCATTACAGCTCGTTTACGCAACCAGCTGATATCAAATTACTCCAACTCGATTGCAAAACCGGCCGCTTCTCAAGACTGTTCACAAGACCAACCGTTTGCCACTAGTTCATTTCGAGTATGGAATACGAGGAAACTTCTGGGAGTTATTAGTACAAGTTAGTTAGACTTAAGAAGAATTTTCAGATTTCTGAACGCACACATATGATACTCAAGGAAGAACTAAGAAAAAGAAGATTTTATTGATAAACAGAATTCTTGATATAAGGTACAATTTTGCAAAAGAAAAATAAAAATACATCCAAGAAAGAGGAGGCTGCTCAAACAGCGCCTGGAGGAGCCTCATGATGAGAAGGACTGGGGGGAGCCGGAGGGTTCTCTAAGGGAACTTTGGTGGGAACCACAGTATGAGGACTGGGGGGAGCCGAGCCCTTTTCGGCAGTCCGGTCTTCGAAAAGGGGCAGGTCCTGATATATTGGGTGATTCTCGGGGACTCCCATCTTCTTTAAAACGGCCTTGCACCCGTATTCGAACAACCGCGGACCAAGGGCGTCAACCTGGGCGACGTAGTCCCTTGTCGCCTCCTCCACCCCATCACGATAAGCCGCTTCCACCTCGGCCTGGGTCAAAGCTTCAGCGTCTATTTTCTCTTTTTGAAGCACCTCTAGGTCGGCATCTTTTTTTTCTAAGCTCAACCGCCAACTCTTCCAGCTCGGCCTCGAGTTGAATCGCCCTTTTTGCTTTGACCTCGCGCCCCCCCCCCCCCAGCTCCTCACGTTCAGCCTTCACCTTGCAAACCTCGTTGACTGCAAATTCGAGGTCCTTCCCAAGGCTAAAGATTTTCTCCTCCTCCTCCTCCTTCAGCTTCCGACAACTGCCCTCCAGGGCCTCCGAAAGCCTTTTTCTCTCAACATCCAGCTGTTCGATCCGGGTGTCCCTGTGCTGAACTCTGTCCAATGACACCTTCACCCGCTGAATGATCTGCAAAAAGGAAGATCCAGATGTCAAGAAAAGGGACCCAATGATAAAGCGGTCAATGATTTAAGAAGACTTACCGAGAAAACCAATTGTAGTGTACCAATCAGTAATGCCGCGTCCTCCATCTGTTGCAGCCTCTCTATATCCTGCGGCAGGGCACAGGAGTTCGTGAACGTTGCTGCAGCGAGAGGGTTTCCGTGGAGACGGTCCTCTACCGTGACCGGCCTCCCCGGCCCAAGCGACAAGGACGGCCTCCAAATAGCCGGTCCCGCCCGCTAGAGCGCCGAGTCCGCCCCCGAGGCCTGCTCCGAGCCCCGCCTAGGGGTCTTCTCGGTCGGGCCTTTAGTCCTGGGCCGCTTTTCTGGGCCCCTCTCCCTCTCTTCCCTGGCGGGACGTTCCCGTCTCGCCAAACTTGGCTTCTCGGGTCTGGATCCCTTCTCCGCCGGAGGTTTTTCCTTCGAGATCTCTGAAGGGCGCTCTCAGGTCGAAACACCGGCATTAGAGGAAGCCTCAGCGGTCCCCGGAACAACAGGGGCCGGTTGATTGGTAACGGGGGGATTGGAGGTAGAAGCTTCCCCTCCAAAGAACTTCTCTCCCAACTTCTTCGTCACCAACGGAGGGCAGTGGGCGGCATTCTCCCTTCCTCTGAGCTCGATGATCTGTTGTAGGTCAGGCTCCGGCTCAACCCGGGAAGTAGAAGTCCTGGCGCCTAAAAGCCTTCGACGCTCGAGGTCGGCAGTTGCGTCGTCGGCCACGGGTTTTCTTTTTATATAAGTCTTGTACCTCGGTTCGTATCCGAGGAGCGACCAGGCGGCACGGGAGTTATGACCCTTATACTTGCGTATTGCCCTTTGCCAATCACTGTTCAGTCTCCAGCCCGAGTTAACGGCTTCACTCCTCCTCTGCCCGATTTCTGCACAACGAAACATGAGGGTCTCAGGTCGGCAAAAAGGAAGAAAAAAGGAAAATAAGTATAAAGGAGTTCGGCATTTACTTGGAGGAATCCCGTAATGCCGGGGTATCCTGTACCGCCTCTCTGCCGCGGTCTCGTTCTCCCCAAACTCCCAATTGCCGGAGACAAACAGGCGATCGTCCCCGGCATGGCGACTCGAGTCTAACAGGTCGGTAACAAACTGTTCCCTTCCTGGCCTCCCTCGGAGGTAGAAACAGGTGTCATCCCCTACTGATTTACACACGTCATAAGCGTCCTTGATGTCATGAACGCCGAGGTCGATCCCTAGAATCCTATTGAGCTCTACAGCGCTCATTATTATTTTGTAACCATTGGGCATCAACTGGCAAGGGCTGAGGCGCCATGCCGATAAGCACGCTCTCAAAAGTGGGTGAATTGGGAATCTACCCCCCCTCAACTATGGCGACTAGAGGAAACGACATCCATTCGTCAGTAAATGCGAAGCCATCAAACATGTCATCAGGGTCATCTAACCTAGTCCGGACATCGTCAGGGATGCCATACATCCCCCTGAAGTTGGCCATGGCCTCAGGGGTGTCCGCCCAATGCCTGTAAATCCCCATCTCTCTAAAAAAACCCTAGAAAAGACGAAGATCGAGAAAGAGGAGGGAACTCACAAAGACTCGTGAAGATTGAAAAAGGGCTGAGATCTCGTTGGCGACGGAAGTTCTTTCCCGTTTTCTCTCCTGCAAATCGTCCTCTCTAGCAAAACGTAAAAGTAGAGAAAGGGGGAAGCAACACCCCTACTTATAGAATCAAGAGGAGCGTCTCTTCAGATTTCGAGGGCGCAAGGCACCGCCACGAGTGTTGGACACACCCCTCCAAAATTGCTAGAAGACCCGTTGGGAGGCGACACGTGTCACTAATGGATTTCTTCTCACAATGATCAAAACACCTTATTTATTACCCGCGTTGATTATCTCGGGTAGACGAAAGGGCAGCATCATTAAAGAGAGAGAGACGTCAACATCTCATCAATCTCCTCACAAAAAAAAATGGGTGGGGGGGGGGCGGGGGGTGGGCGCTCTTGAAACTCAGCTCTCGACCTCAAAGCCGAGGTCCAGAGCTAGGGGGCAATTGTGTGGGGCGCTTCGTGACACGAAGGTAAATCTTGACACGCAAGTCGAGCTCGTCTTAACACCAGCCTCTGAACTCGGTCAGCAGCACCAGCAATTTCTGTTGCAGCTCGGTAAGATTGCCGAGCTCACGCAGTTTGGCAATGGTGCCGAGCTGAGTTCACAATTGGCCATCGGAACCTCGGGGTGACTCTGTCAGCCGAGATGGATATGATGTCAATCAACATTAATGGGATTGCGCCCATACACTGACAGATGAGATGGACGCCGGATATGTCCAACCGTCCCATCAGCAATCATGGAAAAGGTCAGAACATGGTCCGATGGGACAGTACGCCTACTACCTCCACTAAGGGGAAAGGGTATGGTCTGATGGGACCATACCCCCACCAACCTCCACTAAGGAATGATCTGAAGGGCCAACACCTATATATATATATATATATATGAAGAAGATAGAGCAAGAAAAGGTATGAAAGGAGGACACATCCTCAACAAAACTTCCCTCTCCTCTGGTTTATCCTTCTTCCCGTGATTACGCTAACTTAGGCATCGGAGCGCCTTCGGCTGATATACAGCCAAGGCCTTTGACCTATTTCCCTCTTTTTCCAGGCTCTCAAGGTCTTCTTCTTCCCCAAGTGTTTAGTGGCAAAATTCCACAACATCAAGTCCGTAATTTTTAGGCACTTATAGTTATGATTTGACTATTTTAACTAGCTCCTGTTAGATTAGTGGCTTGGATTTCTTGTATATGAAGATAATCATAATAAGATTTGTTGATGCTTTTGTAATGGGCCACCTAGAAATGTTAGGTTGCTTTGTTGAAAGGTCTACCTAATAAGTACCCCAAATTTTAGGTAAGGCTAATGTCTATGTTGTTGTGCGGTCTATCCTAATCCAAATTATTGGGAGATGATAGTAGTTCATCATATAAATTGAGATTTCCATGGCTTTGTGTGGACATGTGTAATACTGTTGCCCATCTCGTAAACTAATTCTGGTAGGTGAATCTTTGTAACATTTGACCGTTAGTAAATGATTCAACATGGATTCCATGACCACTGTTTCTCAACAGAGATTAGATGGATTGTAATTATTTAGTGGAACTGCTGCTGTTTATCCATATCACCCCAACTTAGGTTCACTCTCACCAAATTCATTTTTAAACACTTTTCTTAACACCACACTTTAGGAGTTCAAAAATGTGGATTTGGACACAAATTTGGTGGGAGTCTGAGTCTTAAGTTAGGGTGATTTGACTCTGCTAAGTTGGAGGTGAGTGCTTTTATTTTCATGTTTTTAATTTTAAAGATGATGATGATGAGGATGAGGAGTTGGTGTCTTAGTTGGCGGTTGAGAGGGAGATGATGAAGTCATGCTGCTCGTGTTCTTTTGGGTCGTTTGCGCTGGATTGGTACGGTCCTAAGAGCTTTTACATTTTAAAAAAATTTAGAGAAATTAAAACTGAGAAAAAACTAGTAAAAATGTAAAGGTTAAGTTAGTATTTTATGTCAAATATGATGTTTTTGGCCCTATTTTCTTTTTATCAGAATTTTTTGTTGGAATTTGCATTGGTGGGAATTATTGCCACTTGAAAAGGTCAATAGTCTTTGAAATTCTTAAAATTCAAACTTCTTTGAAAGTTTTTGGGTGCTCATGTGGAGAGTAGATTTATTTATAAAATTCCCATATAGGAATTTTTGGGATTTTGATAAAGAAATAGGTCCCTGCTGTTGAGTGCTAAGTAACAAATGATTGCTAGTTTTTCGGGGATAAATGACATGAATAGCTTTTATTGAAATTTTGCAAGTTTTACTAATTTAAGTATATTAAGGCCAAGGGGTTTTGGTTGAATTTTGACTATATCTTGTAATTTTGACTAACAGTTATCTTACTATCTTGAACCATTACAAGTTTGTTCTCATATTTTATGTAATTTTCATCTTGATCGGTTATCAATTACAATTACTTAGTTATCAACTCTCATTTACTCTACTTTCAACATCCAAGTACTCACGTTCTCTACCTTTCTTGTTTCTCTTGTTACGCAACAATTCCCTTTCTCTGTATTCTTGCATTTCCTTTGCAGATAACTTCTCCTGTTCCTTTTCTTTTGTAATTCCTCATGGTTTGCTAAAAAGGGTACTTTCATTTTCTCTTCTTCTTTTGTTTCTCCTATATTTTTTTAAATAAGATTTTAAGTGTTTGTATGGTGGAATGGGAATTTCACAATAAATTAAGCCATTAATTAAGGAAAGGTTCATAAATTAAAACTCCCTAAATTTATAAATATTAAATTTATAATAATAATTTGTTAAACTTTTCATATATCTTTTCTACAGTGTATAAATTAATTTGCAATGTATGAATATTTAGATTATAAATATATATATGGATATATAATTTGAAATGTATGGATGTAACCGTGCTAAGCACGGGTTATTATGCTAGTTTTAATTATTTTAGTGGATCCACTTAGATGCATGAAGACTATGGGGGCATGTTGATTGAAAGGCTTCGATGTGGATTAGAAAATATATAATATTAATCTATTTGAATGATTGTTACTTTTATTAACCCATTTGAATGATTATAATCTTTGGATTTCGATTTCATTTGGATGTAGTTTATAGGCTTCAAAGTTATTGTCAGCTCAGGAAATTTCAACCATTTAATCCATTCAAAAAGGGATTATGAATTACCAAGGATAACCTTTGTATTTCTGATAAGAATTATGAACTACCAAGATAACATAAGCTCTGCATTTCTATTAGGAATTCCTATAGATCCTCAGTTTAAAACATAGACATGGGTGGATTCAATTGAATTCGAAATTATCTCAGATCTTAAAATAGGTTCCATAAGACAAATGCATGCCCACTGCACTAGTAGGACTGTAGGAAACTACCTCACGAAGAGCATCAAAGCTGGAAGTGTAACTTCATCGTTTCTTAAAATCCAAATTTCTCATTTTGCTCAAGTAGGATAGTAACAAGAGAGAAGAATCTACAGATGAAACAAACACCTGAATTTCTCTTTTACCACTAGTGAATAAGAATACACACAATGGATTGCTTTGGCGGTTTTATAGTTTTATATAAAGTTGTAATCTGATCATTTTTTTCTTATCTTGGACGTGGCCCACGTTCTGTCATCTGGGGCCCACTTCCACCACCTCCTTTACGTAGCTCCCTGAAGGTAGCAGTGGCAGAAACATAATATGGAACACAAAAGAGCCCATGAATGAAACACAGTATCCCTCCAATGGACAAGAAGTTGCGGTGGGAGAACCCACACTTGCTCCGTGACTTGGAATTTGCCAATGCTCCAAGCACCAGAATCCCTAATCCAACGGCCAATACGATCCTGATTGGCACAAAATTATCAATCAGTTAAGGGTCAGATGGTAATTTGAAGAATGGTTTTAGGGGTCTTCATGGTAACCTAAATCTCTGATTGTTGGTTGGGCTACATCAGTGGGTTTCAATTGTATCAGAGTGCCACACAAAACCTTTGGATAATAATGACCCAATTGATCATTTATAACCCAACCATATCAATGAAGTGAACCAATTTAGTGAACATTATTAGAGAGCAAATCCAGTTTTCCAATCAGGGTAATGGGACAATTCAGGTGAGTGGGCAGATGCACCAACTCTGGATGATAGAGATAGCTAATTCAATGAACTCCAGTGCATAATCACTAAAATCTGTTGATAAATTAGGTTTTGTGAATGTTACCATGAGATGATGAGGCAAGCCACTGCTAATTGCTTGTTGGCAGAGGATCTTTCGTACTCTTGTCTGGAACAAATGCACAGGCAACCGCCAAGAAGGTTACCAAGAATATGGGCTAGTGCTAGAAGTGCAGCTGCTGCTAGCCCTAGTCTGAATGCTTGACTACTTGGCTCTCTACACTCAAATATCAAATATTTCAAATGTTTTTCCTGCAAACAATCACAACCCAAAACAAAGCTCTTATGTTTCAGCAAAAAATAAAAAAAATAAAAAAAATAAAACTTTTATGAATTTATAGTATCAAAACATTTGCTATTTTCTTCATTTCCTGTGGCTTACACACGAAAATACAGTAGTTCGCTCTCTGCTCACTGTACTGCTGAACAGGGTTAAATATGATCGTAAGCCAATGTTAGTTTTTCAAGAGATAAAGTGAGAAAGTAATTTTAATAGTTGATTTTTTTTACTTTACTCGTATTTGGGTGATCATGATAAATGGAAGTAAAATCCCACCAAAAAAAAAAACCCTACTGCGTTTACTTTTCAAGCTGCCAAAATATTTCACCTCATAAAACAATAGTAAACTAGTTGCTTAGCCCATTGGTTAACTTCTCATTTCATTTCGAATTATTTTTCTCATGAAAATAAATGCAAATATAGTTTACTAAAAAATATGTTTTTCTTTTACACAACCAATACCTTTTATTTTTCTTTGATTTGACATTTATTTCATATTATTTGAATAAATTATTCAACATAATAAGGGCAGACACTTAGGCCAGGTACAAGCACCAAAATTTTCTCCATATAATGAGCAGAAGGAAAAGTCGATTGTCACTTGTATATATCCATCACGCATCATTCAAGAGAAAATACCAGTTTCCTAAGCATTGCCACCAGAGGGTCAATGAAAGTAAGTGTAAAACACAAGACCTCTCTGCTTTCTAAGGTGCAGACTCTTTGGCCAACTAAGCTACCACTAGTTAATTACATCCACTTATTTTTATGTCCTAAAACGTTTTGTTTTACCTAATAACTGAACTCTCTTCTAAAGCCCACCTGAATGTCAGGCCAATTATGCTGGTCTATGCATGAAATAGGACTGTCCATACACAATAACTATACACATCTAAGAATAAACGGCATATCATACACCAAAAAGAAGTCTTATAATTGAAGACCAGGCTATAGAATTTTCTAAAATAATATATATATATATTTATGAGAAATATTCAAGTGAGAATTAGTTCTCACCTATTATATGAGAACATTTTTGGGGGGCCCAGCTAGCAACCCATTCAAACTTAGCAACTAATAGGGAACCCCTGATAGTCACTAATCCCAAGGATTGACACACATCTAAATGGACTGAACTGTTTGATTGAGGGTTGAATATATTTTTTTTAATATAAAGCCATTAAACTTGTGGGCCACGGATGAAGGGGTTAGGGTTATGGGTTTGGGGTCAAACTTGATACTTGGGGTGGTTTCACATAGATATTTCCAGATCCCTGGTCCCATCCCCAAATGGGGCCCACAATTGGGCCCCATAACAAAGTTCTCACATGAATATTACCCTATATATATGCCCAAACCCATGCCCCTAACCCCTTCATCTGTGGCCCTAAGTTTAATGGCTTCATATTCAAAAAAAAATTCAACCCTTGATCCAACGGTTCAGTCCATTCGGATGTGTGCCAATCTTTGAGATTAGTGACTATCAGGGGGTTCTCCATTGGTTGCTAGGTTTAGATGGGTTGCTGGTTGGGCACCGCAAAAAAGTTCTCATATAATAGGTGGAAACTAGTTCTCACTTGAATATTTTCCATATAATATGTGTGTGTGTACGTATGTATATGTATGGTGGGAGGCGGTCCTGTAAGGACCGTCCTTACAGTTTACGGTGCGGACCACCTATTGGGGCCCACCGTGAGACCTTGCTGGTCATGGGACAAGGGGGATTGAAAGACCTAAGTGGGGCCAACTTATGTATCAAATTTAAAGTCAATCTAATACCTCTAACCCCTTTATCCATGATCCACAAGTTTAATGGCTTTATATCAAAGAAGAAAAATTGACCATCAATCTAACGGTCTAGTTCATCCGAATTCATGCAAATTCATGGGATTTAGTGCCTATAAGGGAGTTATGAATGAGTGGTCAATTTGAATTGGTCATAAGGTGAGCTTTGTCAAAACATTCACGAAGGGTTAGAGTTTACACGTATTGTTTCAATTCATGGGAAATGAAAATGTTAAGTGACCTTGGCCCCACTTTTTACAAATGGAAAACTAGCTAACGCACCTCAAAAGATTGTTGGTAAAAAAAATCTGGGCCCGAATTAAGCATACAAGTTTGTTTGGGTCAGGTAGGGAACCATTGTTGAGTTGATTAATTCACTAGATGAATGTGGGTTATGCAAACTTGACCCGCATAACCCATGGTTGTCATTGGAGTTAAAGTGGGTTGGGTCGGGCTGACCTGCACTGGGCAAACGGGCCGGATGCAGGTTGGAAGTGTATGACCCGTAAATAAATGGGTCCGACCTGTTTAGCCAGACCCTACCCCCTCTTTTTTCACTTGTGAACTTTACAAAGAAATTTGCTACGAATGATTCTGCACCCTTCTTTTTTGCATTTTCCGTTTTCATTACTAAACTTGTATTTGTATTTGTGAATCCTAATATAAACTGTACCTATGTGTGTCTGGTAGTGTGCTTTTGATGTATGCCAAACATCTAACCATCCAAAACGTAAAACACTCTTAAAAATTTTGAGGGCGTGTTTGTTTGTGTAGAATATATAGGAATTCATACCACAAATGATCCATGGTGAATTATGCAAAATAGTCATCAAATAACCTCCCCTTTAAATGGAAAGGGAATCAATAGAAATAAATACCACCCATCACCCAAGTCCCATCTACATTGCTTTCCTTTTTCCTTCACTCATCACCTCTTGTTGTTTACACCTCATCACTTTAATAATCCTTCTGTGCAACTCATTTGACCATTAATTTTGATTTATATGATTCCTATGTATTCTAATGCAAATAAATAGGACTTAAGAAACAAGGTCCCTTCTTCTTCGTTTTTTGAACTTTTTTAACACTCCAAATGAAAGTTCAAGAAAAAAGGAAAATTAAACAAACAGATTAATAGTTTGAGCCATTATATCAACCATTAGGTAACAATTTCTGTCTAGAAACCATAATGGCTCTAAAACCCATGGTTTAGAACCATATCCCACACCTCTTTACAGTATACTTTGTAAGAGAAATCCTAATACCCTTTTGAAATGTATGTGAGAACATGAACCTGTGTGTGTTTGTAAGAAACCTACCTCATTTGTGAAGTAAGATGAAATTTCATAAATTTTGGTTACAAACTTACCTTATTTTGTGCAATTTCAGCTTCAATGCCCAATATTCCTGCTAAAATATCAATGACTATGATCAAGATACAGACAACTAAGGCCTCGATTTTCGCCATTTTTGAAATTGGGAGCTGGAGAAGTAATTGAAGAAGAGAGGGAAGAATATAACGATCTGGGCTTCTATCTATAATTTGGAAGGAGTGATGCAAGTAGAGCTTTATAGAGGGGAGAATCCGAATAAAGGGTGTAAACATGTTATCTGTTCATTCTATTTTAAGATTCTGTTTGATGATGGAAGTTTCTCTTTTCTCTTTACCGGCTCCTTCTTCTTAAAATTTCTTTTCCTTTCTTGGATTCCTTTCATGGGGGGCAAGGAAAGATTGGTACATGGAATTGAAGAAGAGTGACTTGGATTCACATCTAAGATGCTCTGGTAGCTGATATGGGGAATATTTAGGGTTCTATTATTATTATTATTATTATTATTATTAGTAGGAATGTGTTAACCATGCAGTGGGACCCACCTTTGCGGGGGAGGGGTGACTGGACCGGGCTTAATGTTTATTACTGGTGGGCTGTATACAACTATACATCACTATCATCTTAACCATCTAGATGAGGCATTGAAGCTTAATGGTCGTGTACGGACTTTGGTAAACAATTAACTTTTGTGGCTCCATTTTTTATTTAATCATTTATTATTTATACAAAACAGCTTAATGATCATTGATGGATAACAGGTTTATACCACAAGAACTACCGTCCCTTTCATTTACACAAATGGGCCCATTATTATATATATTAAAGCAGTAGCCCCTTCGCGGGAGAGCGATACGTGGCACTCCTTTTTGAGGTTTCGCAGTGACATGTGGCATACCTTCTTTATATCTTTAGAGTCTGGATCCCCTGTTTCGATAAAACAAGGGAATAATGTATTATCGAATAAGAACGTGACACCTGGACTACCAAAGCCAGGACATAATCAAATTGTTTTTCTAGATCCAACCCAGCACAATGTTTTGTATACTTCAAAGTTTACCCTTGCCCTATCACTTCTCTCATCTATCACCCTTTTTCCATATTCCAATCAGTAGCGGACGTTGGAAATGGTGATGGGAAACACGCTAAAGAAGACGGCATCCATTTCCATCTCGCCATCGAGACTGTACATTACAAACCCTCCACCCTTCTGCAGAACATTCCGGCATCGACATCTCCTCACCGACCTTCGCTCAAGATCGCCCTCCCTCTCGGTCCAAAGCTTGAGCAGCTGGATCGTACGGACTGATGCCTGCGGAGGTTCCCGGCATGAAGAGGCGCTACAGGGGTGTCCGCCACCGGTCGTGGGGGAAGTTCTCGGCGGACATCTTGGATCCAAGCCGCAAAGGGTCTAGAGTTTGTCTTGGGACCTTCGCGATGGCGATCAAAGCCATGAAGGCGTATGATAGGGCGGCGTTTCAGATGTACGTGAGCAAGGCCCGATCCTCAACTTCCCGCTCGAGGTCGAGAGTTCGCAGTGCGAGCCGTTAGCGGTCTGCCAGAAACGGTGTCGAGTGACAGAGTGTGACGGGAGTGGTGGGGGAGCGGAAACAGGTGAAGAGAGAGGGGCTCGCCGGGGCTTGACGATGTGAGGCACCGCCCTTGGTGGGCCCTCATTTTAAATTTGAATATTACTAATTATGGTAATAGTAGTATAATTGTACTAATTAATAAGGATTAATAAGGGTAGATTGATATTTTCCTAAGTTTTAGCCTATTTTATAGGATTTAGGCCTATTGTATATTTTATAGAATCTATAGGATGTCTTTTATAGTTTTTATAGGGTTTTAGGTGTTGAGGCCCTTACTAGTAAATAGGTTTTTATAGGAGGGGTTTTCCACAAGAACATTCTAGAACGTCTACCAGAAGACCCTTTTAGAGTGCTTCCCGTCAGGAGAAGCATGACTGCTTATCATGTTTCTCTTTATTAGGATTGTACACCTATAAAAAGTTGGTTTTCTAGTTCTATTAAGGCTACGCTCTAGACTGAACACTAACCCAATCTTGTTTTTAAGGTTGAAAACTTGAATTCTTAGATGAACCCCGAGGGCTAACTCCAAGGGTGTTTGTTTGTCGAGCTGCCATTTCCGACATTAGGAGGGAATGGAGTAAGGCTCTTCCGCTTCTATATTCATATGGGTTAGTTAACAGTTATGCTTTATGTTTACCGTAGGGTATATCTAAAGGTCATTGTTATCTCGAGCCGCCATTCCCGACTTTAGGAGGGAATGGAGTAAGGCTCTTCCTTTCCTTAATGAGTGAGCTAGTCAGCTATTGAGCTTAAGATAAGGAAGTTAGACTTAGTAGATCCTCTCAGAGGCTAAAATAAGTACATAATTCCTTTAGTTTAAGGTACCTTTAAGGTACTTGGCCTACTCTTGCGGGCTCTGAGCCAACTATAGTACTTTGAGCAGAATACTAATCTAACAAGATCAAGGTCTCGATGAAAAGAAAGATTATAATCACTAATGAAAAAGGCCTGAAAGCAATAGAAACAGCTATCAAGATAGAGGGATATAAAGTAGTAAGGATGGCTATCCAATGTTAAACAAGACATCTAAATATGTCTAAGTCTAAAAAAAGGGGTAAATAAAGTGAAGATAGGAATCTAAAGAGAAATTTTTTGATTCCACTATTGACACTGATACTTAATGGTCGTTCCACCCCTACTAATCAAAGCCCTTTAAAAAAAAAGGGGTCACTTCGCTACGCTCTACTTGAAATGACCAAAGGAAGTCCCAAGCTTGATTCAGTCAGTTCTGACTCCAAGCAGCGATCCTAACCTAAAAGAGTCCCTAGTCCCAAAAACTTAAAAAAGCCAACTGACCGAACCCAAATCGACTGCCCTAAATGACTGACCTCCCTAAACTTAACTGACCTGAACCAAACCAATTCCCCTTAAAGTCGCCAAAGAAAGTATTGACATTCTTGTAATCTCTTTTTAAAAAGAAAAGGTGGTACGAATGTCAACAAAGACCGTTCGTCATCCCCACGGCAGGAGAACTGATTAGGTGTTCTCTATAATCTACTTAAGGAATTCTCTTTTCTCCTCTTTCCTTATGGCGAAGCATAAGAGGAAACGAAAGTTCTTTAACCAGAACTGCATTCTTCCCCTACTACTGACTAACCAAACCAGAAGTCTAAACAAAAAAGCCTAACCCGACTAAAACCACTAAAAGAAGAAATTAAGCAACTCGGCGTCTTGCCATCCTAACCCCCGGCGGGAGAACTGCATGAACTAAACGGTCCCGCAGTCCAAAAGCGTAGGGTCCAGAGCATAGCCGCAGCAACTGAGTGACCCATAGTTAGACACGTGGGATAGGTAATAAAGAGCTCGTTGATAATCTTCCTTTAGGTAAGGGAGTCCTTCCCGTTAGGAGAAGAACGACTCCTTATCATATTTCTCTTTGATTGTACACCAGATTTATGTTTTTTTATTCTATTAAGGCTCCACACTAGACTGAACACTAACCAATTCGCTTTTTTGAATCTCATGATCATCTGTTAGGTGGGCCAACCGACCGACCGAGTTGGATTGGGCGTCCATGTCACAAAACCTTTCTCTAGCCAAGAATCCCATTATTAATCGAATCAGAGCATATCAAATTCATTGGCAAATTAAATACTGTATTCTCAGAAAAAAATCATGAAAAGAGGAGGAGTCACTAAGACAAGAGCTAGGTAAGCAAGCAAGAAGGAAAGGCGTCAAAGGCGAGGCAAGGGGTGAACATCTCTATCATATAGCACCGGACCAGCAACCCCGATGCGGGGGCGCGAGTCACTTTCCTCTGGCAAGGCAAGCCTATCCATTATAAATAGAATGGGGCTTCTACGGCTGCTCCTTCTCGCGACTAGCTCCAACCACTAGCGGTTGGTAGCTTGCTTCCTCCTCCAATCTTTTGAGAATTGGAAATCCACTAGGTTCTTGGTTTCATGAGCCGTCTCCATCAAGGTGCACAATAGATGTCCCCTCGGCCTAATCCATCTGCTGATTCGTGGTGGGGGCTCTAGATAAAGGGACATGGGATTTAATGAGAATAATTTCCTTGTGCGAGGTAGTGCTTCTCGGTGAGGCGAAGCACGACCTATTCTCTATTCTTTCCCTAACACCTCGCCGCTTGAGAGGTTGGCTCTGCTAAAACTTCTAAAAAGAATCTTCCTCTTTCTTCAAGACTGACTTGCTAAAAATACTGGAATATTCTAGTGACCGAAAAGCTTCCCGAAGGCGAAGCTTGAGGGAAACGGTGCAGACTGGGGGCACGAGGGCAGCGTAGTACAGGCTCCTGATCCCATAGTCCAAAAGCGGAGGGTCGGGAGCACAGACACAGCGACTGAGTGACCCACAGTTATAAACGACTTAAAGACAGGAAGAGTTGGTTGATAACCTTCCTTTTGGTAAAAAGGAGTGCTTCCCGTTAGGAGAAGCACGACTGCTTATCATGTTTCTCTTTATTAGGATTGTACACCTATAAAAAGTTGGTTTTCTAGTTCTATTAAGGCTACGCTCTAGATTGAACACTAACCTAATCTTGTTTTTAAGGTTGAAAACTTGAATTCTTAGATGAACCCCGAGGACTCCAAGGGTGTTTGTTTGTCAAGCCGCCATTCCCGACATTAGGAGGGAATGGAGTAAGGCTCTTCCGCTTCTATATTCGTATGGGTTAGTTAACAGTTATGCTTTAAGTTTACCGTAGGGTATATCTAAGGGTCATTGTTATCTCGAGCCGCCATTCCCGACTTTAGGAGGAAATGGAGTAAGGCTCTTCCTTTCCTTAATGAGTGAGCTAGTCAGCTATTGAGCTTAAGATAAGGAAGTTAGACTTAGTAGATCCTCTCAGAGGCTAAAATAAGTACATAATTCCTTTAGTTTAAGGTACCTTTAAGGTACTACCATTATAGATGTGAAAGAAGTGCCCTTTATGGCTTTCTATTCACTTATGACAATGAGATATTCTAGGCCCTCCGGGCGAGGGCCTTTTCTCCATCTACTTCACCACCGGGTACTGTAAGAAACCTTCGAAAAAAGCTTTAGCTCTAATTGAAGAATAACCTACAGCTCATGTACCCGTAAGGAGCCAGCGTTGGTCGATTGGCGTACTTATTCAGGGGGGAGAGTGGGGCCTCGAGAAGCACTATTGAGAGGAAGATCCTTGGCCCTTCTTCATTCTCTATAGGGGTCTCCGCCCACATGGAAGCGGGGCAGAGATGGAAGAGATCGAACATGGGAATAAGAAGCAAGCTCACCTTCCTTTTTGATCATTTTGATAGAGGGGGATGGAGAAAGTTGACAAAACAGAATCACATTTCCCAGTCGAAAAGATGGGTTCCTTTTTCGTCTTGACATTGAGGAAAAGAATCATCTTGAGCTCCTAACCCAAGCCCTTCCTTCGTAGAGCCGTGTATTGTAAGTGATCCGAACCTGCCCGAAGCGAGCCCCCCTTAGAGGCAAGTGAAGTTGGTGAGCCATATGATGGGCAACTATCTCCTGCGGTTCGAAGAGGACTCAGCTGTTAGTTAGTACCCCTTGGGTTTCGGTGTGGGCCCTTTCACTCTATTTTATTATATACGCTTAGCAAAAAGAATGTTTTTTGATACACCTAGGACATGGATTCTATATGAACCAATGGATCGTGACAAGTCATTACTACTAGCAATGACTTCCTCTTTCATTACTTCATCCTTTCCATATCCCTCTCCCTTGTTCTCAGTGACTCATCAAATGGCACTCAGTTCATATCTGTAAGTTCCATTATTGACAAGGTTCAAAGAAAGGGTGGGCCGTTGATAAAGAATAGATTATTCCAAACCACAATGCTAGCAGATGCAGGCCTCCGCTTTTCTTTTAAAAAAAGAAACCCGCCAGTTATTATGTTAAAAGGACAAGAATTTAGGATTATTCTGGCGTTTGCCTCTTTGTTCACAATAAAAAATAGATGTGGTTGGCCTGTGGTGGTTCTTACAATGTTCGTTTAATCAAGTAGCATTCTTCTTTTTTCTTAACTTAAGGAGAGGGAGGAGACAGACTTGGGACCTATCAACGGAACAACACAACAAAGATGATGAAATGAAGAAGAAAGAACGGGAAGCGTCGGAGGAAGGACTGACGAACTAGTTACTTGTGTTTGGTTAACTACTTGACTGACTTGGGGTTCTTTCTCGTAAGTGGTACACCTACACCCTGCACGCACACTCACTATATCTATATACGTATACGTTGATAGCCTTTCGGCCCTTCGCTTCAGTAAGCCCCTCTCTCTACTACATACAGTTGTTTCTGGCCGAACACAAGGTATTAGGCCCAGATCCGATTATTGTTCGGGTACGAAGCTACGTTACTCAAAGCATCGAGCGAGAGTGAGGTTGTCCAGTTCAACAACCAATGCAAGCAAGCCCGAAGCGCATAGAAGGGATAATAGTGAACTGGGAACTTCTTCCGTTGTTTCTGCGTCCACCGTTCCACATTTTGACGACACCTCCAGTTCTTTCCTCTCTGAGCGACGAATTGGCTGTTTACAAACAAGCATTTAAGAAAAAGCGGAAAATATTCTGCTTCGAACTTGATAGAATGGGTGAGGGGCTATAGGGGTGACGAAAAGAGAGAAGCGTTATGAGGATTGGATTGGGGAGTTTAGAAAAAGGCTCCGAAGGTGCCAAGAGCTGTTGAAGAATAAGGTCTTCTATTTTAGTTGAGAACCGGAATAAGCAGTAAGGTAAGTATAAGTATACGAGTTGATAACAGAACAAAGAACCCCAACCTTCTCCTTCTAGAGGAATCAATACGGCTGGTGTCATTTCAAATGTTGTTTTCTTTTCACACTATCGAAATGCGAGTTTCAGTGAGCCCACATTTCGATCAAAGAGAGCCCTGGGTCGTATTACCGGAAAGGAAAGTGGTTCGGAAAGGCCCCCTCTTCATAAGCCAAAGGCCTAATACTACTACTACTACGAGTATAGTAATAAGTCAGAAATACGACCAAATGATCCTACCTAATTTGTTTTGCTGTTCATCGGTTGGTTCATCAACTCTATGCGCGAGGTGTAGCGCAGTCTGGTCAGCGCATCTGTTTTGGATACAGAGGGCCATAGGTTTGTTGACACCAAAAATGTCACTATGTCCCTTCAACACCAAAAGCTACATGGAGCCACATCCTGCCATAAATAGGAAGGCGCCACTTCAAGCACCAGATCTTGTCAGAATCAAACAAAAACTACAAGATCCTTCAAAGCAGCCAAAAGAATGGTACACATAAAGTTTCGGGCCATTTCGACATCATTTGGCCTAACTTCACTCCTCCGACAGCCAGGCAGGAGCTCCCTGCAGCGACAGTGTCGAAGACTTCAAAACTTCGATCAGAGCCTACGGATGGTCTCAAAATACCTCCAAAAGGGCCCCTGCCAAATTTCAAGTCAAACGGACGACGTTTGACCATTCATCAACTCTCGGGAAGCAAAAACAGGCCTATCGGCGACGGAGCACCCCGGAATCATGGCATCCAAATTGGAGCTAATGGATCATCTCAAAATGACTCCAATAGGTCCCCTGTCAAGTTTTAGGTCAAACGGACATCGTTTGGCCTAGTTTCAAAGCTCGGCATTTTCCTCGAGGCGAAATCAAGGCGAGCATTTGCGGGACCCCAAAAGGCTTCGAAACTCAAACCAAAGCCCATGGTTGGTCTTACTTACTACTCATGAGGCTCCCTGTCAAATTTCAGGTCAATCGGACATCGGTTGACCACAAGTCAAAGCTCGACATTTCTCTCATGGCGAAATTAAGGCAAGCATTTGCGGGACCCCGAACGGCTTCAAAACTCAAACCAAAGCCTACGGTTGGTCCTATCTAATGCTCAAGAAGCTCCACGTCGAATTTCAGGTCATTCCGACATCGTTTGGCCTAGTTTCAATGCTTGACAAAAAATCGGCAATACCGCACAACAAAGTCTTCGGCTTTCCAGAAAAATAGGAAACTTTGTGCTCTGATTTGCGTGGCTTCTCGTCGGGTTTTCTTCAAGAGAATCAGGCCAATAAATGAGGGGAAATGTCAGGAAAAATACAGAAGAAAAAAGAGTGAAAAAAGATCGAAAGACGGCGAAGAAATGGCGACCGAAAGGCGGCCAAAAAATGGGCCCAAGGCCCATGGTCGCCGGCGACCTTGGCCCATGGTCGCCGGCGACCATGGAATTCCAGCGACCCAAAAAATCGCCGGAAGACCCTTTTTCGGGTCCTTTTCGCGTTTCGAGTTGATTGGCCCCTGTGATTTTTCCAAAATCTGATTTTTCGTGCATAAAATCCGTCGATCTTCGTCAACATCACGGATTCGCCGCCGAAATCATTGGATGATCATTAGATGCCTCGAAATCACCAACCGGCCGACAAAGAAAGCACACTTTCTGCCCGCCCGATCGTGAAATCGACATGATAGATGTTGCCGGCACGTTGACATGAATCAATGTCTGAAATTGCATCGCCATCCGACATCAAACAACATGTGGATCCACCGGCGGTCATCGCAAGAAGAATTCCAAAAGACGCGGCGCGGCCCGCGACTCTTCGAGCGACTTGGCGACCAATTAATGAGGTTAAATGACCCGTTTTATGACAAGTTAATGCGGTCATTAACTCATTATTTTGGACGGCCCAATCAAAAGCAAGCAAATGAGAGTTACAAGTCAAAGGATTTATGGCATTAAAGCCATGAAACTCCTCCCATGATGGGGATTAAAGGCAATTAAAGGCTCATTATTCTCCATCGGCCAATCAGATTCAAAGAAAAAGGAGTTACAAAACAAGTAATTTAAAAACTTGTAACTCCTCCCATTATGAGTATTAATGCATTCAATGCTCATAAACCCTCCTAAATGGCTACCAAAGGCCTATAAATAGGAGGGCATTCCAAAGGGAAAGGATCTAGCTCTCGCTCTCCCCCCGACGAAGACAAAAAAATCCAGAGGCCCTGCAACTCTGCTGCAAAGACCACCAAAAGGTGATTGAAGCACCCTTGGGGGGCCACCCCCCCAAGGACCTCTCTTCTTCTACCAACATGGCTAAAACGTGGCTTTTCAGCCCGTTTACTTAGCTTTTTATCGGATATAAGACCTTCTCTTGGTCTTTGTCCTTTAAAAATCTGAGGTTAAAAAGCCAAGCCAAGAATCCAAGCATCGTGTTCTCATCTGCATGGACGATGGAGGAGCCCATACATGACTCGCGACCGTCGATCTGAACGTGTCCCCACAATCGAATGAGAAGTCAGATTCCTTTTCTTGATTTCTATTGTACTTTATTTTTCTTTTAGAGACAAAAATCACAATTCTTGTCTTTCATAATGGATAAGACTTGTAAATCGCCTTTTACGGCAAAATCGCCTTTCACGGCAACAAATGAAATCGCCTTTCACGGCATTAAAAAAAAAAACCTTTGTCTCTTTTCTTAAAATATGTGTGCAATAGAAACTAGAAAAAGTTTCATTTCCCCTTTCTACTTGTGAAGGTGGATCTTCGGATCACCATTCCTAAATTACAAGTAGAAAAGTGAAATTGGCATACCCGTACAAAAAAAAGAGAAAGATGTTGATACCTTTATCTTTTCGTCTCCTCCCCTCCGCCGTACCCCGAAAGACCCGGGGCGGAGGCAGCGGGAGAGAGGGAGGAATCGGGTCCATCAAGCTGGCACACCCGGTGGGACACGTTCATTTGAGAACATGAACTTAGATTCTTTGGCACCTTTCTAGTTGGTGGCCAATGTTGAATCTTGCAAAAATAAAAAACATGAGATGGGATTTTTTTGTTTTGGAAATTTCTTTCTTTAAGTCTATTTCCAATATTTCTGCTTCTCAAAAAAAAAAAAAAAAAAAAATCTTCTCTTGTTCTTTGAATTCAGATCTGAGAAATCTCGATCTCCTCCCTTTTGGACTCAGTGCCCGCAGAAATGTTTGAGCACGTTTTCAGATTGGGAAAGGGACCGTTTGCTCTCTTTGATGAGTTCGAAAAAAAAAATCTGATTTCAAACTTTTCAGATTTTCAAAAAAAAAATCTCCTTTCTTTTGGATCCAAATTTGAGAAATTTTGGTTTTCTTTTCCTTTCTGACTTAGGGCTCGCAGAAATTGTTTGAGCCCCTGTTCAGACTGGGAACGGACCATTCGCTCTCGCTGATGAATCCATAAAAAAAAAATCTGATTTCAAGCTTGTCTGATTTTCAAAAAAAAAATCTCCTTTCTTTTGGATCCAAATTTGAGAAATTTTGGTTTTCTTTTCCTTTCTGACTTAGGGCTCGCAGAAATTGTTTGAGCCCCTGTTCAGATTGGGAACGGACCATTCGCTCTCTCTGATGGGTTCCAAAAAAAAAAAAAAAACAAACGGGGATGCACTTGAGAACACGAAAGTTTTTACCGATTGCGTTCTTTAATCGAGGTTGATCCAAGAAAAGCCTTGTCCAGAGTTTGGAGACAGCTAGGCTGTTCTAGGTAAGGGTCCTCCAAACGGGTTCATTAAGTAATCCTACCCTTACCTGGGGGCTAGTCTATCAACATTGGTTTCATAAGAACGAATCGTGAGAACTCGATGTATTCTCAAACCCTTAAAAAAAAAAAAAAAAAAATTTCGTCGATTTTTGGTTCAAATTTGAGAAATCTTGATCTCTTCCTTTTCAGACTCTGTGCTCGCAGAAATGTTGAGCACGTGTTTGAATTGGAACATCATTTGCTCTCTTTGATGAATCCGATACTGACTTTCAGAAAAAAAATCTTCAAAAAAAAAAACTTCTGCCACGTCTGGGTTCAAAGTCGAGAAATCTTGACCTCTTCCTCCTCGGATTACTGTGCTAGCAGAAATGTTGAGCACGTGTTTGGGTTGGAACGTCATTTGCTCTCTTTGATGAATCTGATCCTGACTTTTCTAAAAAAAAAAAAAAAACTTCCGTCATTGTTGGGTCCAGATTCGAGAAATTCTGGTTATTTCCCTTTCGGACTCTGTGCTCGCAGAAATGTTGAGCACGTTTTCGGATCGGAGTGCCATTTGCTCTCCTTTATGAACCCAACCTTGACCTTTCAAAAATCCCATCTCGTGTCCATTTCAAGGATGCGATTTACAACATTTGTGCCTAGCGGTGCTAGTACGCCCTCTTGGGTCTACTGTATTCGCGACCGACACATTTGTACTCCCAACCTTATATCATTTTACCTTGAGTGAGCCTCGCTCCTCGGTAATCTGAATTAAGGTTCACAATTGCTTCTAGCAGTCACTGGAACGCTCACTCTGAGCCTTTCATACTTGCGTTTAGAATAATTGTATACTCTATGGCTTTTTTGCCTTCCTCATCTTGCTTGGGCCGGGCCTTGTCCCCTCGAGCAAATTGAAAGGACAAAACCATAGTTTATTTCCATTTATGATCACCACATTCTTGTGATTACTAATGGATCCGGTCTTGTTTCAGAAAGGTTTTTCAAAAACTAACATGGCAGCTTCGCTGACAATCACCTTCGACGAGAACAAGTACCAGCTGATGCTTCAAGAGAAGCAAAACAAACGCGCTCCTAAGCGCCTCGCCAGCGGCCGAAGTGTCACTTCCTTCGGTAATGCACAAGACACCGGGTCGACCTCCGCTCCCCGGTCCATCGTCTTCGGGTCGCTGGGACCTTTCCCACTTCCCGCAGAAGAAACAACTCCTGCCAAGAAGCAGAGAACCGCCCCTGGGCGCGTCACTACCGTGACACCAAGGGCAACCGCCAAGAAGACTGAAGCCCGCGACAACCCCGCGAAACCTCAGCCTGCAAAAAACCAGGTCTACCTCAAGACTTGGTCTCCAAGACCTTCTCCAAAACAAAGAAGGTCCCAAAGATCTGCAAGGCCAGCATACCTGGCCCCGCTCAAGGAGAACCGGTTCTACCCTCTCGCGTACACGAAAGAGGAGAAACCAGCCCTCCACCAAACAAAATCTACCCAGCACGAGCCGGCTTATTCCTATAAGCCCAGGATCAAGTCGTGCATCATTAGGCCTCAGCGAGAATCTGTCAAGGCCTGTATTCCTGCAACTCGGCCCGTCATCTCAACAGGGGCCGAGCTCGCCAAATTTAAAGCTTCGCTGCGACAGGCTAAGGACCGCGTCCAGATCCTGTCCTTGCCAAATTACAAAGAAGACAAGCTCGGCTGCTGCGCGCGAGGGACCACCTCCTTCGTGGCTAGAGCACAGCCCGAGCTAACTGAAGCTCAAATCGCTCGTCGCATGCGTCGCCGCACGGCGTATCGCCAAAAGAGACTAGAGAAGCAAAGAGCTCAGCACTCCACTCTCCAAGTCTCTCAAAAATGGGTCGAAAAAGAAGCACCCAACCAAGTTGCTACTGTCCATATGGTTGGCAAAACCAGAAGGCGCCAGAAGTCAGCAACAAAAATCCATGTCAAGCGACCGGTGACTCGCAGCGTTTCCCGGGCGCGAAGACATAAAGAAGATTCTCCCACTCCTTCAAGTCAAGGACATCGGAGCAATCACTCTTCGAGCTCTTCATCCAAAAGAATGAGCTCCAGCTCAGTCACCAAGACGATATCCTCGTTTGACTCTCGAAATATGAACGTCTTAGTCACAAATGCTGAGCAGCCTCCGCCGCAAGATGACGTAGCCACACGCATCCAGCAGCTGGAGCAGGGACAACAGAGGATAGAAGCTCTCATGGAGAACTTACTTCTTACCCTCCAACGTCCACCAAATAATGAAGTTCCTCCAAGTCACCACGAGGAGGAGGTAAATGAGTCACGCGCCCTTACCAAGAGGGACGTTGACGATATCCTCGCCAAAGCAAAGGAAGAGGATGCACTAAAGGAACATGGAATCAAGCCGCCATATCCCTTATGGATGGACTCGGTACCGTTTCCTACCAAATTCAAACAGCCCACTCTCCAAACATATACGGGGAAGGGCTCGGCCAGACAACATGTCATCCATTTCAAGATCCTGACGGGAGCCATCGCGGATCAAGACGCCCTCAAGATCCGTCTCTTCGCAAGTACCCTAAAAGGTACGACCTTTGATTGGTACTCCACTCTTCAGGAGGACTCTATCCAAAACTGGGCCATGATGGAGACACGCTTCCTAACTCACTTAAAAGGTGAGGATCATCCTGTGACTATGGCTCAACTCTGCAGCCTAAAACAGGGAGAGAATGAGTCGACATACGACTACATTCACAAGTGGAAGGCAATGGCGTACAAATGTTCAGACGTACTGCCACAAGCATCGCTGGTCGACATCTGCCGTAACAACATGAGAGCAAAGATACGCTCCATGATTATCGGCAACAAATCAAAGAATCTGGGAGAACTCCTAGAAGCATCAATGGAGGCTGAAACGGTGATCAAAGACCTCAGCAGTCAGAAATGATCAAAGAAGGAGCCGACCGCCATTGCAACCTCGAAGCAAAAGAAAAAGGAGGTTCTCAATGTGCAAACCAAGTCAGCTCCGCAGCCACCAAAGAAAGCTGAAAACAAAGGTGCAGGTAAGAGACCTGAACTCTCTGATGCCTTCAAAGAACGAGTAGAAAAGAAATACCCGTTCGATGAAGATGTTGAAGAAATCTTCGAGGCTCTCCTGGCAGACGGGAAGCTCACCCTGCCTGAACCCAAAAGACCAGGAGATGTTGGCAAAACCAACGATCCCCGGTACTGTCCATACCACCAGATGATCTCGCATCCTCTCAACCAATGCTTCGTTGTGAGAGAAAAGATCAACGAGATGTGGAAAAACGGAGTCATCACCTTTGACAAAAACTATGGGTCTGCCTCCGTCAACATGGTGTCATATGGACAAACACAAAAGTCACCAAAGAAGAAGGTCACTACTTCCATCAAGGTGATAAAAATGGCTCAAACATCCCAAGAGCTAGTCCCGTGCCCAACACCAGATGGACAGCCCATATGGGTACATCCCGATCTCCTAGAAGATGAAAACTGGGAGATTGTCAAAACGAAGCCGACCGCTCAACAGCGAAGGCAAGCCAGGAGACAACTCCGTAAGCTTAAACAACATGAGAAAGCTCAACCAAAACAAGAAGTTTCTGAAAAGACAGAAACTTCCCCTACCCCTTCACTAGGGGCAGCAGAAAAGTCTCCTTCCGAGACTTCGAGGCCGGCAAGGAAATTCACCTTTCGTGATTTCATGCCATCACTACTAAAGACTGAAGACATGCAGGGGGCATCATACTCTTGCAATTCAGTAGTTGGATTCCCCATGGATGGGTACGAGTCCAGTGACACCGCCAGTGACACCGATGAATGGGAGGAATCCCTCGAAACAGGAGAATACCTCTCCGACGAGGAATGGATCCCTGAATCCCATCTCATGCCGGTGATCTGGTATAACCCTTTACAACCACAGGGATCTTGGTCTAATGATGAAGGAGACCAAGAGGTTGTTCAGGAAAATGCTGTTGACACAGCACCTGCCAATGCTCCGGTAGAACCCGATCAGGAGGAATTACAAGGAGTAGATGAAGAAGAAGATCTGGCCCCTATGCCTGATCTCGAAGAATATGCAAGGATCTTGCAGCATCATGCCATAGAGCAAGGACAAGATCACATCAATCAGCTTCATCGCAATCCAGAACCGGTGGTCCCGGAAAATCTACAGGAGTCCCCTCGAGTAACTCTTGAAAATGAAGAAAACTGCTAGGTGGATGATCCCCTTACATCAGATGATGAATCTGACTCCCAACAATCCTTTCCGGAGACGTTTCCTATTGCTTGCAATGCGATAGTTCGAGACGACAGCGCCTCTGAAGCTTCATCTGCCGAGGCCACAAACTCCCATACTACATCAGGTAGTATATCCTCTGATATTGCTACCCCGGAAATGGCATCTTCTCAACCTTCGTCTTCCGAGACTGTCACATCAGAGTACAGACCTCTTCTGGCTGACTACCTTGAAGACGTCTCTACCGATGAAATTGTAAACAAAGAAGACAAATTGCTGGACGCTGTTCAGGACTTGTTCCCGGAAAATGCCCCATGCAATGCAATCACTGAGGATGGTAAGGTTGACGCGGAAGCATCTTCAGCAAATGAAAATGATCTGCCCCTCAATCCAGAGGGTGAACTTCCGAATGAAGAACCGTCTCCAGAAGCTCTCGAAGTTGGTAAAGGTACCCGCTCTGGCCGGGATTACCACAAAAACTACAATCTAGCTTCTTCTTCTTATGTAAATCCTTCGGGACAGAATATAAACGCCCCAGGTGGCAACATTAATGAGAATGCAGGCCCTAAGGAGGCTTTCAAGTATGACTTGATTGGGCACTTTAGACACATACCTGCACGTCCGCACATCCTAGACTTATTACGAATGTCTCCCCAAACTCGTGATAGTTTCATTTCAGAACTGCAAAGACTGAATGTGGATGTCGACAAGCATGCCCCACAAGTCCTACAAATTGAAATGGACCAAAGGGTTAAAAATTCAAATACCTCCTCAAAAGGAGAAAGGAAGAAGACTGAGGGATCTTGCAATGATTGCCTCTCAGTTCAAAAAGCAGCAAGTGCAACTATTGCCTTCACTAAGGAAGACCTCCTACTAGGCGAAACAAAGCACAACCGGCCCTTATACTTTACAGGGTACATAAAAGAGATGCCGATACACAGAGTACAGATCGATCCGGGTTCTGCCCTCAACCTCATCTCTACTTCGGCACTCGAAGAGCTGGGCATCCCACCTAGCAAGCTGAGTCACACATCCGTGTCCATCTTTGGATACGATGGAAGCGCTCAGAGGCCTATCGGCAAGATTAGGTTCAAGTTGCAAATCGGTGATCTTATCTCTGAAGTCACCGTATATGCAATAAAGATCCCCTCATGCTACAACATCCTTCTCGGACGCCCCTGGATACACGAGAGTGGTGTTGTTCCTTCAACTCTTCATCAGTGCATCAAGTTTGTTGGCGACGACGGCTTGGTACATCGGGTATTTGCGGACAAAAAGCCCTTCAAAGGCAAAGAAGTCCATTTTGCAGACTCGCAGATGTACAAAGATGAAAACGAAGAAAAGGACAGCGTCCTTTGCCGAAAGTCTCCAGAAAGATAAAGGCAAGGCTCCTCAGCAATCACCGGAAGAAAATCAACCATCCGGCAAAACCAAGGAGATCAACCAATCTCCTTTTGTTGTCTCCCTCAAGTCTTCAAAGCCGTTGGTGATCACTACCAAGGCAAAGAAGACCAAACAAAAGCCTGGGGGCAAGTTCGTCATCTCCTTTGTGTCTATTATACAAGACACAGATTCGGATTCAGAGACAGAAGACGACACGTCGTCAAGCCAAGCTGATACTCAGCAAGCTCAACCTGCTCTCACTCCATTGGAAGCACCTGCTGGCATAGACGATCCAACATCAGCTTCCTTCGTTGTTCCAACAACCTCACCAAAAGAAAAACCGATCTTTTTCCACAGGTCGGCGGCTTCTTCATCAAACTCTTCGCTTGAGCCTTTCCAAAATGAAGGTATGCCACAACTATCCTTTGTATAGTCCAATGGCGCAAGCTATCATGAAGAAAATGGGCTATGACGCTCGAAATCCAAGCGGCTTGGGAGGTGGCCACGGTATTCTCGTACCATTGGAGCCCACCCTGACAAAAGGCCAGCAGGAGGATTGGAAACTCTATCGTCATATATAAAAGTCTTCATACGGACTGGGCTACGACCCTGATGCTCCCATGAGACAATTGACCCAAAGGCTACAAAGTCGTCTGGCCGACGAAGCCTCAACATCTCGTGTCTGTGAAGATATTGATCTCCCTGGATATCTCTTTGAAGAGTTACCCGTCAAGGATCCAGGAAGCTCCTCCAATTGGTACGATTTCTCTGATGATGAAGAGGAATTGTCCGATGATACAGATGCACAGTCTTCTGGTCCAGAAGAGCCATCATCTCCAATAGAAGTGCCATACTTCGATCCAGTTTCAACAGGTGATTGGGACCATCTCATAGCAAGTCTTGAGAAGAGTGCCGATCAAGAAGACCCATGGTCAGAAGCACAGCCTTGGTCTGAGAATACTTTTGAAACTCCGGAAGGTCTTGTTGAGTTGGAAGCCCGAAAATATTATGGAGGAACCACCTTCAAGTCTTCCAACAGAAGATTCTGTTCAAAAGATAGACTTGGGAAAGCCAGATAGCCCACGTCCTGTATTCATAAGCAAGAATATAAAGGATGATGAGTTACCCGAGTATATCGCTTTTCTTCGTGAGTTTGTTGATTGTTTTGCATGGTCTTACGCTGAAATGCCTGGTTTAGACCCCAAAATAGCAGTTCACAAACTCAATCTACAAAAAGATATCAAGCCTGTCAAACAAGGCCAAAGAAGATTTCGTCCTGACATAATGGACAAAATTTAACAAGAAGTTCAAAAACTCAAAAACGTTGGCTTCATCCGCGAGGAACAGCATCCTGAATGGTTGGCCAACATCGTCCCAGTGACAAAGAAAAATGGGCAGATTAGGGTCTGTATTGATTATAGAGACCTGAACAATGCATGTCCTAAAGATGAATTTCCGCTCCCCATACCGGAGGTGATGATCGACAACACTGTGGATTCGAGCAGATGACATTCATGGATGGTTTCTCTGGGTACAATCAGATAAAAATGCATCCTGAAGATGAAAGACACACATCATTTCGGACCCCATTTGGCGTGTATTGTTACACTGTAATGCCATTTGGTCTGAAAAATGCTGGTGCGACATATCAAAGGGCTATGATGAAGATATTCCAAGATATGCAGCACAAGACGGTCGAATGCTACGTTGATGACCTCGCCGTCAAAAGCAAAAAGAAAGAAGACCATCTCAAAGATCTTCGAGAAGTCTTCCTCCGACTACGCAGGCACAAACTGCGAATGAATCCCCTAAAATGTTTCTTCGGTGTATCATCGGGTAAGTTCCTCGGATTCGTAGTTCGGAAAGCGGGAATAGAGCTTGACCCTATCAAAGTCAAGGCTATCCTAGAAATGCCATCCCCAAAAACCCTAAGACAGTTAAAAGGGCTTCAAGGAAGATTGGCATACATTCGACGGTTCATCTCCAACTTGTCAGGGAAATGCCGTCCATTCTCCCGCCTAATGAAAAAGGGTGTGGACTTTGTCTGGGATGCTGAATGCGAAACTGCGTTCCAAGACATCAAGTCATACCTGACCAAACCTCCAGTACTGGCTGCCCCCACAACTGGAAAACCATTTATCTTGTACACAAGAGCCCTCGACCACTCTTTGGGAGCTCTACTCGCACAAGGAAATCACGAGGGAAAAGAAGCTGCTCTATACTATCTCAGCCGCATGCTGGTGGGTGCAGAGCATCGCTACTCTCCAGTCGAAAAAGAATGTCTTGCAGTGATGTTTGCTGTACAAAAGCTACGTCACTATCTGCTGTCCAACACAGTATACCTGATCTCGAGGATCAATCTCCTGAAGGTCCTTGTCACAAAAGCAGGTTCCCTCAATGCCCGACTGGCAAAATGGTCTATCCTCCTGTCACAATTTGATATTAGGTATGTACCACAAAAAGCAATCAAAGGTCAAGCTCTAGCAGACTTTCTTGCAGAGCATCCATTGCCTGAAGATTCTCCACTCAGGGATGATCTCTCAGACGAGTCAGTCTACAACGTGGAGGCTTCCTTATCAAATGCTTCCTGGGATATGTACTTCGACGGTGCAACCAGGACAAGTGAAAAAGGAAATCAAATATCAGGGATTGGCATCCTCTTTGTTAGTCCCGACAAATACATGATTCCACACGCATTCTCGCTACTGGAACCATGTTCAAACAATGCAGCTGAGTACCAAGCCCTGATTGTAGGATTGGAACTCGCCCTCGAATCCGGCATCACAGTGCTAGAAGCCTTCGGGGATTCTCAACTGATCGTCAACCAGATAAATCAGAAATTTGAAATCAGGAAGCCTGATCTGTTGCCTTACTACAACAAGGCGCAATCACTTCAGCAAAAATTTGACATCTGTCATATCACCCACATCCGTAGAGGCGAAAACATCCGTGCAGATGCCCTGGCTGGACTCGCCGCCTCTATGGCGGTCCAAGAAGGAGAACACATGCAAGTTACAGTGTGTGAGAGAAGGATTCTCCCTCCCCTCAATACACACCAAGCAGTTGCTGAGTGCCACCAACTGGTTGGAAGTCGGATCTCCATCCTCAGACCTCCGATCGGCGACTGGAGGGATCCGTTCATTGATTATATTATGTTCGAAATCCTGCCTGAAGATCCAAAAGAACGGGTAAGTGTTCAAAGACGAACCCCAAACTTTCATCTGGACATTCCTTCAAAGATGCTCTACAGAAAATCCTACAATGGAGTACTTCTACGCTGCTTATCACAACAAGAAGCTGAAGAAACTCTCAAAGAGGTGCATGCTGGTCTTTGTGGAGCTCATCAGGCTGGTCCAAAGCTCTACGATCAGATAAAAATGTTAGGTTATTATTGGCCTACCATGGTAGCTGACGCAATGCAATTTGCTAAACGCTGCCAACAATGCCAAGTTCATGGAGACTATGCCCACATGCCTCCAGAATGGCTACATCCAACAACAATTTCATGGCCTTTCGAAGCCTGGGGTATGGACATCGTAGGTCCTGTCTCCCCTCCGTCAAGCAAAGGTCATCGCTTTATCTTCGCTGCTATGGATTATTTCTCCAAGTGGTCAGAAGCTTTTGCGCTCAATGAAATGAAGACCTCATCAGTCCTTCACTTCCTGCGCACCAACATCATTTGTCGCTTCGGCATACCTAAAAGATTCGTCCATGATAACGGACCACAATTCCGTGATCACAGATTCTACAGGTTCTGCGACAAATACAAAATCCAAAGTTGTCCTTCAACTCCGTACAATCCGGCGGCGGATGGACTGGCAGAGGCCTTCAATAAGACACTCTGCAAAATTCTCAAGAAAATGGTCTCTAGCCACAAAAGGGACTGGGGCGACAAACTATCCGAAGCTTTGTGGGCCTACCGAACCACCGTTCGAGGACCGACCCATAGCACGCCATTCTCCTTGGTCTATGGATGCGAAGCTGTTGTCCCTTTAGAGGTACAAATTCCTTCCTTAAGGGTATCTCTACAAAATGACATGACGCAAGAAAGCAATGCCAAGTTAAGACTCCAAGAGCTGGACAATCTCGATGAGAGACGGCTCGAGGCATTCCAAAGCATTGAGCTCTACCAAGCACGCATGGCTGGATCTTTCGACAAAAAGGTCAGGCAACGCGCCCACAAAAAGGGTGACTTGGTTCTTGCGGTAAAAAGGCTGATGGTTTTCGCTCACAAATCCAAAGGCAAATTTGAACCAAAATGGGAGGGACCCTTCGTCATCGACCAAGTCTTCTCCAATGGCGCATACGCACTTCTAAACATGGAAGGTGATAGATGTATGCTGCCCATCAACGGCAAGTTCTTGAAGCGGTACTACCCTTGAAGACTTCCTCCACTGGGTCAGAGCGACGCCTACAAGGCCAAAGCCTATTTCTAGGTACTTGCTCGTCAAACCCACTCCTTTTGGAATTTTCACCTTTATATTGAACTTTCAAAACAATGCTTACTTTCATCGTTTCATTGTTCAAAAGAAAAATCCAAAAATCTAAGTTTAGGAGCCTCTTCCCAAACTTAACCAAAATTTTCGATCCTTGAACCCAAAATTCTTGGTTTGAAACAAAAATCAGGACTTAGGAATTTCCACCCTAGTCCGCCTTGCCTTTAACCGCCAAAAATGGTTTTAGGTCAAAATTTACGACCCTCGTGTCTAAAAACAAAAATCGGGAAAGCGATGTCAAGTCGATACTCGCAAAAAAACCCGTTGGAAGGATGCGAACCCCATTCGATACTTCCAAAAACCTCAAAATCGCAAGGGAGCAACACCTCGTTGATACTTGCAAAATTTCAAAAATCGTGGAGACGCAACATTCCAGTTGATATCCACAACCCAAATGTCAAAAGAAAGACAAAGGTTCGAAAAAACCTCAAATTTCAAAAATCGTGGGGAGGCGACATTCCATCGATACCCGTAAAACGAAATTTTTGAAGAAAAAGCAGGGAAGCGACGCTTAGTCGATACTTGCACCCAACTTCGCGAGGAAGCGACATTCCATCGATACTCGCAACCGAATGAGCAAGGAGGCGACATTCCATCGATACTTGCAATACCATTCAGCAGGGAGGCGACTCTTAGTCGATACTTGCATTTTTGAAAACCAAAAACCTGGCTTTTACGCCAAAAACTCGGCTTTTACGCCAAAAAACTCGGCTTCCACGCCAAAAATCGGCTCTCACGCCAAAAAATCAAAACAAAATCTGGCTCTCATGCCAACAAAACAAAACTTGGTTTTCAAAAAAATCCGGCTTTTAAGCCAAAAAATCGGCTCTCATGCCAAACATCCGGCTTTTACGCCAAAAACAAAAGCTCTCATCCCAAAATCCGGCTTTTACGCCAAAAACAAAAAATCGGCTCTCATGCCAAAATCCAGCTTTTACACCAAAAACAAAAAAACTCGGCTCTCATGCCAAAATCCGGCTTTTACGCCAAAAACAAAAATCGGCTCTCATGCCAAAAATCGGCTTCCATGCCACATCGGCTTTCACGCCACCAAAATCGGCTTTCATGCCACCTCAAAATTTTCGGCTTTCAAGCCATCAAAAACCAGGCTTTGTGCCACAAAATCTGGCTTTCGTGCCAAAACAACACTTTTGACAAAAGATTTTCACAAAATGATAAACTTTTGATCAAGATTTTCGAACAAACGTTCCCATCCAACTTTTGCTTATTTTCAACAAAAAGAATTTAAGTAGAACAAGTGGATACAAAAAAATAGAGTGCCAAAATATTTATACATGGAGGTACCAAA
>QPKB01000008.1:28312626-28333431 GCA_003546025.1 Camphora micrantha | reverse complement strand
TCCCGAACAATCTCAGTACATATGGTACAAGACGATTCCACATATTGAGGTCGGAATGGGATCGGGTGTTTTCACGTCTCTTGAAGTTGCTAAGAGGCTGGGCTTGAAGGTTAAGCAGGATAAAGGATGGTCCAAGGCTGTGAATACGGAAGCCATGCCCATCCACGGAGTAGTGCGATGCGCTGACATTGCCATTGGAGATTGGTCAGGGTAGGCGGAGTTCTCAGTAATCGAGATGGATGATCACCCGATGATTCTTGGGATGGACTTCATGAGGAAGGCACAGACGATGCCCATCCCACATCTAGGGTCGATGGTACTGATGAGCGAGGGAGGAAAATGAAACCATTGGTGTGGAAGAGTCAGGCGCAAAAGAAGGAATCGCTTGCAGCCGTGCAGCTGAGGGAAGAGCATGGCAAGGGCAAGGACGTGGAGATAGCTTCACCAAACGCTAGTAGCATCTCGAAGGAGCAGAAGTGGTCCTACGCGGACATTGTGAGAGGCAGCATCATCATGCCTTGGGTGGGGAAGAATGTCACGGACGGCTTGCTTGAGAGGAGGAAAGAGTGCAAATGGTTCGTGGCATTGGTATTTATAGAGAAGGAAGGAAAAGAGGGTACTGGAAGGTTCTAGAACGTCCTGGAAGAGTCTGGAATGCCCTAGAAGAGTCTAGACAGTTCTGGAGATGTCTGGAAGATACCACTATGTACTACAATAGTTTAGAGTATTCTATAATGTAGTGGATAGGGAGATTGTTCTCTAGAAGGTTCCGGAGACTAATTCGTAGCCGTAGGATTGGAGTGATCCTAGCCGTCCATTGAGGAGATGGAAGGCCGGGCAAGATGCTTTCTATACTGCTACCGGTGCTTCAGTAACTGCCTCCGCCTCTGTTCTGTTCCAATCTGTGCTCAAGATGCTTCAATTTATAATCCTTCTCTCCATGGGAGGTAAATACGCACTTGTTCTATAGTATGTACGATGCATGCATGTGTTGCAAATAATCACATATGAATTGATCAATGAAAATTGTGTTGATTCGTTTTGATGCAGCGTGGTGGTGGGTCGTTTCGATAGATGCATAATGGAATATACGGGAAACGGTTTCTGAATAAGCAAACCCATGGTACAAAACCCACGACCGCTGGAGGGGGGCAGCAGTTGTTGTTTTAAATAAACACAAGTTACGCTCATTATTATAAGAAAGATATACGTGCTTCAATTGTTGAAAAAATTTGTTTTTAGGTCGACGAAGAAAGGTAATAGAATAGTAGAATAGGAGAACTGCGAGTACTAGCATCAGGAAGCAGACGAAGGAGAAGTGTCGTGTGACGTTAAGTCAAGCGTAGTTTTCTGAAGAAAAACAACTAGAGCGGAGCCGCTTTCTTTTCCTAACGGAAAAGGATGGACATGGCTTTATCCACACCCCTATACAAACTAAAAGGCCCTTTTGGTAATTGTCCAAACCCTAGCCTATATATGCTAAACTATTGCATTGAGAATAGAACCCTAAATCCAAACTCATTTATCTCTCATTTGCCTCTTATTTCATAAAACCCTAACTCTAGAACCCTAGCTAAAACCCTAGCTACTAGGAGAAGAAGGAGGGCACCTCCTATTATTGCTACTACATTCTCTTAATGAATCCTCCCTTGTTCATCTCTTTTTCTTCTACAAACCAAGGGAAGGTTCCTTCCTTAGTTCAATTTCCATGTGATTCTCTACGATTTCCTTTCTAAGTCTTGGTTCTCTTGTGGATTGGGTATTAGGAGCTATAGATTGGTTTGGTTTGGGTGTGGAAGGTCATTAGAGGTATGAATAGCTTGGAATGCTTCTTCTTGTCATTTACCTTTGCAAATTCGGATTTGAGGCAAGTGCAATATACTCACTTAACATAGAATGAATGTTTACTATTTTTGAATCATGGAATTTCATTTTTATGATGTTAGGATGCTTAGATTTACCTATGAGCTTGTTTATATGGGTTTTGGCGATTGATGGATGAGTTTCTTGCTCATTTGGAGGATCAATGGCCCAATAGTGATTGGATGGATGGTGATAGAAGTGTTTCTATTGTTTTGGATGTTTATGGGAAGAATGGGGAGCATGGAGGCTCATTTATACAGGTTTAGCCATGGAATAACTTGGGGAAGAAGTTACAGAAAACCCAATTTTCAGGGTGATAATCCGCTGTCCGATCGATTGGACAGGGTCATTAACTAAATGGTGTTCATGTTCGATTGATCGGATACACTGGGGAGTTCGAGGTCTGAAAACTGGCATGCATTTTGCCTGATGAAGGGAACTTGTGTACCGAGTTGACCGGCTGGCCACCCGATTGTCCGGGTACACTGGAAACTCTAGAGTCCAAGCTTGATTTCAGCCCCCGACCTGCCACACTGCAGACACCACGATCTGGGTCCAGACTCTGTTCTGTGTTGTGATCTATTGTAGGGGCACAATGACCATTCAAATAGACTTCCATTGATGTGCCAAGCACGAGTCAATGGTGTGGCTCGACCTTGACTTATGGGGCCACTAAGTAGGGTCTAGGGTTTGGATTTGACGTCGATTCGATCCTTAAACGTCGTTGAAGATGTTCGTAACTTCTGGAGCACCAAATATAGTATCATTGGCATCTAAAACTTCATTTTAGGACCCAATCAACTGAAATGGATCCGGACCTGAATGTGGAATATTACTTAGGATCGGACCTTGCTATTTCATCCGTTGATTATTTGATTTAGGGGTTTATTACATTAATGTCACTCTTATGTACTTGTCATTGCTTTATACCTGCTAATAACATGGAAAATGAAGGACTTGAAACTAGAACCTCCTAGAGGTGACCTAGTGATGTAGTTGGGTGGAATTTGACCCGTATTTGTGTCTAGGTGAGCCCTCTTATGGCCTAAGTTTGGATGTTGGAAATAGGTGGGCCTTGTGGATAGGATTTCAAAACTTTTGACCCACTTGACTCAGGGATCAAGTACCCATAACGCCACAAACCATATCCAGTATGCAATCTCTCATACTCATCTATCATGTACAGCAATAAAACAAGCAATACCATGCAACAAAATAATCTACAACAGATAGAGAAGCAGATTATACTTTTGGAGCCTGGTTGTGCTTTAATGGAGAAGAAGACTTACTAGTGGAAGAAACTCTTTCTTTGTAAGCAACTTAGGATCTCCAAGACCTCTTAGTCTTCCATGCTATGTCCCGTATATCAGATCTCTCTTCTCAAGAAAACTGGTAGAAACTTCAAGAGAAAACCCTTCAAGAAACGCAAGGAACTAGAAGAGAACTAGAAGAGATGTGCAACTCTTACACAAAAAGGAAGGCTGGGCGTGAATTCCAAGAGTATGTTTTTCCAGTCCCCTTGCTTCTCCTTTTATAGCTTTAAGTAACCTCCTTCCATCCTCTTGTATTAATTGAAATAGAAGTCTTACTTCCACACAAATTAGTAACCTTACTATTACCACTATTAGAAGTCTCACTTCAAATAGAAATAGTAACTTTCTAATTCCTTCATCTTAGAGTTCTAGTAGGATTAGTATTTTTCCAATAACTTGGGCTAGCGTGGGGACCACTAGGGATTCCATAGAAAGCTGGCTCCAACTAGGACACCGTGACCCCACATCTCATGTGCAATCCGGGCCCATAGTTAATTGCAAATAACACCACTATATAAATGCAACTGCACTCCAGTCTTAGGAATAAATTACAATGAAGACCCTAAACTTCCCGATTACCACAAGTAGGCCCCTCTATCAATATCCATGGATCAATTGGACTAAAACTGCCACACCAATTTAAATCCACATCTTATTATCCTTGAGCCCCAATTAATCACAGTGATCATCAGTACCGTCCAACTAACTCTTAATCGAGATGGGTGCGCACTTACTAATGACAAATCCATTAATTGGCACAAGGGGATAATGTAGATAGATTCCATCTTGACCATTGGATGTTCCCACAGTCTTACTACCACGTACCTAAGATACCGAGGTGTTGACCTACAGTTGGCCTCACTCATTGGTGACTCAAAGCAAATGAATAGATAGAAACTTGAGTTCATCAATGTCTCAGGATTGAGAGCCTATTGCTAGGGAATTATGAGAGCAAACCTTAAACTTGAGACAATATTCTATAAGGTGCTACTCATGGTCCTTCAATACATCCAATGTACCAGCACCGTGATCCAGAATCTTACATTCTGATGATCGAGACAAATCACACTATCTCATAGTGATCAAAGTGCGACAACCTTATCAGATGAGATGCCCAGTCTCATCACCGGTTGTGAAGATATTTTAAGTGTAAGATTTGTGACACATGTCTCCCGTGTGTAGATTTCATCCATACACATATATCACATCTAATATACTAATGGGACCCAGTTCATCTCATGAACTATTATGTCATATGTATTGGTCATGTGCATTAAGTAGTAAAACACCATTCATCTCATGAAAGGAAAGCATGATATTATTGATAAATGAAGAAATTAATCAATTTATTACATCATCTGATGGATTGAGTCCATACAATCTAACAGTGTGGAGCCCCAGAATGGAGAGGTGGTTGTGAGACTTGTAACTCATTTTGGATGATAATGAACTGATTGATAGAGGATTGAGACTAGTGATCTCTCCTGGACTGTTTAGACTAAGGCCATGGGTTGATGGGCCTTAGTATGGATCCAATGATTGGACTTAGACTGTGTTCCATGATGTTGAGCTTGTATGTGGACCCCTTAGGGACTTGTTAGGACCTTGTTCGTGCAAGACAAAGTCTAGACAGACATAGACCTATATTTGTATATTATATGAGTCGGCATGAACATTCACTCAGTTGTTCTAAGCTCAACTTGTTGACTGATCATCATTGGTATGAGCTATTTATGAGTGTTGAGTGGGCTATCATGATGAGCTATGTTTTAGACGGACGGTGTGATACCGGGTCCGGTTTCTTGAGTGCTGAGTGCTGAGTGTTTAAGATTGATGAGTGATTTGCGGGGTTAGTCATCCCCAGCACTGATGAGATTTCTCCACCACGACTGTGTTCAATATGGGAGGGCTGCGGCACAATATCCCGTTGTATCCAGCTTGAGTGTTTATCTTTCTTTTGGGCTCCAGTGTTTTTATGTTGTGAGTAGGGAGATAGTCTGTTATGTTTAAAAAATGTTCTTAATCACGCTTTGAAGTTTAGGCTGGACTTCAGCACTGCCACATTGATACATCTTTTATAATACTAAATGCTTCCGCTTTACTCTTTATGCTTCCGCAATTTTAACCATTGATTATATGTTGGTCAAAAGATTTAAATTGGACCTCATTGCGGACCTATGATCTTGGAAGTTCTCGGATCTTTCGGAAAGTAGCGTGCCAATTTCAGGTACCTTGACAGTTTCCTCGGTATTCAAAACTGGGGCTTTATAATTTTTGGTATCTGAGCGGGCAAGTCTCTAGGAACAAAAAACCGTTAGAAAATTTAGGAGGTAGTGAGGATTTCAATGTCGGGATACGTGTAAGGACGATGGATGGGGTAGAATCAGTGTAGTCCTAGGTGTTGGACTCGGACTGACACAATTTCCTTCTCTTGACAGATGTCGGGAGGTGAGGCACCACCTGGGGCACCAGCAGACGGCGATCAGCCCGACTACGAGCATCGCTTCCAGTAGTTTCTGTTGGCCTTCCTTGTCTTGCAGGAGGCCCAGGCTGTCGCGTACTAGCAGCCAATGCAAGACTTTGCGCAATTTCAAACGCAGGTTTTAGAGGTGATTGAGTGGGTGGCACAGCCAGCCCCAGGAAATGCACCAGTTCGTGGGGCAGACCCGAATGTCATATTTCGAGAAATTCCTCAAGAGGGGACCACCAGAGTTCACAGGCACAAAGGACTCCATGGTTATGGACGACTGGATCGTCAGGATGGAGAAGATCTTCAGGGTATTCGAGTGTTCGGGACGACTGAGGGTGCAGTTGGCAGCGTATATGTTCCGCAGCGTCGCTGAGGACTGGTGGAGGACTATGCAGCGTCCTTACGAGATTATGGGAGATGAGGTAGCTTGGACTGCCTTCCGAACAGATTTCCTCAAGAAGTTTATTCCAGCTCACGTCAGGGAGCAGAAGCTCCGAGAGTTTCAGACTCTTGTTCAGGGCAGCATGACTGTCTATCAGTATGACCTCCGTTTCACCCAACTGTCTCGCTTCGCAGAGGCCTTGATTACACCTGAGTTCAAGAGGATCGGCTGTTTGTTGACATTTTGAGGGAGGAGATCCAGCTGAGTATGTCTTGTATTGAGCTTACTACCTATGAGGAGGCTTTGAGGAGAGCCTATTGGGCAAAAGAGTGTCTTCAGCAATTGGAGATCACGCAGCAGCAGAAACTGTTATAGACCCCTCCGATCAGACAGCAGCCGTTTCGGAGGCAGAGGCCAGCAGGCCAGGTGGGGCAATATCATCACCATCAGCGCCAGTAGCTGTACCGCGGGCCCAGAGTATGCTTTGACTATGGTGAGCAGGGGCACATATCTAGGCACTGCCCACTCCGGGAGCATCAACCCCCGGTGCTTCAGCTTCCAGCACCTCCGAGAGCTCCAGCTTCAGTTCCAGCGGCTCAGCCATCACGCCAGGTTGCACTAGCACCTCAGCAATAGTAACGTGCGCAGCAGTAGGCACGCGCACCTTAGTAGCCCCAAGGACAGCACTACCATCGAGGACATCATCAGAGGCAACATGGCCAGCAGTGCCAGCAACAAAGACCCAGGTTAGGGGTCTAGCTTTCACACTTACCCACGAGGACGTCGAGGCTGCGGGCAACGTGGTTGAAGGTACCCTTTCTATTTGTGACCAGTTTACTAGAGTATTGTTTGATCCAGGTGTGACACATTCGTATGTGTCCTCAGCTTTTGCTTTAGTCTTTGGTGGGGTAAGAGAGGAGATGACTTGTACGTTAGTTGTGTCTACCCCCGTGGGTAGGAGTGTAGTCTGTCAGACTTACCACCCTAGATGCCGAGTGTAGATTGGGAAGTACATTTTGCTTGCAGATCTGATCGTGCTACCCATGCATGACTTCAATGTCATTTTGGGGATGGATTGGTTGGCCAGATACCGAGCGGTGATGGATTGCTTCAAGAAGACAGTTTGACTCTCCATTGACTGATCAAACAACACGATCGAGTTTGTAGGCAAGAGGAGATCACCTAGCACCCAGATGATTTCAGCACTGAAGGCTGAGAGATTGATGGAATCATGTTGCAAAGGCTACATCGCGTTCATCTCGGAGGATAAATCGACCTAAGGGGTAGAGGAGGTTTCAGTTGTCTGTGAGTTCCCAGATGTGTTTCCTGACGAGGTCCGGGGATTGCCTACAGTAAGAGAGATAGACTTCACTATTAAGCTTGCACCAGGCACAACACCGATTTCCAAAGCTCCTTATCGCATGGCTTCAGCAGAGTCGCGAGAGTTGAAGACTTAGTTAGAGGAGTTGCTAGACAAAGGCTTCATAAGACCTAGCATGTCGCCGTGGGGTGCACTAGTGCTTTTCATGAAGAAAAAGGAAAGATCGATGAGGATGTGCATCAACTACCGACAGCTGAACCAAGCAACAGTGAAGAATAAGTATCCTCTTCCACGGATCAACGAGCTATTCGACCAGCTCCAGGGTGCTCATCACTTTTCGAAGATAGACTTGAGATTGGGATACCATCAGTTACAAGTTAGAGAGCAGGATGTATAGAAGATAGCGTTCCGTACACGCTATGGGAACTACGAGTTCTTAGTGATGCTGTTCGGATTGACGAATGCGCCAGCATTGTTCAGGTCCCTGATGAACAAGATCTTCGCTCCGTACCTCGACAGCTTCACAGTTGTGTTTATCGATGATGTGTTGGTCTATTCCAAGTCCAGAGAGGAGCACGAGCAGCATTTGAGGGCATCTCTACAGTTGTTGCGTGACAACCAGTTATACGCGAAGCTTAGCAAGTGCGAGTTCTAGTTAGAACAAGTGGTTTTCCTCGGGCATATCATCTCTAAGGATGGACTAGCAGTGGATTTAACGAAGATAGAGGTAGTGGTGAGCTGAGAGAGACTGAAGAATGTCACAGAGGTTCGAAGTTTTCTTGGTTTAGCAAGCTACTACCGCAGATTCATCAAGAGCTTCTCTACGATTTCAGCACCATTGACCAAACTGACGAGGAAGGATGCACCATTTGTGTGGTTAGATGCTTGCAAGGACAACTTTCAAGAGCTAAAGGAGAGACTGGCGACTGCCCCAATCTTGTCTTTACCCTTCGAGAGTGGTTGATTCGTTATCTTCATTGATGCTTCAGGGACAGGCCTAGGATGTGTTCAGATGCAGGAAGGGAAGGTCATTGCTTATGGATCACGCCAGCTGAAAGTGCACGAGAAAAAGTACGCTACACGCGACTTGGAGCTTGCAACAGTCTTTCTTCGCGTTGAAGATATGGCGGCACTATCTCTACGGGGAGAAGTTAGAAGTGCATTCGGACCACCGCAGCTTGCAGTACATGTTCACCTAGAATGACCTCAACAACCGATAGAGGCGATGGATGGAGTACATCAAGGATTACGACTTCCTATCAAATACCATTCGGATAAGAAGAATGTCATAGCAGACGCTTTGAGCAGGAAGACCGCACTAGTTAGTTTTCTAACAGCAAAGGGTGTATGGATCAATGTCTTCAGGGACTTAGATGTCCAGTTTCAGCCACTCAATGACAGAGTTATGCTTGCTACCATGTCCGCATGGGAACCAGAGTTGCTTGGAAAGGTCAATGACAGTCAACGCAAAGATCCCAAGTTTGTCAGAGTGATCGAGCAGATTGACTAGAGGTCAGGGTTTAGATTGATTGGTGGAGTGCTCTACTATCAGGACAAATTGTGCGTGCCAGATATTCAGGAGCTAAAGGATGAGATCCTAGCAGAAGCGCATCACAACAGATACTCGATTCACCCAGGCAGCACCAAAATGTACCAGAACTTGAGGAGCTACTACTGGTGGAATAACATGAAGAAGAGATCACATGCTATGTTTCTAGATGCTTGACGTGCCAGCAGATCAAGGCCAAGCACCAGAAGCCACCAGGGCTACTTCATTAGCTCGATATACCCAAATGGAAGTGGGAGCACATTACCATGGACTTCATCACAGGACTCCTAACTACCAGTAGACGCCAAGATGGCATATGGGTTATTGTTGATCGACTGACTAAGTCAACTCTTTTCTTGCTAGTTTCGATGAGAGTAGGACTCGGCGTTCTAGCTAAGCTGTACGTGGACAAGATTGTCTCTTTGTACGGAGTTCCAGCTTCGATAGTATCAGACAGAGACCCGCATTTCACTTCGCACTTCTGGGAGAGCCTACAGTAGGCTTTGGGCACCAAGTTGAGCTTCAACACTGCTTACCATCCGCAAACAGACGGACGGACTGAGCGCACCAACCAGACACTAGAGGACATGTTGAGAGCTTGTGTCTTGGATTACAAAAAGAATTGGGAGGACTGTCTACCACTTTGCGAGTTTGCCTACAACAACAGGTACCATTCGAGTATCAAGATGACACCTTTCAAGGCTTTGTACGGCAGAAGATGTAAGACCCCAGTTTGTTGGAAAGAAGTTGGTGTCAGGAGTTTCCATGGACCATCCTTAGTCAGCGACACCGGCGAGAAGATACGGCAGATAGTTGAGAACCTGAAGATCAGCCGCAACCAACAGAAGAGCTATGCAGGCAACCGGCGCAAACCACTCGAGTCTAGAAGGGAGACAAGGTATTCTTGAAGGTTTCCCCAGCCTGAGGTACCCTTAGGTTTGGCGAGAAGGGTAAGCTAGCGCGGTAATATGTCGGACCGTTCGAGATCAGGTCCAAGATCAGAGACGTTGCTTACAAGGTACAGTTACTGCTCCTGTTATTGGGAGTACACGATGTCTTCCATGTCTCTATGTTGAAGAAGTACGTTGAGGACGCTATGCACATTCTTCACCATCAGCCACTCGAGATTCAGCCAGACGCTTCATACATAGCCAGACTGGTTGCTGTCATCGACACTAAGGAGCAGGTACTCTGGACTTGAACCATTCATTGGGTGAAGGTTCAGTGGGAGCATCACACTCCAGAGGAGGCCACGTAGGAGTTGCGCGACCAAGTGATGAAGGACTATCTATATCTTCTACTTCAGGTATGTTCTTACCTTGTTTTTACATGTGGGGACCAAATGTTCTTAAGGAGGGAGAGATGCGAGGCCCCGCCCTTGGTGGGCCCTCATTTTGAATTTGAATATTACTAATTATGGTAATATTAGTATAATTGTACTAATTAATAGGGATTAGTAAGGGTAGATAGGTATTTTCCTAAGTTTTAGCCTATTTTATAGGATTTAGGCCTATTGTGTATTTTATAGAATCTATAGGGTGTCTTTTATAATTTTTATAGAGTTTTAGGTGTTAAGGCCCTTACTAGTAAATAGGATTTTATAGGAGGGGTTTTCCACACTTAAAAACATTTTAGAACCTCTACCAAAAGACCCTTTTTACCCATGTCCTTATCCACACCCCTATACAAACTAAAAGGCCCTTTTGGTAATTGTCCAAACCCTAGCCTATATAAGCTAAACTTGTTGCCATAGTTTTGGATATTTGTCTTGGAGTGCTTCATTATAGCTACAGGGTTTGGTATCTGGCTCATCAGGGACTCTGTCATATGACTCTCCCAAGAACAAATACCGTTCGTGTTTACGAACAACCCTCCCACTACGATTAGGCAGATCTTGTGTCTGTCTATTAGTAGTGTCACGCTATGCTAAAACTAATCCTGGTGTGCCGTCATCGACATGCTGATCTGACTTGTCACCCATCATGTTGGTGGTTTCACTGTTGACACCAAAAATGTCACTTTGCCTCTTCACACATTCTTGACATCAAAAGGCCACATGGAGCTGCATCCTACCACAAACAGGCGAATGTCGCTTCAAGCATCAGATCTTGTCAAAATCAAACAAAAACTGCATCAAAACAGCCAAAAGGAGGATACACTTGAAGTTTCGGGCCATTCCAGCATCATTTGGTCCAACTACACTCCTACAGCAACTGAATAGGCGCTCCTGACAGCGACAGTGTCGAAGATATCAAATCTTTGATCAGAACCTATGGATAGTCTCAAAATACCTCCAAAAGGTTTCATGTCAAAATTCAAGTCAAACCGACAATGTTTGACCCTCCATCAACACTCAGCAACAAAATCAAGTCTTTCAGCAGCAAGAACCACCAAGGCCATCACTCATCAAAAAGAGCACACAGGTGGCTTAAACATGCTTCCAGAAGGCTGCACTGAAAGACCAAGATCGAATCCTAGAGGGGGGGGGGGGCGGGGGTGAATAGGGTGAGCCAACAAGTTACTAGACCAATTTTAACTCTTTTAAAATTTAAGTCACTTATGCTTAGAGAAAGATTAATTATCTTGAGAAAAGGAGCAATCTCTAAGTTAATCATCCATGAAATGAAACAAAAAAATCAATCACCATAACATAAGCATTTATAGTGGTTCGGCCAACATGCCTACATCCACTCCCGGCATCCCTACCGGATTTCACTAGCTCAAATTAAGGTTTAGGATCACCTCAAACCTTACAAATACATCACTTATGCTTTTCAAGGCTAAGCAATAACCTATACATAATGCTTTTCTTTATGCTAAGTAATAACCTTTATAAGAGGATTTTCTCTTAAATAAAATGCCTATAGATGCATGGATAAGAGAACAATGAAGTGCAATTTAATACCTCTAAAAAGGTTGAATAGAAAGTGGAAACTTTACTTCAAGAAGCATGCATATGAATGACAAAGTCTATAAATAATGCATGAACTAAAAATCACTCTATCTCTTTTTGAAAGATGAAACTATAATTGATGCAAAGATGATAAACATAAGTATGAGAAAGAGTTGTTTTACAAACACTTGGTTTTTCAAAAGATCAAACTTGAATGAGAAAGAACAATCTTAAGATTAACAAGTTAGTTTTGAAAACAAGGAATCATAATTCAAGTGAAATGTAAATCATATGTAGATTTCATAAAGTTAAACCATTTCAAAGTTCAAAGCATATTATGAAACACAACATCTCAAGAAGAAGGCCAACTATTTGATCATGCTTGAAAAGAAAATAAAGATTTAAAAACAAAGCATGAAATTAATCTTGGGATAAAGAAAGCACACCCATTTGAAGATCAAAGGTTGAATCAATGGATTGGCTTCATAATCTCCTCACTAATTCTTCTAAAAGTTGTCCTCTCTTGTCCTTAAAGATTCCTCAAAAGTTCAGCTTTTTTTACAAAACAAAAAGTCACTTTTTATAAAGAAAAAGTTCCCAACGGCTAGTGCCCGGTTGACCTGCCCCTGTGCCCGGTCGACCTACCCTTAACGGTAAAAACTCTGACCGTTGCAGAAAGAGCCGCACGGCTAGAATCCCGGTCGACCGGCCGTGTGTGCCCGGTCGACCGGGTCCATTGGGCCTGTCGACCGGCCACGTAGGGGGGTCGACCGGATTCAGCCCAGAAAACTTGAATTTTTTAGAAACTTGAAACTATGAGGGCTGAACACAGGGGACCTTTGAATGGGACCTGAGGTTCATTAAACAAGTTTTGGAACTGATTTTCTAAAGACATGAAACTTTCAAACTAAAATATGGATAAAGAAGAAAACTTTGAAAAGCTTGAAATGATTTTGAGAACTTAGAAAACCATGCATAGAAGATGATAAAAACAAAGATTATAAATGATAACTATGCATGAAGATTATAAATGATAACTATGCATGAATGAATGAGAGGACAAGCTATGGAATTGAATATATCCTATCAAATTGCAACAAAATAAAAACTCTAACAATCTCCCCTTTGCAATTTGATGGCAACTCTAGAAGCTTGAACTCTCTCTCTATCTCCTTTGAACCTTGAACAACAACTTCTTTGGACATTTAAGGAGCTTTGGATGAACGGGAGCATTTGGATATTATGGAGCTTTGGATTTTCCTTGCGAGAGCAAAACGAAGGTAAAGCTTCTCCCCCTCAACTAGATAAACCTTGAATCGTCTCCCCCTCAATTGGAGACCACATGATATTTCTCCCTCCCTCTTTGACATCTAATTGCAAAGGAGCCTGCCCATCACCGAGAAAACACACAACATTGTTAGTAGCACCTGTTTATAAGAGATATAGTAAAAATAAAGTGTAGTAACAGGTGATTAGCCAACAAATATTTAGAATTCAGGGTAAGGGCCAATGCTCAATTGATGTCTCAATTTTATGAACCGATCATTTCAAAGGGGTTTAGTAAATAAGTCAGCCAATTGGGAATCTGTTGGAACAAAGATTAACTCAATAGTGCCTTGATCAGCATGATCGCGCAAGAAATGATAGCGAATGTCAATGTGTTTAGTGCAAGAATGCTGAACCGGGTTTTTAGAAATACTAATGGCACTAGAGTTGTCACACATGATAGGCATACATTGTTGTGGAACATTATAATCTAACAGAGTTTGTTTCATCCACAACAGTTGAGCACAACAGCTACCTGCTGCAATATATTCAGCTTCGGCAGTAGACAAGGATACAGAATTTTGTTTTTTGCTATGCCAAGCTACTAAGTAGTTCCCTATGGAATAGCAGCAGCAGCCACTGGTGCTCTTCCTATCATCTATTGATCCTGCCCAATCTGCATCACTGTATCCAATCAATTGTAATGAGGAGTCACAAGGATACCAGATGCCATAATGATATGTCCCATTGATATATTTGATAATACGTTTGACAGCTTTAAGATGGGACTCACGAGGATCTGATTGATACCTAGCACAAATTCCAACGCTAAAGGATAGATCCGGTCTGCTAGCTGTAAAGTAGAGGAGGCTACCTATCATACTTTTGTAGAGTTTTCGGTCTACCTTTTTACCATGGGGGTCACAAGAAAGTTTAGTAGTAGATCCCATGGGATTGCAGCTAGTCTTAGATTCTCCTAAACCAAACTTTTTCACTATTTCTAGAGCAAACTTGGATTGACTAAGAAAGATACCATGATCAGTCTGACTAACTTGTAATCCTAGAAAGAATTGTAAGGGTCTTACCAGACTCATTTCAAAAGTGGAGCTCATCAGTTGAGAAAATCCTTTAGCAAGTTGATCTGATGTGGATCCAAAAACAATGTCATCGACATATATCTGAGCAAGAAGAATATCTTTATCGACCTTTTTAATGAAGAGGGTCTTGTCCATGTTTCCACATTTATATTCATTTTCAAGTAAGTGACTTGTAAGCTTCTCATACCAGGCTCTAGGAGCTTGTTTTAGGCCATAGAGAGCTTTCTTCAATTTAAAAACATAGTCCTGGTGATGAGGATCCTCAAAACCTTGAGGTTGAGTAACATACACATCTTCCTCTATTTCTCCATTTAAGAAGGCACTCTTCACATCCATTTGAAATAGTTTAATTCTCATGCTACTAGCATAAGCCAATAAAATTCGAATAGACTCCAAACGAGCTACAGGAGCAAATGTTTCCTCAAAGTCAATTCCTTCAACTTGAGCATACCCTTTAGCTACAAGTCTAGCTTTGTTCCTTATCACATTTCCTGATTCATCCAGCTTGTTTTTGAAAATCCATTTAGTGCCAATTTGACTTTTGTCTTTAGGAAGAGGTACAAGATCCCACACCTCATTCTTTTTAAACTGGTTTAATTCTTCTTGCATGGCATCAATCCATTCAGACTTGGTTTCTGCTTCAGAGAAGTTCTTGGGCTCAATTTGTGAAACAAAAGAGTAGTGAGCACACAGATTATGAACCTGTCTTCTTGTCATGACCCCACTTTTGATGTCTCCAATGATATTATCCAAGTTGTGATCTTTTAATAACTTTGTGGGCATAGTGGAAATAGAGGGGATTTCATCTTCAATTTCAGGTGGAGTAATCTGCTCATTTAAGGTCTCATCTTCATCATCATGAAGAGCTTTCTTGATTTGATTAGACTCATCAATGACAACATGAGCTGATTCCATAACAGTCATGGATCTGAGGTTGAACACTCTATATGCCTTGCTTTTCTCAGAATACCCTAAGAAGATCCCTTCATCAGATTTAGAATCGAACTTTTCCAACTGCTCTCTATCTCTTAAAATATAGCACTTACTACCAAACACTTTTAAATAACCCAGATTTGGTTTTCTTCCAAAATAAAGCTCATAAGGGGTTTTGTTAGTGTTCTTTGTCAGATAAACACGATTAATAAGATAGCAAGCAGTATTGACAGCTTCAGCCCATAAGTTGCGAGCGAGATTTTTCTCATTAAGTAAGGTTCTAGCCATTTCTTGGATAACTCTATTTCTTCTTTCAGCCACTCCATTTTGCTGTGGTGTTTTGGGAGCAGAGAATTGATGATTGATCCCATGGCTTTCACAAAAATCTGCAAATCTGTCATTTTCAAATTCTCCTCCATGATCACTTCTTATCTTCTTAATTGTGCAATCCTTCTCAACTTGAATTTTCTTGCAAATCCTTATAATATTATCTACTGCATCAGATTTTGCATGAAGAAAGGCTACCCATCCAAATCTAGAATAATCATCAACCATAACCAGGATAAACTTTCTCCCACCAATACTCTGCACAGGTGCAGGTCCAATAAGGTCCATATGAATAAGCTCAAGGGGACGAGTACAGGAAATATCTTTTAGTCCTTTAAAGCTTTTCTTGATTTGCTTACCCATTTGACATGCTTTGCACAATTCAGATTTATAATCATCTAATTTGGGTATTCCTCTAACAATTTCTTTCTTGGATAAGATCTTCATCAGTTTGTAATTTATATGACCCATTCTTTGATGCCACAACTGATTTTCTTGATCCTTTGTCATTAAACACATGGATTCATTTTCATAAGATTCTTCTATGGTGTAGATGTTATCTTTAGTCCGTAATCCAGTGAGAAGTACTTTGTGGGATTTCTCATTCAGAACTTTGCAAGATTTGCTATTGAATATAACTTCGTTTCCTTTATCACATAACTGACTAATGCTCAAAAGATTATGCTTTAAACCATCCACAAGGAAAACATCTTTTAAGGTAGGCATTTGATCTCCTCCAACACAACCTTTTCCAATAATCTGAGCCTTCCGGTTATCTCCAAATGACACATTTCCTCCATCATAGTTCTCAAGAGAGATAAATCTAGAACGGTCTCCAGTCATATGTTTGGAGCAACCACTATCCAAAAACCATCTAGAGTTTTCCTTAACTTTTAGAGCGGTTTGAACTAAGAAGTTCTTGAAAATTTTCTCTTTTTCAATCCAAGTAGCCTTAATGAATGTAGGGATAGTGGATTTGGGAACAAACTTAAAAAGAGCTCTAGAAGGATGATTTTTAGACTGCCTAATCTTAAAGGGACAATTTGGAACTAGATGACCAATATGATCACAAAAATGACAAGTCCATTTAGAGGTAAAGAGGTCTTTATCTATAGGTTTGAGATGAGTCCTGGTAATATGATGAAAGTTATTCTTCTTGCTTCCTGAGGAGGAACATTCAAAGCCTATACCATTCTTGTTACCAAAAATTTTGTTCATCCCTAACATTTGATAAAATTTGTCATTTCCCAAGGTAAATTTTTCAACAACATGTTTTCCCTTTTTGAGTTTCATTTGAAGAGATTCTGATTCTTGTTGACTAAAATCTAGCAGACATTGTGATTTATGAATTTCTTTTCAGCTATAGCTAGATTGTCATTAGAGACAGTCAACTTAGATTGAACATTTTTTATCTCATTGTCTTTTAAAATTAATTGATCTTTTAAAATTTTTACATCACTCACAAGTCTTTTAGATTCAATTTTTAAAGTTTTATTTTTCATGGTTATGACTTCACATAGTTCATATAGATCATCATAGGCTTGATGTATATCATTTCCATCATTTACTTCATCTTCCCTTATAATATCTTCTATTAAAACATTATGATCTTCATTTTCTTCAATAGAAGTTAATAGAAGCCAAGAAGTGGAGTTATCATTATCTTCATCATTTTGAAATTCATCATTGTCATTGCATTCATCTTCATTATCATCCCAAGTTATGTTTAAAACTTTCTTTCCTTTCTTATCTTTCTTTTCTGACTCTCTAGGAGAGGAACAATTTTGTGCGATGTGACCAAATCCTTTACAATTGTAACATTGCACATCCTTCTTGATAAAAGATCCCCTAGAGTTCCTTTGAAAATTTTCACTTCTAGATTCCTCAGAATTTCTGAAGTTCTTTATGTTTTTAAAGAAATTTTTAAACTTCTTAGCGAGCAAGACTGTGTCTTCATCACTCTCACTCTCATTATCATTTTCTTTATGTTGGGAGCTAAGAGCTACAACTTTCTTCTTGCTGGGGACTTCAAAATCTAATTCATAAGTGAGAAGGTTTCCTCTAAGCTCTTCAATTTTGATATTGTCAACATTTTTACTCTCAGCTATGGCTACAATCTTGGGTTTGAACCTTTTGGGGAGAGATATTAAGATTTTCCTTACAGCCTTGGATTCATCCATTTTTTCTCCTAGACCTATGAGAGAATTAACAATCTCCATAAATTTAGTATAGAACTCGTCAAAGGTTTCTTCCTCTTGCATTCTGAGTTCTTCATACTTAGTTGTCAACATTTGAATTTTAGCTATTTTAACTTGATTAGTCCCCTCATGAGTGGTCTCTAAGGTATCCCAAACTTCCTTAACTGTATTACAGTTTACTACCTTGTTGAACTCTTCTTGAGACAAGGCACAATATAAGGCATTTTTAGCTTTAGCATTCAGATTTGCCCTATCCTTTTCTCCTTGAGTCCAGTCTCTCTTAGGCTTAAGATTGATAGATATAACATACCCTTCCGAGTCTTGTTCAGTGACAGTGGGCACAAGGTACCCTTCTTCAATGATATTCCACACATCTAGACTTTGAGACTCTAAGAAGACTTGCATCCTAATCTTCCAATAACGGTAATGAGAACCATTAAACAAGTGTGGTCTATTAGTGGCATAGCCTTCTCCCAATTGGGCTTGCATAATGATCACAACAATAAAAACTCACTCTAAGGATTCTAACTCTAGGTTTTTAGACCTAAACAAGAGCAACCTTGCTCTGATACCAATTAAAAGTCCAAGATTGAATCCTAGAAGGGGGGGTGAATAGGGTGAGCCAACAAGTTACTAGACCAATTTTAACTCTTTTAAAAATTAAGTCACTTATGCTTAGAGTAAGATTAATTATCTTGAGAAGAGGAACAATCTCTAAGTTAATCATCCATGAAATGAAACAACAAAATCAATCACCATAACATAAGCATTTATAGTGGTTCGGCCAACATGCCTACATCCACTCCCGACATCCCCACCGGATTTCACTAGCTCAAATTAAGGTTTATGATCACCTCAAACCTTACAAATACATCACTTATGCTTTTCAAGGCTAAGCAATAACCTATACACAATGCTTTTCTTCAGGCTAAGCAATAACCTCTACAAGAGGATTTTCTCTTAAATAAAATGCCTATGAATGCATGGATAAGAGAACAATGAAGTGCAATTTAATGCCTCTAAAAAGGTTGAATAGAAAGTGAAAACTTAATTTCTAGAAGCATGCATATGAATGACACAGTTTATGAATAATGCATGTACTAGAAATCACTCTATCTCTTTTTGAAAGATGAAACTATAATTGATGCAAAGATGATAAACATAAGTAAGAGAAAGAGTTGTTTTACAAACACTTGGTTTTTCAAAAGATCAAACTTGAATTAGAAAGAACAATCTTAAGATTAACAAGTTAGTTTTGAAAACAAGGATTCATAACTTAAGTGAAATGTAAAACATATGTAGATTTCATAAAGTTAAACCATTTCAAAGTTCAAAGCATATTATGAAACACAACATCTCAAGAAGAAGGCCAACTATTTGATCATGCTTTAAAAGAAAACAAAGATTAAAAACCGAAGCATAAAATTAATCTTGGGATAAAGAAAGCACACCCATTTGAAGATCAAAGGTTGAATCAATGGATTGGCTTCATAATCCCTTCACTAATTCTTCTAAAAGTTGTCCTTTCTTGGCCTTGAAGATTCCTCAAAAGTTCAGCACTTTTTACAAAACAAAAAGTCACTTTTTATAAAGAAAAAGTTCCCAACGGCTAATGCCCGGTCGACCTGCCCCCGTGCCTGGTCGACCTCCCCTTAATGGTTAAAAATCTGCCCGTTGCAGAAAGAGCCTTAACGGCTATAATCCCGGTCGACCCACAGTGTGGTCAGTCGACCGGGTCCATTGGGCCGGTCGACCGGCCACACAGGGGGGTTGACCGGATTCAGCCCAGAAAACTTGAATTTTTTAGAAACTTGAAACTATGAGGGCTGAACACCAAGGGACCTGAGGATCGTTAGACAAGCTTTGGAACTGATTTTCTAAAGACATGAAACTTTCAAACTAAAATATGGATAAAGAAGAAAACTTTGAAAAGCTTGAAATGATTTTGAGAACTTAGAAAACCATGCATAGAAGATGATAAAAACAAAGATTAAAAAAGATAAATATGCATGAAGATCCTAAGAAGAAGAACATGAATGAATGAGAGGACAAGCTATGAAATTGAATGCATCCTATTAAATTGCAACAAAATAAAAACTCTAACAGCATCAATGCCATCATTTCTCTCATCATGGGTCATCAATGCCATAAATCACCCCATGGCTGCCAAGAGCCTATAAAAGGAGGTCATTCCAAAGAGACATACACACAGACAGAGAGATAGAGAGAGACGGATCCATACACACAAGCAAGGGAGAAATTTTGAAGAAGTCCTGCTACTCTGTTGCAGCAAACACCACAAGGTGATCAAAGTCCCTTAGGGGGCACCCCCCCCCCCCTCCACCCCAAGCAAGGCTCTCTCCCCTTCTATCCAACATGGCCTAGACGCGGCTCTTCAGCCCGTCTACTCGATTTTTTTATTGGATATAGACCCCCCCCCCTTGGTCTTTATCCTCTAAAAAATCTGAGGTTATAGCCAAGCCAAAAGAATCAAAGCATCATATGATCTCATCTGAAGGATGATGGCGAAGCCCATACACGACTTGCGACCGTCGATCTGAACGTGTCCCCACAATCTCCTGAGAAGTTAGATTCCTTTTCTTACTTTTCTATTGTATTTTTTATTTTTTAAAACAGAAAAAAAATCACAGTTCTTGTCTTTCATTATTGATGAGATTTGTAAATCGCCTTTCACGCATGAAAACCGCCTTTCACAGCAAACAAACAAAAAATAGGCTTTCTCGGCAAACAAAATGAAATCGCCTCTTATGACATTTAAAAATTTGTGTCGCTTTCTTAAAAATATATGTGTAATGGAAAGTTAGAAAAAAGAGTTGATTTCCTTTCTACTTGTGAAAGTGAATCTCCAGATCACCACTTTAGATTCTAAGTAGAATAGAAAATCTGGCATACGCGTACACAAAAATGTTGATACCCGCTTTCCTCCTCCGCCGGACCCCGGCAACCCCCGGGGCAGAAGGAGGACGAGAGTTGGGTCCATCATTCACCTGGATTATCATCAGCTTGAGACTCGGCAATCCTCCGACTATGACAAGGTAATGGAACATCGAGTTCTCCATCTTGAGGTGTCTCTTCCTGTGTGTTGACACCAAAAATGTCACTATGTCCCTTCAACACCAAAAGCTACATGGAGCCACATCCTGCCATAAATAGGAAGGCGCCACTTCAAGCA
>QPKB01000008.1:28179240-28312616 GCA_003546025.1 Camphora micrantha | reverse complement strand
AGGTCAAACGGACATCGTTTGGCCTAGTTTCAAAGCTCGGCATTTTCCTCGAGGTGAAATCAAGGCGAGCATTTGCGGGACCCCAAAAGGCTTCAAAACTCAAACTAAAGCCCATGGTTGGTCCTACTTACTACTCAGGAGGCTCCCTGTCAAATTTCAGGTCAATCGGACATCGGTTGACCACAAGTCAAAGCTCGGCATTTCTCTCATGGCGAAATTAAGGCAAGCGTTTGCGGGGCCCCAAAAGGCTTCAAAACTCAAACCAAAGCCTATGGTTGGTCCTATCTAATGCTCAAGAAGCTCCACGTCGAATTTCAGGTCATTCCGACATATCGTTTGGCCTAGTTTCAACGCTTGACAAAAAATCGGCAAAACCGCACAACAAAGTCTTCGGCTTTCCAGAAAAATAGGAAACTTTGTGCTCCGATTTCCGTGGCTTCTCGACGGGATTTCTCCAAGGAAAACAGGCCAATAAATGAGGGGAAATGTCAAGAAAAATACAGGAAGAAAAAGCATCAAAAAAGAGCGAAAAACGGCGAAGATACGGCGACCGGAAGGCGGCCAAAAAATGGGCCCAAGGCCCATGGTCGCCGGCGACCATGGCCCATGGTCGCCGGCCCATGGTCGCCGGCGACCATGGAATTTCCGGCGACCCAAAAGTCGCCGGAAACCCACTTTTTCGGGTCCTTTTCGCGTTTCGAGTTGATTGGCCCCTGTGATTTTTCCAAAATCTGATTTTTCGTGCATGAAATCCGTCGATCTTCGTCAACATCACGGATTCGCCGCCGAAATCATTGGATGATCATTAGATGCCTCGAAATCGCTAACAAAGAAAAAGTACACTTTCTTGGCCCGCCCGGATCGTGAAATCGACAGACGGGATTGTTGCCGCACATTGAGGTTCAATCAATGTCTGAAATTTCAGTCGCCATCCGACATCAAACAAATGTGTGGATCCATCGGCGATCATCGCGAGAAGAATTCCAAAAGACACTGCGCGGGCCCGCGACTCTTCAAGCGACTTGGCGGCAATTAATGAGAATAAATGACCATTTTATGACAAGTTAATGCGGTCATTAACTCATTATTTTGAACGGCCCAATCAAAGCAAGCAAATGGGAGTTACAAATCCAATGATTTATGGCATTAAAGCCACGAAACTCCTCCCATGATGGAGATTAAATGCAATCAAAGGCTTATTAATCTCCATCGACCAATCAAATTCAAGGAAAAAGGAGTTACAAAACAAATCATTTAAAACTTGTAACTCCTCCCATTATGAGCATTAATGTATTAAATGCTCATAAACCCTCCTAATGGCCACCAAAGCCTATAAATAGGAGGGCTTTTCCAAGGAGAAGGGACCAGACGGCAGAGAGAAAAATTGCTCGGAAAATCCCGGAAAATCCAGAGAAATCAGAAGAACCTCTGCCAATTTGAAGAAAAGAAACTCTGCTGCAAGAGCCACTACAAGGTGATTGAAGCACCCTTGGGGGGCCACCCCCCCAAGGACATCCCTTCTTCTACCAACATGGCTAAAACGTGGCTTTTCAGCCCGTTTACTTAGCTTTTTATCGGACATAAGACCTTCTCTTAGTCTTTGTCCTTTAAAAATCTGAGGTTAGAAAGCCGAGCCAAGAATCCAAGCATCGTGTTCTCATCTGCATGGACGATGGAGGAGCCCATACATGACTCGCGACCGTCGATCTGAACGTGTCCCCACAATCGAATGAGAAGTCAGATTCCTTTTCTTGATTTCTATTGTACTTTATTTTTCTTTTAGAGACAAAAATCACAATTCTTGTCTTTCATAATGGATGAGACTTGTAAATCGCCTTTTACGGCAAAATCGCCTTTCACGGCAAACAAATGAAATCGCCTTTCACGGCATTCAAAAAAACCCTTTGTCTCTTTTCTTAAAATATGTGTGCAATGGAAAACTAGAAAAAGTTTCATTTCCCCTTTCTACTTGTGAAGGTGGATCTTCGGATCACCATTCCTAAATTCCAAGTAGAAAAGTGAAATTGGCATACCCGTACAAAAAAAAAGAGAAAGATGTTGAAACCCTTTATCTTTTCTTCTCCACCCCTCCGCCGCACCCCGAAAAGACCCGGGGCGGAGGCAGCGGGAGAGAGGGAAGAAATCGGGTCCATCACTGTGTTATTGGCGATGGAAAAGTTTCGATAGGTCTTTCTTCCCTCAATTCCTCTAGAACAGTTCTGCTTTTGGGTTTATGATTCAGTACATAGTCCTCTTCTAAGAATCGAGCATTAGTGCTAACAATAACCTTTCGATCTTTAGGATTATAGAACAAAACACCTTTTGTTCCTCTGGGATATCCAATGAAAATGTAAACTTTCGTTCTTGGTTTCAACTTATCTGTGTTCCATTTCAGCACATGTGATGGACTACCCCAAATCCGAACATGCTTTAAACTGGGTTTGCGCCCAGTCCATAGTTCTATGGGTGTAGTAGGTACTAACTTAGATGGAACTAAGTTTAGAATATATGCAGCCGTTTTTAGAGCATGCCCCTAGAACGGATTAGGTAAATAAGACTAACTCATCATTGACCTTACCATATCTATAAGAGTCATATTCCTTCTTTTTGCTACACCATTTTGTTGAGGTGTACCTGGTGCAGACAGCTAAGATTTAATCTCCTCTTGTGCTAAGTAATCCCTAAATTCTCCAAAGAGGTACTCGCCACCACGATCAAATTGTAGTGTCCTGATATTCTTACTTAAACGCTTCACCATTTCCGCCCTATACTCCTTGAATTTCTCAAAGCATTCGGACTTACGGCGCATTAAGTAAATATAACCATACCTTGAGTAGTCATCAACAGAAGTAATGAAATACTCAAAACCACCTCTAGCCTGAACATTCATGGGCCCACATAGGTCAAAGTGAACCAATTCCAACGGTTCTTTGGCCCTATAGCCTTTTGCCGAAAAATGACGCTTGGTCAATTTCCCTTCTAAACAAGATTCGCAGACTGGAAGGGCCTCCACTTCCAATGAATGTAATGGTCCATTTGCAACCAATCTTGAAATCCGGTGTAGATTAATATGTCTTAGGCGTATATGCCAAAGATACGTTTGGTTCAATTTCGATGGTTCATTTATCTTACATGGTAGAGTAATTGTGTTATTCGATTCAGTCAGTTGCAGTTTAGGAGAGATAGGATTAACAATATAAAGATCATCCACCAATGAACCAGAACTAAAAAAATGCTTATTGTACTTACTAACCACAAATTTATTAAAATAAATGGAATATCTTTCTTTAACCAACTTGGAAACAAAAATTAAATTCCTCCTTATGGAGGGAACATAAAGACAATCTTTTAAAATTAAAGTCCTATCTCTATTAAAACTTAGACAAACATCTCCTACTGCAATTGCTGCCACTCTCGTAGCATCACCCATAAGCAAATAAATCTCTCCATCACTTCGCTGCCTGGTTTCTTGGAACCTCTGCAAAGAATTGCAAACATGATTGGTAGCTCCTGTATCTATACACTAGGTACTGATAGATATAACCGCCAAATATGATTCAACAACTAGTGAATGAAATTTACTTTTATTGTTCACTTTGTTAAGAAAAGTTGGACATTGCTTTTTCCAGTGCCCTGCTTGCTTGCAATGAAAACACTTGCCCTTAGGCTTTTTCACTCCCCCCTCTGGTCTGTTGCTCCCTTGAGAAACTACATTACGATTTTGACCCTTTTCTTGTTTCTTCTTACTTTTCGACTTAGAAACAGAATATTTTTCTGCAACGTGATCACTAGGTGGCTTTTTCAGAAGGCCCTTAGCAGCCTAAAGTTCCTTGAGTAATTCCGCCAGAGAAAAATTGAGCTTGCTCATGTTGTAATTTAAGCAAAAATTCTCAAAGAAATCAATCAAGGACTGGAGAATGATATCGATCTGGGTCTCCCCATCAATTTCAGCTCCAAGGACCTGTAGTTCATTGAGGTGTCCCATCATTTTTAGAACATGATCCCTCACAGAGGTACTGTCAGCCATCTTAGTGTTAGACACTTCTTTCATAGCAACCTATCTAGCTGCCTGATCTTGAATCACCAAACATCTCTTTGAGACTGTACATGATGTCGTAGGCAGGAGGACAAGACTGATGTTGATGTTGCAAAACATTTGACATGGATGCCAACATGTAACTGTTGGATTTTGAAGAGAGTTTGATGTTTGAAGCTCGGTTTTGTGTTAGAATTATTGTCAACACATTGTCACACAAGTATAATAAAGAATGGCGAAGAAAACAAGCACTGAGCAGCTCGGTAAAGTCGTTCAAGCACTGAGCAGCTCGGTAAAGTCTGTCAAGCGTTGACCTCGGTCTAGCGTCAAGACATGAGCTCGGTAACAAGGAAGATATGAGATTGGTAACAAGGAAGACATGAAGAGCTCGGTAACAAGGAAGACATGAAGAGCTCGGACATATCACTGAGCTCGGCCATGAAACTGAGCTTGGTAAAAGCGTTGACAGCTCAGTTCGGCGAAGCGCAAAGCTCAAAGAAGAATAAAGCACAGAGCTCGTTCAAGTACTGAGGTCGGTCAAGCGCAGAGCTCAAAGCAGAAACTTGCGCGAGAAAAAACAAGGGATCTCTTCCAATCCTTGAAGGAGTTCTCAAAACAGAAACTTGCGCGAGAAAAAACAGGGGATCTCTTCCTATCCTTGAAGGAGTTTCCAAAACCTCTCCTAGCCTTTTTGCAATCACGAATTAGGGTTGGCAAATCCTATAAAAAGGTATGCTAGGGATCTTTGAAAATAACACACAGAAAGAGAGAAATTCGTGAGGGTGTGTGAGCTTGCAAGGAGATACTGCTGTGAATTCTTTTACAGCAAGTCAAGAAGAAACTTTGCATCAAGAAGATGGTTCTTCATCAGTAGTTCATTTAGATAAGTATTTCTCAATTCATGTTTATTAAGATCTGATTTGTATGGGATTGAGAGTGAGAGATTGTAGAAAAGAATTTCTGTAAAGGGTTCTTCTCTAATCATTGTAAAACATCAAGTGGGTGCTTGGTGTTGGGGTTTGGTGATCCCGTCTGTTGGTGCAGACGAATTGTAAAGGGAGTTGTTGCTTCCTAGATAGTGGGTGCTATATGAATCAGGGGTGGGTGCTTCTTGAAGTTGAAGCTTCAGAACTAATCAGTGCAATACATTCTAAGACCTGCCTCGGATTGGTGTCCAGGTAGTCGTTGCATCGTGGACGTAGCCTTTGGGTGAACCACGTTAAAACCTTGTGTTCCTGTGGTTGCTTGCTTATTGTTTTATTGCTTTGATTATTTGGACTCATTTAAAAAGTATTGAGACATGACTGATTCACCACCCCCCCCCCCCCACCCCCCTCTCAGTGATCGTGTGATTCTAACATTTGGTATCAGAGCCAGGTTCCTTTAGCAAGCATTAACACGCTAAGGGTGATCTTTAAACGAATCACATGGGGTCCTAAGAAACAAAGAAAGTTCAGTTTTTATGGTTATTGTTTCCATTGTAATAGATATGGACATAAAATAGCTGAATGTAGACTTTATGTTAAACTTAGTATGACTGTAACTAGGAACCCTTTCTCAGTCCTAAGTAGCCACAAAATTGAGTGCCATAAATGTTATAATTATGGACACTTGGCTAGGGACTGTAGATTGCATATTGCTAACCAATTTCAGGTTGAGAAGGAACCCTAATTGGTCGAGGTCTAGAGGGTGAAGAAATGGGCAGAAAAACCCAAGGAATCCTTCATTGTGCAAACCGCTTTCAATGCTCAAAAGAAGGCTGCACCATGGATCCTTGACAGTGGCTGTTCAATCCATATGACCGGTGATAAGGAGAAGTTCACAAAGCTACAGCAGTTCAAAGGTGGCTCTGTAAAATTCGGCAACAACGACTGCACCAAAATCTGTGGCAAAGGCGCTGTTCAGCTGAAAGAAGGCAGTGTTGTATGTGTCTGGACTTAGACACAACCTGCTAAGCGTAAGTCAGATCTGTGACAAAGGTCATGAGGTAATCTTCACGAAGAATGGGTTCGCAATTAAGAAGTGTAGCAATGGCAAAACACTGGCTACAGGGTCAAGAACAACAGGTAATCTATACACCTTGTCTGATGGGTCGGAGAGAACTTGCTTGATGAGTCAAACAGAGGAAAGCTGGTTGTGGCACAAGCGCCTCGGGCATCTAAACTTCGACAATCTGTCAAAGATTTGCAGCACAAAGGCGGCGAGAGGTATGTCTACAATAAAGAAGCCTTCCAACCCTGTTTGCAATTCTTGTCAAAAGGGAAAGCAAACGAGGGTGGTATTCAAGACAAAGGAGCATCACACAAAGAAACCTCTTGAGCTTGTGCACACTGATCTCTGCGGACCAATGCGAACTCAAAGCACCAACGGAGATAAGTATTTCATGCTGTGCATTGATGACTATGCTAGAATGACATGGGTTTTATTTTTAAAACATAAACATCAAGCACTTGATTGGTTCAAAGTGTTTAAAGCACAGGTTGAAAACATGCTAAGGAAGAAGATCAAGACGTTAAGGTCTGACCGTGGAGGCGAATTCACATCTGAAGAATTCACCAAGTTCTGCGAGCATCATGGTATTCAACCACAATACTCAGCCCCTAGAACTCCACAACAGAACGGAGTTGTTGAACGCAAGAACCGCACCGTGCAGGAAATGGCACGCACTATGCTGGCTTAGAGCAAACTGGCTGACAGATATTGAAAGGAAGCAGTCCATACTGCAGTATACATTCAGAATCGATGCATGATCAGGCGACATGAAGACAAAACACCATATGAATTGTGGTTTGGACGGAAACCTTCAGTCAAGCACTTCAAGATATTTGGCAGCAAGTGCTTCATCAAGCGACTTGAACAGAATCTGGGAAAATTTGAAGAAAGGGCTGGTGAAGGTATATTTCTGGGTTACTCCTCCACTAGCAAGGCATATAGGTGTCTTAACAAAAGGAACAGAAAAATCATAGAGAGTGTTGATGTTAGAATAGATGAAAATTATGAACCAATGAATGTTACCCATAATGACAGTCCAGTTTATGAGGACTTGAGTGAGATCGATGATGAAATGGCTGAACCTAATGATTCTAGGGAATCAAGGGACGGTTCAGAAGTTGCTACTCCTAGGAAGCACAACAGTTGGGTCGAACAACACCCTAAGGACCAAATAATTGGAAATCCTAAGGCTGGTGTTCAAACTAAACATAGTGTGGCGAACACTTTTTCACTAGTATCAAAGATCGAACCCAAGACAGTGGCTGAAGGAAACCTTGATGAAAATTGGTTAAAGGCTATGCATGAGGAGTTAGAGCAAATAGAGAAGAACTCCACTTGGGATTTAGTCCCTAGACCTTTTGAGATCTTCACAAAGCCTCTACCAAACGAAGTCTTCGAGTATCTTTGTGAGACCCCGACCCGAGAGGCCCAGATTAGTGTTTTTGGAGCTGTTTTTAGCTCTAAGTGTGTCTCGTGGTTTTTGGTTTAATTTGGATTTAAAATAACTTGTTATAGCTTTGGGATATTTTGAGTGTCTTGGCTTTAGTGTGGGGCCCTTTGGGGGTACCCTGTTTATGGCTTTTCGTGTACTTGAGGTTTTATCTTGGTTTTCTCGATTTGTATTTTATCCCGATTTACTTGTCTTGTTATTGTCTTCAACTTTCATGTTGATCCCGTTCCCGTCCCGAACCCCGAAACTTGACTTTTCTAGCTTCAAGGGCAAAACAGTCTTTTCACACTAAATCTGTACCGGATTCTTGTTATTCCCGAAACCCGTGAAACATATACTTTTTGGAATCTAGATATTTCGACGATCATTTCTTCCTTCTTCGTCGATTTCATCCGAAGCCCCGAAAACCACTATTTCAGCCTTTCAAAGTTCTTAAGTGGTGGAGCCCATTTTCATATGCTATAAGAGAACCCATCTCTTCTTCCTTCTCCATTTTTCCAGCACAGCCACCTTGAGCCTAGGGTTTGCTTGGCCTTTTCTTGGCTTCTCCTTCATCAATCTCCACCAATCTTGCACCAACATCTCATAAGATTACATCATCTTCTTCACCACCTCAAGAGCTTCCTATTGGTACCATTTTTGAAGAAATCCCATCTCCACAAGATTTTCATTTAGCTTCCTTTGCTCATTTGGAGAACCTATTGGTAAGATCTCTTCCTCATCTTATAAGATTCATGTTCTTATGGTCCTTGAGAAGCTCCATTTGCATTATTAGGAGCTCTCTCTTCTTATTGCTTGTTTTGACCCATTTTAGGGTTTGTTTTAGGGCTTTTTGTAGAGATCTTGTTCTTGGCTTGTAAGTGTGATTAGAGATGGTTTTGCATTGATTAAAGACCCAAGGCAAGTGGATGTTTTGACGCTTTTACATTTGAATGAGATTTGATAAAATGCATTATGATTTCATCATGTATTTTGTGGTATTAATGGTTTGATTAAACTTGAAAGAAATGCACATTTGAGAGTCTTGATAGCTTGTTATAAACATGTAATAGATTGCTAAACATGTTAGAAAGAATGAAGAAAAGATTTGGAAAAAAATGAAGAGACCACTGCACTGCTGTAACAGAACCTGGGTTCTGTTACGCAGTGTACGCGGTCGACCGGCCAAGAGGCGCGGTCGACCGGCGACACTGGGACAGACCCCCCTGCAGAACAGCTGCTGAACTGCGGGAGTCCCAGTTCTGCAGAGCGCGCGGTCGACCTGGCCCATGGGCGGTCGACCGAGCCCCTGTGTACGCGGTCGACCGGCCATGGGCCAGGTCGACCGGCCCAACTGGAAACCTGCTGGAAAAACCTGATTTTTGTCCTATGTTTAGTGGACTTTAAAGGGACTTTTGGCCCTATGTTTAGTGGACTTTAAAGGGACTTTTGGCCCTATGTTTAGTGGACTTTAAAGGGACTTTTGGACCTTTGTTAGGTGGACTTTAAAGGGACCTTTGGCCCTTGTTAGATGGACTTTCAACGGACTTTTGCCCCATGATTAGGTGGACCTTAAATGGACTTTTTGTCCTGTGATTAGATGAACTTTAAATGGAACTTAGTGACCCTTTTGTGGACCCGTTTGACTTCCTTTGAGGATGGTTGAACCGACATTTCCACACGGTTAATCCGGTTGTATCGGTACTTAATCTAATTCAATCGTGAACGGAACGGAACGACGGGATATCCCTTCTTTTATCTAAACGCGAAATTGGTTTGTTTGGGTATCGCGCATCCGTTTTCCTTTCGATGACTGAGTAGGTTGTAAGGTACTACTAGATTAACGTTGTGCTTAGGTTCCCCTCTCTATTAGGTTTGGTTTAATTAAAACTCGATTAAGGTTTGAATACCTAAAGTGCATAAAGAGCCCGGAATGTCCCTAAACTCAAGGAGTACCAAGTAATCATTACAATCGACATACGGGGTCCTTATTCACTTGATTTATATTGAAACCCGATAATAACCCGAATTTCTCGAATTATGATTTGTCTTGAATCCCGATGATAGCCCGTATTTCTCGAATTATGATTTGTCTTGAATCCCGATGATAGCCCGTATTTCTCGAATTATGATTTGTCTTGAATCCCGATGATAGCCCGTATTTCTCGAATTATGATTTGTCTTGAATCCCGATGATAGCCCGTATTTCTCGAATATTGATTTAGCATTCCCGAAAGTATTGAAAGTGTATTTTAGCATTTTTGCTAGCCCGGTTATACATGCCCGAATGAAATGAAATTAGTGCTTTTGAGCACCCCGTCCCGCCCGTTTATTTAAGTGCATTGCATATGATTTGTACATGTCTCGTTTTACATGATTTGACCTATGAGTCGGCACCACTAAGCTTGGCTTTCCTTGCCGGTTTGATCCACCGACTTGGAGACCCCTTCCCGTCCCGCCAGCTGCTGTTTGGATCCCGCTACCCGGTTATTACCGTGGTCTTGTCCCGATGCCGCAGATTGCTACTGTGGTCCCCGATGCCCGGCTCGCTACCGTGGCATGTCCCGTATTGTATTATATTATGTATATGTTACTTGTGTTGCATCTCCTCACTTCGGTGACTGAGACAACACCCCGATATGCTCATGTCACTTCGGTGATAGAGGACTTAGCTTTGTGTGGTTGCCATCTTGCTCGTTTCCCGTTTCCTTGGATACCGTACATGTTTTATATTGCATACGTATTTGAAATAATGTTTATCTCGTTTTATGAAACTAATGCTTTGACAGGTTTAAATGATTTTCAAGGTATTTTCCTTATTGTTATGTCTTTTCACCTGCTTGCCAAACCGTCGTGTTTGACCCACTATTTTGGTACTCAGGTTCAGTTTCCCGCCCCGAGCTGAGAGTTGTGGCTGTGGAGCCATGAGTGCAGGTTGTCTTGTCGGCTATGTCCTATAGACATTGTGCTTGACATCGGAGATACGTCACATGTGGGTAGTGGATATTAGTTTGTATTGTTCGGCTTTTATTAGCCTTTCTTGGGATTGTAATTAATGCACATTGTTACTTGTAACTTGAACATAATGGAAATGTAATATCCTGTTACTGTCAGCTCTGTATTTTATTTATGTTGGTTTATTCCAGTCTGATATGGTTCATGGTGAATGATGGCTTTATGCTAGAGGGGTTCTATGCGACGCGGAATCCGATGATGTCCACGGACTCCGGGTCGCATTACCACAAAAGCTTCCGCAGAAATATTCAAACAGTGATGTGATTTGATTTATGGATCCTCACACACGCGGATCTTGGGAGAAAATATTATCACTCCCCTCACCCTCCCGGACCTCTTCTTAGGATCCCGGTCCGGGGGCGTGACAGACTGGTATCAGAGCGGGCAGGTTTCTAGGACATAAAACACTCTAGGAACCTTAAGACGTGTAGTGAGGTCCGGATTTTTGCTCGATGTCGTTTTGTCAGATTTGGGTTTGTTTTCTTTCTAGTGGGGGAGACTCTCCTTGTCTCTTTCCTTTTTGTTCTTGTTGGAGAATTTGGGGGACCAAATTCTTTTCTAGTGGGGGAGAATTTAATGTCTCCGTACCCATGTTTAGCTCCTTTTCGTTGTTTTCGGGCCAGAGAATCAGAGTTTTGTGGACTTAGCATGTGGATCTCGAAGGACTTGGGCAGAATTTGCAGCTTTTTGTTGTCACAGATGGAGTTAGCGAAGGAATTTTTGAGCAGTTGTTAGTCAGCAAGGAATGTTAGCAGCATATTGAGACCCAATCACAGTTGATTGTGTATCGTCAGAGGATTCGTCAGGCAAGTAAGTGTGGATTTTTGGAGAAACTTGGAACATTTCCCTAAGTCAAAAGACTCCAGAAACCAGAGGAATGACAGATTTCAGGAAGTTTGAAGTGATTTTCAGTTGATAGAGCTTCAAGTGGATGCTAGGAGCTGGGAACTTCTCGAGTATGGATGAACTTTTGTCAGGTAAGTGTTAGAGGATTTTCAATGATTCCAGAAGGATGGTGAAGCTGACTCAGAGGGGTACATCAGTGTGTGGTTATAATGATGGGAAGTAAGTTTTCAGCTGTGATATAGAGAGCCGTATGCAGAATGGATTGTTATTTGGTCATATGATAGAGGAGATCTTGCAGACTTTTCAGACTTTTGAGATATCATTTTGGACATTGTGCAGATGCAAGCTGGAGAATCATAACCTGTGGACAAGGCTAGTCGAAAGATTCAGAGAAGAATGGCACATATGCATGACTTGAAGATGGTGAACCCGAGACAGAGGCAGAAGATTGAACAGATAAGACATTGAGTGCAGTGATTTGTGGCAGAGAAGGAATTGCAATGCATCGGAATGAGCCAGAACTTTGATTTACTTGGACCGACATGGATAGACAAGACAGGCAGATGATTAGAAGTGATGTTAGAAATTTTGATGGGTGTCAGAGGCTTGATGGTAGGATTCTTCGAACGCTGATGGTGTCAGAAGAGCTAGTTGCTGAGTTAGAGTTTGGACAGTTTGAGATCTTCAACCGAATCAGAGACCTTGACTACAGACTCATCTCACCCTTGTGTTTGACTGGAGGTAGTGCAGTTGTGCAGGAGCAGGACAGATCATCGATGTCAGAGGTAATTTTCAGTTGGCAGATACTCGGAGTAAGAAGTCAATCATTTTTTAGATTTGTTGAGGAAAACAGATTTGGCAGAACAGTTGCAAGAGTGAGTGCAGAGCTTCAAATGCTGAAGAATAGTGAAAGGACAAGCATGTCATCGTCAAAGACAGATTGTGGCGCAGAAGATCGAGAGCAACGAGCAACAAGAAGTTCATCTTGAAGATGGTGCAGTTGATATGAGACCCAAGCTTCGACAATTTGTGATGCAGTTGATAGAATTGTTCCAGAAATTTTCTGTTTGAAGGTGGCTAGAAGTGAGAGACTTGGTGGAACTTAGAAGGAGTCAGAGTTGGCAGAATTCTTGAGCAGTCAGATTGGCAGGGCAGTAACAGATTCGAGCCAGAGGGAGAATGTATGACAGCTGTTGGTAGTTGACAGAAGACTTCTACAGCAGAGATGACCTAGTGAGTCCTGATGCTTTCGAGATGACCGATGGGAGCAGCAGTTTGAGGTTTTGTTTTCGTAGTGCGGGATTATATCCCCATTTGTTTTTGGTTTTGTTTAGTTCATTTGGAGGACCAAATGTTCTAAGGGGGGGAGGATGTGAGACCCCGACCCGAGAGGCCCAGATTAGTGTTTTTGGAGCTGTGTTTAGCTCTAAGTGTGTCTCGTGGTTTTTGGTTTAATTTGGATTTAAAATAACTTGTTATAGCTTTGGGATATTTTGAGTGTCTTGGCTTTAGTGTGGGGCCCTTTGGGGGTACCCTGTTTATAGCTTTTCGTGTACTTGAGGTTTTATCTTGGTTTTCTCGATTTGTATTTTATCCCGATTTACTTGTCTTGTTATTGTCTTCAACTTTCATGTTGATCCCGTTCCCGTCCCGAACCCCGAAACTTGACTTTTCTAGCTTCAAGGGCAAAACAGTCTTTTCACACTAAATCTGTACCGGATTCTTGTTATTCCTGAAACCCGTGAAACATATACTTTTTGGAATCTAGATATTTCGACGATCATTTCTTCCTTCTTCGTCGATTTCATCCGAAGCCCCGAAAACCACTATTTCAGCCTTTCAAAGTTCTTAAGTGGTGGAGCCCATTTTCATATGCTATAAGAGAACCCATCTCTTCTTCCTTCTCCATTTTTCCAGCACAGCCACCTTGAGCCTAGGGTTTGCTTGGCCTTTTCTTGGCTTCTCCTTCATCAATCTCCACCAATCTTGCACCAACATCTCATAAGATTACATCATCTTCTTCACCACCTCAAGAGCTTCCTATTGGTACCATTTTTGAAGAAATCCCATCTCCACAAGATCTTCATTTAGCTTCCTTTGCTCATTTGGAGAACCTATTGGTAAGATCTCTTCCTCATCTTCTAGATTCATGTTCTTATGGTCCTTGGAAATCTCCATTTGCATTATTAGGAGCTCTCTCTTCTTATTGCTTGTTTTGACCCATTTTAGGATTTGTTTTAGGGCTTTTTGTAGAGATCTTGTTCTTGGCTTGCAAGTGTGATTAGAGATGGTTTTGCATTGATTAAAGACCCAAGGCAAGTGGATGTTTTGACTCTTTTACATTTGAATGAGATTTGATAAAATGCATTATGATTTCATCATGTATTTTGTGGTATTAATGGTTTGATTAAACTTGAAAGAAATGCACATTTGAGAGTCTTGATAGCTTATTATAAACATGTAATAGATTGCTAAACATGTTAGAAAGAATGAAGAAAAGATTTGGAAAAAAATGAAGAGACCACTGCACTGCTGTAACAGAACCTGGGTTCTGTTACGCAGTGTACGCGGTCGACCGGCCAAGAGGCGCGGTCGACCGGCGACACTGGGACAGACCCCCCTGCAGAACAGCTGCTGAACTGCGGGAGTCCCAGTTCTGCAGAGCGCGCGGTCGACCTGGCCCATGGGCGGTCGACCGAGCCCCTGTGTACGCGGTCGACCGGCCATGGGCCAGGTCGACCGGCCCAACTGGAAACCTGCTGGAAAAACCTGATTTTTGTCCTATGTTTAGTGGACTTTAAAGGGACTTTTGGCCCTATGTTTAGTGGACTTTAAAGGGACTTTTGGCCCTATGTTTAGTGGACTTTAAAGGGACTTTTGGACCTTTGTTAGGTGGACTTTAAAGGGACCTTTGGCCCTTGTTAGATGGACTTTCAACGGACTTTTGCCCCATGATTAGGTGGACCTTAAATGGACTTTTTGTCCTGTGATTAGATGAACTTTAAATGGAACTTAGTGACCCTTTTGTGGACCCGTTTGACTTCCTTTGAGGATGGTTGAACCGACATTTCCACACGGTTAATCCGGTTGTATCGGTACTTAATCTAATTCAATCGTGAACGGAACGGAACGACGGGATATCCCTTCTTTTATCTAAACGCGAAATTGGTTTGTTTGGGTATCGCGCATCCGTTTTCCTTTCGATGACTGAGTAGGTTGTAAGGTACTACTAGATTAACGTTGTGCTTAGGTTCCCCTCTCTATTAGGTTTGGTTTAATTAAAACTCGATTAAGGTTTGAATACCTAAAGTGCATAAAGAGCCCGGAATGTCCCTAAACTCAAGGAGTACCAAGTAATCATTACAATCGACATACGGGGTCCTTATTCACTTGATTTATATTGAAACCCGATAATAACCCGAATTTCTCGAATTATGATTTGTCTTGAATCCCGATGATAGCCCGTATTTCTCGAATTATGATTTGTCTTGAATCCCGATGATAGCCCGTATTTCTCGAATTATGATTTGTCTTGAATCCCGATGATAGCCCGTATTTCTCGAATATTGATTTAGCATTCCCGAAAGTATTGAAAGTGTATTTTAGCATTTTTGCTAGCCCGGTTATACATGCCCGAATGAAATGAAATTAGTGCTTTTGAGCACCCCGTCCCGCCCGTTTATTTAAGTGCATTGCATATGATTTGTACATGTCTCGTTTTACATGATTTGACCTATGAGTCGGCACCACTAAGCTTGGCTTTCCTTGCCGGTTTGATCCACCGACTTGGAGACCCCTTCCCGTCCCGCCAGCTGCTGTTTGGATCCCGCTACCCGGTTATTACCGTGGTCTTGTCCCGATGCCGCAGATTGCTACTGTGGTCCCCGATGCCCGGCTCGCTACCGTGGTCATGTCCCGTATTGTATTATATTATGTATATGTTACTTGTGTTGCATCTCCTCACTTCGGTGACTGAGACAACACCCCGATATGCTCATGTCACTTCGGTGATAGAGGACTTAGCTTTGTGTGGTTGCCATCTTGCTCGTTGCCCGTTTCCTTGGATACCGTACATGTTTTATATTGCATACGTATTTGAAATAATGTTTATCTCGTTTTATGAAACTAATGCTTTGACAGGTTTAAATGATTTTCAAGGTATTTTCCTTATTGTTATGTCTTTTCACCTGCTTGCCAAACCGTCGTGTTTGACCCACTATTTTGGTACTCAGGTTCAGTTTCCCGCCCCGAGCTGAGAGTTGTGGCTGTGGAGCCATGAGTGCAGGTTGTCTTGTCGGCTATGTCCTATAGACATTGTGCTTGACATCGGAGATACGTCACATGTGGGTAGTGGATATTAGTTTGTATTGTTCGGCTTTTATTAGCCTTTCTTGGGATTGTAATTAATGCACATTGTTACTTGTAACTTGAACATAATGGAAATGTAATATCCTGTTACTGTCAGCTCTGTATTTTATTTATGTTGGTTTATTCCAGTCTGATATGGTTCATGGTGAATGATGGCTTTATGCTAGAGGGGTTCTATGCGACGCGGAATCCGATGATGTCCACGGACTCCGGGTCGCATTACCACAAAAGCTTCCGCAGAAATATTCAAACAGTGATGTGATTTGATTTATGGATCCTCACACACGCGGATCTTGGGAGAAAATATTATCACTCCCCTCACCCTCCCAGACCTCTTCTTAGGATCCAGGTCCGGGGGCGTGACAATCTTCGTAAGAAATTGGGAGTTACTCACTCTCCCAAGCATTAGGAGACCTTCTTGTTAGGGGGAGCACGCATTATTGCTATTCCTTTTGCTCCTAAACAAGTCCCTTTGAGATTGTTGTCAAAGGGGGAGATTAAATTATAAGAATATGTTGTTCAGGGGCAGTCTGTAAGTTTTTAAGGGGTGATTGGTTGAAGTGAAATTAGAAGCTGCCAAGAAGACTTGCTACAGTAGTTCAGAACAGAACAGAAACTTGTTTGCAAGATCTATTAATGGTTAACATGTTCCAAGTGTTGCCAACAATTCCAAAGGGGGAGATTGTTGGATTTTGAAGAGAGTTTGATGTTTGAAGCTCGGTTTTGTATTGGAATTATTGTCAACACATTGTCACACAAGTATAACAAAGAACGGCGAAGAAAACAAGCACTGAGCAGCTCAGTAAAGTCGTTCAAGCACTGAGTAGCTCGGTAAAGTCGGTTAAGCGTCAAACGTTGAGCTCGGTCTAGCGTCAAGACATGAGCTAGGTAACAAGGAAGACATGAAGAGCTCGGTAACAAGGATGACATGAAGAGTTCGGTAACAAGGGAGACATGAAGAGCTTGGACATATCGCTGAGCTCGGCCATGAAACTGAGCTCGGTAAAAGCGTTGACAGCTCAGTTCGGCGAAGCGCAGAGCTCGTTCAAGTACTGAGGTCGGTCAAGCGCAAAGCTCAAAATAGAAACTTACGCGAGAAAAAACAGGGGATCTCTTCCAATCCTTGAAGGAGTTCTCAAAACAGAAACTTGCGCGAGAAAAAACAGGGGATCTCTTCCTATCCTTGAAGGAGTTTCCAAAACCTCTCCAGCCTTTTTGCAATCACGAATTAGGGTTGGCAAATCCTATAAAAAGGTATGCTAGGGATCTTTGAAAATAACACACAGAAAGAGAGAAATTTGTGAGGGTGTGTGAGCTTGTAAGAAGATACTGCTGTGAATTCTTTTACAGCAAGTCAAGAAGAAACTCTGCATCAAGAAGATGGTTCTTCATCAGTAGTTCCTTTAATAAGTATTTCTCAATTCATGTTTTTTAAGATCTGATTTGTATGGGATTGAGAGTGAGAGATTGTAGAAAAGAATTTCTGTAAAGGGTTCTTCTCTAATCATTGTAAAACATCAAGTGGGTGCTTGGTGTTGGGGTTTGGTGATCCCGTCTGTTGGTGCAGACGAATTGTAAAGGGAGTTGTTGCTTCCTAGATAGTGGGTGTTATCTGAATCAGGGGTGGGTGCTCCTTGAAGTTGAAGCTTCAGAACTAATCAGTGCAATACATTCTAAGACCTGCCTCGGATTGGTGTCCGAGTAGTCGTTGCACCGTGGACATAGCCTTTGAGTGAACCACGTTAAAACCTTGTGTTCCTGTGGTTGCTTGCTTATTGTTTTATTGCTTTGGTTATTTGGACTCATTTAAAAGTATTGAGACATCACTGATTCACCGCCCCCCCCCCCCCCTCTCAGTGATCGTGTGATTCTAACAGTAACATCACGCCATCTCATTAGCCTTGATCCAATTTTTGTATGCTTCGATGGCGACCTCATCGATAAATCCATCTACAGGTTTCTCTGGGCACACCTCAATGAGCACATATTTGTACTCTTTAGAAGTTAAAACAATATCCAAATTTCTTTTCCAATCAATGTAATTAGGTCCAGTGAGTTTGTGTTCTTTGAGAATAACAGCAAGTGAATTGAAAACACCCATCTTAAAACCTGAGATTTACATAATCATCAAATTATGATGGGCAAAAAAAATCTTTGGATTCAAATAAAAGGAAAATGGCTCCCTCTGCCAATTAATAAAAGAATCTGACAACAATCTAAAACACCAATGCATAGTATGCCTCTATGTGAGGACAGGTACCATACTTATTTTGTTCAGATAGGACATAACCTTTTAGTTCTACTATCAATGCAACAAACCATGCCAAGTAAAACCAAATAGCACCATAACTTTGGTCATATAAATAATAGAAGTGGTTCAGATGAAGAGCACACTGTTATTTATAGCTGATTGTATACCATCATTTAATTCAAGGTCTATTACTCTGTATTCGGTCCCATTATATGGAGAAGAGACATATACTAATAATTACTCTAAATCATCCAAACAGAAGTTTGTACTGGAGATTCTATAATTAACTCATTCGATTAGGAGGAAGACTCCAAGGTGAACACATAAATTAATTACATCTCCTACAAAATAATGATTAAGACTATGGGAACTTAAGAAATTCCCACTCCCACTTAGTAATTTAACAATGAGGGTTCTTATAACAGTTTAATTAAGACCAATTTAAAATCTAGTAGTAATAAGCAACCATATCTTTACTAAAACACCATTCCAAACATAATTAAACATTTTTAATATCATATTTAGCAAGTAATGATATTAATATACATCCAAGCACAAAAAGGGAATGACAACCAACAAAAGAGGCCTAATTATCATGGTCAAGAAGGATCTTTTTGTCTTCATGATTGCCACTTCTTTAAAACATGTGTTTCGCAAAGGGGGTCCGGGGTATCCCTTGGCGGGGATCAATACGATTGTATTAACCAATTAAGAGAAAGAATTAATGAATAACAAAATAGCAAAGGTGATAAGGAACTAAAAAAAATATCATAAAACTAAGTGCAAGGCACTAGACCAGGTGCTAGTGCAAGGCATTGGCCCTATAGGCCACACACTAGGTGTTGGGCATTGGTTCGGTTGAGATCCTTCAAGATTACCCTAGAAAAAAAAGAGCAAGTGCTTTGTTAAAGGGTTAGTCTTAGGAAAGAAACAAGAAAGAATGGCCCTTCTATCTTCTTGAGAAGTTATGAAAATTTAGAAAAGGGAGGACAAGTCCTAGCGCACATGGAGGTGATGTTATAAAGAAAAGATTTGTTGATTCTAGTTTCTAGTTCTATAAAGTTCAATGAACTTTTTGAAGGAAGAGTTAAGGGTCCAAATCAAGATCAAGTTGTTTAATAAGATTTATGGCTCCTAGTTTCTAGCTCCATAAAACTAAGTGAAACTCTTAGAACATCTTTGGTAACGGATGAGATATCCATATATGTGAGCATTTCTCATTGCCCCCTGAATAGGGTTTCCTCGTGGATGATTTGTATTGCTCAGAATTTCACATCCATATCATTGTATACCTATGCATAAAGCTGAGACAAAATTAGTCTTCATGTGCAAATCTGCAAAAGTGAGGATTTTCAAATCCTATATGGGTTAGACTTGAAAATTCTTATGAAATTCCTAAAAATTAAGAATTTTCAATTGTAAAAATTCTTTAGGATTTGTAATTGCCAAACATGGATTTGCCACAACTTTGTGAAAAGAGAATCTTTTTCCCAAGGATTTAGTTCCCAAATGTGACCTTAGGATTTTCCCTTGAGTTTGCTTCATTTGAATTTTGAGATCGTAATTCAAGGGATATTATGAGCCTATTTTGCTTCACAAGAGCCTACTACTTTGAGTGTACCCAGATTATTATATAAAATCTTACCCTTGGAAGAAGAAAAGAAATTGCAATTAACACTTTTTTTTAGCAACCAAATCATTGGTCTTTCCACTAGCCGATATTACTCTTCAAGGAAAATAAGTACAACAATCATGAAAGAAAATGTCTCAAGCATCAACATCAAGTTCAATTATAAAGGAAGTTCTAATTTTTTTTTAATCCTAATTACAGGCAATGCCAAAAATCAAGAACATGTGGGGAAATCATGAGGATTCCAGAAAGTAAGTGTCCCGTCCCCGCTGATGGGCACGAGGATTATTTGTGAGCTTAGGGACCAATTAAGAATTTCTTTAATAAACAACAACGTGACCCCCAATCAATGGTCTGGCGGATCGAAGTCCGCGGTGAGATAAGAACAGTTCTAGTCAACCCATAATATCAAAGGGTGCAATAGACATTTTTAAGTAAGCATATTTCACAAAATTAAAGTTTAAGTTTGACAATAGAGAAGGAAATAAAGATGTTTACCGTTTAAATGAATGACCACTAACAAAAGCCTAGGCCAATACAAAATATTACAAAATAAACCAAAAGTATGTGGAGGACCTCTTGTGCGGGTGCAGATGACTCAAGCTATCTCGTCAGCATACAACTCGTGGTCGCCATCAGGTTGATTTGCTTGAAACAACGCTTCCTCCTCCTCGAGGGTGAAGGGCTTGGTACCTATGCACCAAGTGTAGCACGTCGAACTACGAATAATCGATATGTAGATATTCATGTATACGAAATATGAAATATCAAAGCAAGTAAAGACAACGAGATCATTTGATGTTCAAGGAAAGCAATCTAGGCATATAAGCATGAATAGTTGACAATGAACAATAAAGGACGGACAAGATCTATCAATCTATTAAAGGGGCGGTTCACATATGCCAATACACTGCATGATAAATCACTACGCTCCTAACTCGAACCAAGAGTGGTAGAGAATGGTACGGGTTAAATCCCGTCACTCAATCAATCAGATGGTCACTTCGGAACAAGACATCAGGTAATGTTACCTGCTGTTACCTGCAACAATCAAGACATGATGTGTGCTCACCAAAATAATGGACCTACAATCTGCTGCTGTTCAATAATATCTATACGTAACTCCTCTCACTGAAGGAACCTCTAGTGAGGACAATATAGCTGAGTGGTGCCCGACACGAGAGTCCTAATATGGTGAGGGCTGGGCTTATCCTCATGAACAGGATTATCCAAGCACCGAATGAACTAGTTTTCCATCAATCATTCAATACTTTAATCAATCATCAATCGTCAATTCAATGTAGTCTTCTCTAAGCCCTTACAATCAGGGCCACCAAGCCTCATCACATCAATCAATACAATAAAGACAATAGGGGATTATCCTAGGTATGGGAAATCTATGTTATCAATGTGATCTCATTAATTGTAAAGCAATAAAGACCATGCTCGGGGCATGTGGACATCAAAAGAAACACGGTATAAGTCATTTTGATCATCGATAGTCAATGGGAAACAAATAGTTTGATCCTTAAGTAAATCATTGCCTTCTTCATACGGAAAATTGCTACACGGATCCCAAAGATAGTGTGGTCTCTGATACCCATCCATCACCATGGTTAATCATCATTAGTGGGTACCGTAGGGTCTCACTTCCTTCGAGGTCCGAAACGGTTTGTACACCATACTTTGTCCTGCAATTTGTAAGGGTATGTGGCTCAAACACCCCTTACCATGGTCTGTCATTTAGTCCTCATGATAGGGTACCAAGGGTACTAATTCTAAGTCCAAAAGACCTAAGGAAAGAATTCCAAAATTTGAAAATCCAGTATACTTGGTTGACCTAGGTCGACATCTCATGTAAAAATCTCCTAAGTTAGGTTTTCCCATGACAACAGTTGGACTGGGTTCCTTCTTCATACTCAGTCGACTTGGTGGACCTTGGTCGACCGGAATCTCATGAAGGTAGAATATTTAGGAAGAAACTCGTAAGACTGCTGTCCCAGACAGTAGCTACCCTTGGATTTCTCCAAGCTTCCCGGTCGACCGACAAGGCTACAGAATTGGAATCGAATCCTAGTTTCTATTTAGAAACTGGGGTTCGATTCCCTTCTCTTCTTCCTTGATTTCAAGCAGTAAAAATAATGGGCCTTGCCCTCTTCAACCATCTAATCCATCTTCCATCATCAAACCCATTCATTAAAAGCCCTAATCTATCATTAATCATGCTAGTAAACCAAATTGAGCATATTGGGTAATCTAACATGGATATTAGCATATGAATTCATGAATGAAAAATGTATACTAAGTACACAAAGATACGTACTTGCCTTAGGTAGAAGATCCCCCAAAATGCAAGGCCTAGCTCAAAGAAAGCCCAAAAATCCAAATCCAAGAGAAATGGCCAAATCCCCAACCAAACACCTACCAAAATGAAAAGACAAGATCCACCATGAGCTAATCTAAAACATTTCTAGGTCAAGATGTCATAAGACCTAACTACAGTGGAGAAGGAAGCTAACCTAGAGATGGTTGCGGAGAGAGAGAGCACGCTAGGAAATTGGATGCTTGAGCTCTTGGGGTCCACGTGGATTGATTGGTGGTGACGATCGGAGGTGGGAGTACTTGGTTGATCTCGTGAATGGCCCGACACGGCCCGACCAGATCCATGTCTGCCATGCTTCATGGGGCGGCATGACACGACCCGTCAGGAACAGGCCGACAGGCCCGTCAATGGCTATATTTATAAAAAAAAAATCACTTTTTTGAAAAATGCCCATTTTACCCCTCTAACAGCCATAAAACGATCATAGAAGGGGTACTTTGTGTCGTTTTGAATTTTACAAATTCTATAAATACCCACCCCTCTTATTCTCATTTCTCACCAAGATTATACAACTCTCACACTCTCTACACTCTCCAACTCTCTCTCTCAAAGCATTCAACTCTCTCACTCTCGGAGTTTTTAGGGGGCTAAAGATGAAGTCATCAAGAGACAAGATTAAAGGAGCCTTAAAAAATCTAGAGGTATTTATATCATTAAAACTTGAGATTCCATATTTATAAGTTTATAATATATTATATTAACTCTCATCTTCTCCCCTTTCTTATATTAACTATCACAAAAGGAAGGCTATTACTATTACTATATAACTTTTTTGCTTTCAAATTTCATTTTTGAAATATGGCTGGACAATCTTCCTGAAGAATTCCCACACAATCTTCTTCCGTTAATTTAGGGGGAGAGGATGATTTTGTTGAATTGGAGGAGGAAGAAGTAGGTAAAGTCCCAGTATAATCTACTAGTTCTCATAGACCATCCAAGAGAACTAGAACTTCTCTTGTTTGGCAAGCTTATTAAATTATTAAGGTTATTGAAGATGGAAAGGAGGTCGAAAAGGCTAACTGTAAATATTGTGGCAAGATTTATGTTGCCGAATCAGCTTGGGGTACCGGCCATTTATTAAGGCATATGAAGAAATGTGAACCCAAACATTTTGGGGGACTCAAAGGGAAGGGGGGTCAGGGACACAGACCCAAATTTCTACTACTGGCACTACAACAAACTGCACTTTTTCCGACACTATTTGTCGACGCAGTGAAAATTTGCGTTGGCAAAAGTCTTATTTCCAACGCATATTTGGACTGCATTGGCAAAAGTCACAGAAATTGCTACTTTTATCGATGCAAGGAAGACCGTGTTGGCAAAAGCTGTTGTAACGATATTGGTGCTAACAAAAAATCCCCCCAAAAGAGAGGGAAAGTTTTGCTAACGCGTGCTTTTCTAAAGTCGACGCAATAATGCGTTGGCAATTATCTTGCCTACTTGCGTCACACAGGTGTGCATTGGGAAAGCTCTGAGTTTTTATTCGCACCATTGCTGACGCATGAGTTACGTCCGCAAAGCCCCAACTATGACAAACTTACCTTTCCTGACACTATTTTCCGAAGTAGTGAAAATTTGCATTGGCAAATGTCACAAAGAATTGCTACTTTTACGGATGCAAGTAAGACCGTGTTGGCAAAAGCTGTGGAAAACCTTTCTAACACTATTTGCTGACGCAGTGAAAATTTGTGTTGGTAAAAGTCTTATTTCCAACGCATATTTGGACTGCGTAGGCAAAAGTCATAGAATATGCTACTTTTACCGACGCAAGTAAGACCGCGTTAGCAAAAGCTATGGAAACCACATTGGCTCCAATAAAAAAAAACCCAAAATAGAGGGAAAGTTTTGTCAACACGTGTTTTTCTAATGGCAACGCAATAATGTATTGGCAATTATTTTGCCTACTGGCGACGCACAGGTGTGCGTTGGGAAAGGTTTAAGTTTTTATTCACCATTGCGGACGCATGAATTGAGTCCGTAAAGCCTCATCTTTGACAAACTTACCTTTCCCGATAAAATTTTCCGACGCAGTGAAAATTTGCGTTGGCAAAAGTCATAGAGAATTGCTGCTTTTACAGATGTAAGTAAGACCGCGTTGGCAAAAGCCATGGAAAAACTTTCCCGACACTATTTGCCGACGCAGTGAAAATTGGCATTGGCAAAAGTCTTATTTCCGATGCATATTTGGACTGCATTGGCAAAAGTTACGGAGAATTGCTACTTTTACAGACACAAGTAAGACCGCGTTGGCAGAAGTTATAGAAAACATACATTGGCTCCAACAAAGATTTCCTTCAAAAGAGTGTGAAAGTTTTACCAACGCGTGTTTTCCTGTTAGCGATGCAATAATGCGTTGACAATTATTTTGCCTACTGGCGATGCACATGTCTGCATCTGCAATGCCCCATTTAGTAAAATTCATTTTTGCCAAAATAATATGAGCACTCCGTTTTAATCGCTTTGATTTATTCCCAACTCTTTGCCTGTTTTATGTTTCTTTTATATATAAATTTTAGGGCAACTATCACTATAAGAATTTACACTTTTGCCGGCGTTTTTTTTCCTGCGCAATAATTAAACATCAGGAAAAGTATAACTTTTACTGACGACAAAGTTTTAACTTTCAATGATGACCTTTTTTCTTGTAATTTTCTTTTGAGTCTTTGTTCCATACGTAAGTTCTAATTTCTAATAGCCATTTCTAGGTGTGGAGGTTGATTACAAACTTTTTCTTCCTTGGTAAATTTTCGATTAATTTTGGCATTTGCCTCCTAATGATATAAGTATTTTGGCATGTTTACTCTCTGATGTATTGGAATGTTCCAATCGTTACACTGTTTATTATTAATATTACTGCTGCTGCTTTTATTGTTACTATGGACCTGGTCTGCTGGTTAGATGTGAATAAATATAACTGAGACCTTAGGATCCTGATCCAAACTAGATTGAATATAACTGAGGTTTGGTTCAGGTTCTGGTAGGTCTAGCTGATCCAGTTACTGCCCTAAAAAAGGTCATCACCCAGTGCTGTCCTGCCGAAGCAGGGTACTGGGAGGGTCCAGACTGGAGACAGACCTAATCTTTGGCAATTTTGTACAAGTGGCTGCTTGAAGGTCTCGAACCTGCATTGTCACGTATGGCACCTGAGACTTTTACCATTGAACCAAGGCAATGACCCTTAATGCCCTATTTGTGCAAAATAATAATTCATCTTTAGCATTCTAAAGTGAAGGAGCTTCAACTAATCTTTAACATGCATAATTTAAAGTCATCAGGGTCCCTTCTAAAAGCGTTATCCTATACTATTAGACATCTTAACATTTTATTGGCTTTATCCACCTCTTTTTTTTAGAAATGCACTTTTTGCAGTTGAGACAGTACATGATGCAACATTAGTCGCTATGTTATTCAACAAAGTTTTATCCATCAATGTATATAGTTGAAAGTCCATTAAATATCTTTGCTTCATCCGCTTTGGACAATACTGCAATTGAAGTTCTTTTCTTCAGGTTATCTTCATTGTTACACTAACTGAGCCACTGGGGATACTGGCTCTGCCCATTTCAAGGATATATTTTTACCAGTCCTTCATTTTTACACCCAGAATGCCATTGGAAAAAATCAACGACACTTTCTGTTTGTGCCTTGATCCACCAAACACCAAACTCTATTTCTTATGAAGTTCCTTTTTTTTTCTTCCTCCCATTAGAAACCCATGATGAGAAAGTTGTGTTTCAATTACTCTCCTTGAGTTATGATCTCTTGGCCTTCCAAGTGTCTCCTCTCTCTGATCATGTTGTGATTGGATTGTTTTGTGATGGCAGTGTGGTGGGGGTACTACTTACCCATTTGCAAGATAAAAGCAAATGATATTTAATTTGTTTGCTTGTTTATGCCTTTTGTTGTGGTGGAAGAAGATAAATGTTGTTTATCCATGCCCTTTCGTCTATGACAAACCAAATGGTGGATGGGGGAGTTGGGTAGAGCATTAAAGATCAACTCTAAGCAGCTATAATAATATGGTATGACTCTTATGTGGGGAACTTTCTTTTATTTTATCATCTTCCTACATCTGTGAATGGTGGGTTTCTGACTTGAACCCTTGAACACTTGAACCAACAACAACAATAAGAACAAAAGAAAAATGTCAAGTTGGCCTGAAGCCAGAGAGTAAGGAAACCCACCCACCCACCCACCTAGGTATTAATCCCTGGGTGGGACTGTTGGGGGTGGGTGTGCAATCCACAACACCCACTATCATAGAATTTAATACAGTGTTATTCATTGGAATGCTTAAGCAAGGATAGTCGGCTTAACAACAACAGCCTATCTGGTTCTATTCTTATGTCTTTAACAAATATCAGCGCACTGCAAGTTCTGTAAGTAAATCTTTCATTTTCATGCTTGAAGCTAGTTCTCTTTTACATTATGTATTTGTTTGCATATATTCAGATATGTTGCCTTTCTTATCTCACCATGAAACATTTATCATTTGAATTGTAGCGATTCATCCAACAATAGGCTAACAGGAAAATTTCCACCGGTCTCCACCCAAGGTTAGTGTGTTACCCTCTTCATTTTTTATTTTTTTCAATTATTGCTTATGTCATGGAGATATCATACTGCCCCAAATCTTCCTGATTTCTCTGGACAAGCTGTGATTAGATTTGTTTTGCTTAGCCTAACTAATGCTGAAATCAACATTTATTTTCTTTTATCTTTGTGAAACAACTTCAATTTGCATTCACCTTTTGCTTTGCTTACCAAATGTTGGTATCAATGCTTAATTTCTTTTTTTGTTTTGAGACACCTTCATTTTGCGTTCACCTTAGATGCAACCTCGTAAGTAAACATGGTTCATTGTTAAAGAAAAAATTGACTTTTGATTGTATACTTAATTGACCAAAGACTGTAACTCATTATATTCACTTGAAGCCTCTATAATTTTATCATCTTCCTACATGTGGAAATACCGTACCACATGTACAAAATTACAAGTTTTCTGTGAAGAAAAATAAAATCTTTAAAGGTCCTTAGGAAGTGGCCAAAAGTCATTCAAGTGAACATGACCACATCAGTCTGTCAAGGGTGATCTGATCCCATCATAGCTCAGAATCCACTCTCTCGTTCTTTACATAGATTAACAATGTGGTAACTGTTGTAAGAACTTCGTCATTTCTTTTCGTAAGACACAAAGCTAGTAAGTGAGTCCATGACATTTGATAAATTCTGAAATGCATTTTATATTTATGTTCTATTTAATTTCCATATAGAATTATATCATGTATGTTAGAAACCTTTTGAATATCCAAGCCTATGTCCAAACAACTGTATTTGGCCTTGAAATTGTTCATGGGTTTTTGTATTTTAACTGTTCCAGTTAGGAAAAAACTTGCTGATTTTATATAAATCAGTCTAATGGTGGTCTTGCTGAACCTTGTAAAAGGGGTTTGGGTTTTTTTTCAAGTGCACTGATATTGATGTTTCTCTCCTTTCTCATTTTCATTTACTATTAATATTAGGTAAACACATGCTTAACGATTTAGAACTTGATGTCTCATTATCACATGTTTCAGGTAATGTGAAGGTGGGGAGCATTTGGATAGGATACTCTCCAAGTGATTTTTTTTGTTATTGTCATATGGGTATTGCAAAGCGATTATATAAAATTATTATGCTAATTTGATACTGTCTCATTAGCCCAAGATCTTTTTTTGGAGTGAATGCTTTGCCTTGTAAGAATTTATTGCTACTTGTATTCTAATGGTGTTCTTTTTTTATTTTGCAGATTGGTTTTGGATTTTATTGTGCTGCCTGCGGGCTCTTAGGGTTACCTTTTTTATTTTCATCACATACATTTGTGGATGTTAGAGATTTTTGGAAATGATGAAGTAATAATATTTGTGTATTTTAGAGATTTGTGGGTTTATTTTGGTTTATGGAGGTATGATATTTGGTTGTGGATGTTATTTTCTATGTGTTAATGAATCTATTTTAAATTGGGTTGTGCATCAAGTTTGGTGGTTTGAACATGTATTCAGAATTATTTTTTTTGTGGTATACAGGAATAAATGAAAATTTAATTTAAAAAAAATAATCTTTCTCAACGCACCGGCATGCGTTGTAAAAAAGAAAATGTATTACAACATTTCCCCACGTGATTTGCGCGTCGGTGAAGTTGCATTTTCCAATGCGTCAGCTCAAAGATATAGCGCATTTCCAATGCATTGGTAGTGTCGCGTCGGCTATTTCATGAATTCCCAACGCTTAATCATCGTCAGCCATTACCACGAAGTCCTGACGCACTACAAGCATCGTCCATTACTAGGAATTTTCAACGCACTACAAGCGTCGGCAATTACTATGAATTCCCAACGCGCTGTCAGCGTCGGCCATTATTTGGAACTCCCAATGCACTACCAGCGTCGGCGTTTATTTTGCTGACGATGGTACTACGTTGGAAAATATGGTTTTCGAATCAAGAAAGTTGGACTTTTTACCCACACATATCTTTTTCCTGACATATTGGCTGACGTTGTAGTGCATTGGCAATTGTACAGGGATATGCCGATGCAGTTAAAATAGCGTCGGCTATGGATTTGGCTACACATAGTTGCCGATGCGCTGTCGACGTGCTGAAATGCGTTGGGAAATCCTTTGCCGACGCAAAACCTACCTTTCCAGGCGCGATGACTGCATTGGCAAAACTGTATTTTGTTGTAGTGATAATAGTTTTGAGTTTTTTCTTATAATGCTGTTACTAATAGACAATCACGTTAAAATGATTGTCTTAGCTGAATTACCATTTGTTTTTGCCGAGAATGAGTTTTTTGAAGAATATGTCCAAAATAATCTTCAACCACAATTAAGAAAGATTTCTAGAAATACTGGTAGAAATGATGCTATTAGGCTTTGGCTATGTGAGAAGGAAGATATTAAAAATTACTTTGCAAATATTCCTAGTAGAATAGCTACAAGTACGGATAAATGGTCATCTAGAGGAGATGGTAGTTATCTTTGTATTACTGGCCATAATATAGATACAAAATGGGCTATTAATAAATGAATAATTAGTTTTGCCAAACTTGAATGATCACACAGTGCGAATAGAACAAATGCCCCTATTTTGAAAAAATTAGATGAATATAATATTAAGGATAAAGTCATAGCTGTAACTTTAGATAATGCAATAAATAACATAGTGGCTATTGAACTAATGAAATTGTAAATGCCACTTGCATCTTTAATAGAGGATTTTATCTTCCAAAACAGATGTCTATGTCACATCTTAAATCTCATTGTAGAAATTGCTTTAAAGCATATTTCCACTGCAACAGGAAAAATTAGAAAAAATGCTAAATATATTTTCTGCTTCACACAAGGAAGACAATTATATTCTAGAATATGTGCGAAGCATAATGTATCAGCCATAAAATTACCCAAAGATGTTGAACATAGATGGAATTCTATGTATGATTTGTTAAATAAGGCAATTGACAGAAAAGCACTTTTGCATGAATATTATGCTTTTAATGCACAATATTTTTTATGACGGAGGAACAATGGGAGTTTTGTGCCGATAAAAGAGATTTATTACAAGTTTTTTTTATACTGCAACATTATTTTTCTCTGGTGTGCATTATCCCACATATAATGGAGCTTTAAATTATCTTTTGGAAATTGATTTACAATCTAAAAGATTCAGAGATCATTTCTTACTTAAAAACATTGTTAAAAAAATGGAAGAAAAATTTAATAAATATTGGAAAGAAGCTCCAATTTCATTTTGTTTAGTTGCTGCATTAGATTCTAGGTTAAAATTAACTAGTGTATAGTTCTATATGGAAGAAATAATTAATAGTACAGACCACCAAGATTTATATACTTTTTTCAAATATAAGGAGAAAACTAGAAACACCTTTTCAATTTTATTGTGAACAAATGGGTACAACAGGTGTTACTATGGCCCCTCAATAAGTCCTGTAATTAGGTAGAGCTGGGTGGGATCCGTTTTATAGCAGACCGAACAGAGCCTCCAATTCAAGTAACACAGTGATAGAGTTATCCTTGTATCTTGGCTCCGATATATTACAGATACAAGATGCATCTAGTTTTGATGTTTTAGCCTGGTGAAAACAACACGAAAACATGTTTCTGGTTTTAGCCGCCATGGCTCGTGATCTACTAACTATTCCACTGTCTTCTGTAGCATAAGAACATGCTTTTAGTGCAGGTGGACATGTGGTGGATGACAGAAGAACGTATCTATCTGAAGAAATGGTGGAGTGTTATGTTTGCCTACGGGACTGATATTTGGCTGACAAGAGAATGTAAGAGTTGAAAGAATTAGAAGATTATAATCCAGCTGAATACATTAGCGGACTACAAGTCTAATTTTTTACTTTTTCTTCATTATAATTTGTAAAGATAAAAGTTTTTTATTTTTTTATATTTTTATTCTCTAAAAAGATTGTAAAGGCTTTGAAGGTAATCATATTGAAAAACCTTCAAGTAGGAAAAATCCAAATAGTTCTATTCTTAGTAGAGTAAGTCGAGTTTGACCGAACCACTTAAATATGTGTGTTATTCTATTCTCAACATCTATATTCTAATTTTTAATTTTTAAGTATAAGATCGAAATGAAAATAAAGAGACGTCAGTGGCCCGGCCGAAACAGGAGGCACGGTGGGCACGGAGGCAAGGCACAGCTCATTCAGCATGAAACAGGCCGTGCCGAGATTGCACGGCACGACATGCCGAATACATTAGCAGCCCTACCCTGCCCCCCATTGTATCCAAACGGACTCGTGTCCTAACCAAACTTCGCATACATGATCCTGACAATAAATTGGACCTTTTTAGGCTCTAACCAAAGCTTAATTAGCTAAAATCACAAACAGGACCTTACAGTAAGTGCACAAAAGGGTTTTGAATTATAACCACTCTAACTATAATGATGTCACCCATAACTACTCTTAACTCTAACGAATTCATAAATACCCTACAAATGAATTTCCTGCACATATCCAACCTTACTACATATAGTCCTTTTTTTTTTTAAAATACCATAGTGGTAGATTATGTAGTTGAACCCAAAAGAATAAAAAGTTGACCTTTTATTTGGTCTTTTGTTTTCAACTAACCAAAAACAAAGAGAGATTAGATGAGGAGGAGGAGGGGGAGAATAAGAGAATGCATTATTTAGTCTCCATAATTGAGTGGGACTGGAAGATTTGATCTTGTGTGTGCCTTTGGTTTGAGAATTATGGTGTGAGGCTTCCACCAATCCTTTATGTTGGAAATCTCTTAGCTTTGTTCAACTTGATTTGCATCCCACAACCATCTTGTTAGGAGAGAGAGAGAGAGAGAGAGAGAGAGAGAGAAGAGGAGCAGGGGGAAGAAGAAGATTAGAGGAGATGGGAATAAACTATTTGATCCGCATATTTGACAGAAGGCATAGAAGCCCTAGTCTTGGCCGTGCAAATATACAGTTGAGTTAATTTCTTAAAGTTCCCTGAATATTTGCTACATAAAGCCACATACAACATTAGAGCAAAAAAATAAAGAGTCTTGGTTGTTCTCATTTCATCACATATTAGCATTTGTTGACATTAATACCAATCTCAGTTTGTCCTAAATTGGATAAACTAGAAAATGGGTTGTCATTTTACCACAACAAGCGGCTACTCACATGAAAAACACTCCTTTTAGGGGCCGGTCCCCTTTTACACATTTGATAGGAAAATGAGACTTACATATGCAAATGTTACATGTAAGAACCCGGCCCCAACTAATTATATTTATTAATTAATTATAATTAATGATAATTGATGATTTGTACTAGTTAACTAAGTATGTTTCGTTGTTAGTTTGGTTGATCTAGATATTTTATAGGTGGTCTAAGTCCGTTGGTCGCGGACTAACCAAGTATGGGGTTGGATCATTACCTACTCGTAAATCCTAGGGAAGGTGGAGAGCTCATCTTGAGCATGTTTATCCGAGTTAGAGGGTTAGAATATTGCTTGTTGAGGTTTTGGAGAGTTATGTGCGCTTTCGCACCAAGGTCGATACTTGGAAGGGGTTAGTTCGGACCTCGAGCAAACCTAGAGGTATTTTGGGTATTTTTGAAAAATATAGTGATAGGTTCAGTAGTTGACCCAAACCATGACGGACAACTTTCATGTTCAACCCTCGGGCATTCGGTGCCCGGAAATCCCTCGTTTTGCCCAATTTCGCTTAAACAAGGGCATAGTCTTCTTTTTCCAAAATCTAAGTCAAAATCCCTAAGTTCTCGGAATTTTTCATTCTTGAGCCCATTGGAAACTATATTTAACTTTGTAAAACTCTGTCTCTTAAATCGTTACGATCCGAGGTCCAAAACTCAAGTTATTGAGTCTCTAAGTTGCATAAGTTGTGGGGCCCATATCCATGGCCTTTATAAGCCCCACCCCTCCTCTTCTCCTTCACTCGCCTTTTTCCCCTGCTGGAACGGCCAAGTGTAGCAACCCTCCCAGCCAGTGGCTTTCCTTCCTAATATCTCCATAATTTATCAACCATTTCAGCTCAAACAACGTTCCATTCTTCTTTTTTCACCTTCCTCTCTATCAAGCATCTATGCTCGTCCCAGCCTCTTTGCTCACGGAATCCAACTCGTGGCAGCCACTAACTTCTTGGCTCTTCTTTGTTTGAGCATTTACAAGTAAGATCCCTTCCCCATCCTCTAGATTCTTGAATTAGAACCCACTCCAACCACAAATCTGTGCATGCAAGTCCTATCTCTGTGTCTTTCTTGGATTTTGAATTTCATGGGTTTATGGTGTAGGAATTGGGGATTTCTTGAGGACTCGGTTCCAGCTGATCTTGGAGTGATTTTGTGCAATTGGGAAGCTCATAAATCTAAGCCAAGTGATTAATGTGGATTACATACCATGTATGTGTATTTTGTTGATTTTCACTTTCTACTATTGAACATGCTAGAACTTCCCCATGGATGCAATACAGTTTTATTGGTTGCAAGTTGTGGTTTTCCCTTGACTAATTAGAGAGTAATCTAGTGCTAAATGGACCCCTAAACATGCGCTAAGTTCTCCTCCATATGGAGTCTGCAATAAGGTGGAATCCCCCCTTGGAAACTACACAGCAATAGTGCTCAGACACTGTTGAATGCAGTGCTTGATCGCTGTAGCACAGCACTCGGACATGGGTTCCCATGTCATGATCCCAAAATCATAGTAGAATTAAGGGGCCGTGATTACAGGGATTTACTATAGCATAATCTTTCTTTTTTCAAAAGATTCGTATGGGTGAGAATTACAAGATCCATCACTGTTATGGAACATTTAACGGAAGCTTGCATTGCGGTGCAACCCGAAGTCCAAAGCTCATCGAATTTAGTGTTGGATCACTAATATCTTACTAGATGCCTCATATCATCAAACTATGATAAAATAGACAAGAGATAACAGAGCGAGACAATTAAACATGATAAACCATTTCCATGTTTCAAGTTAGAAATTACAAAATATGTATTAATTAGAATCCCAAAATAAAAGGCCAATAAAGATCTGTACAACATAAGACAAAACCCAAAAAAATAGGATTCCCTGTGTGTTATGTCTCATGTGCTAGGAGAGGAGTCTACATGACAACCTCTTCACCAAAACACTTGCCACTTGTAATTCAGCAACCATCTTCTCAGAAGCCGTACTAGGGTACATGTCAGAGAATCATACCTATGGCACCAAGCGCAGATCAGAAAAATTGCCTGACAAGTATCCAAAATAAAAGGCATGGTTTGCAGGTACAAAGTAGAATATAAATGACAAGTTAATTAATTAGAGGTGAGGTAACAATTGTTAGATTGTATAGACTCAATCCATCAGCAGATGTAACAATTTGATTAATTTCTTTATTCATCAATAAAATTATGCTTTTATTTCATGAGATGAATGGTGTTATATTACTTAATGCACATGATCAATACATATTACATGATGGTTCATGCGATGAACCGGGTCCCATTAGTATATTAGATGTAATATGTGTATGGATGAGATCCACATACGGGAGACATGTGTCACAAATCTTATACTTAAATATTTTCACAATAGTGATGAGACTGGGTATCTCATCTGATAAAGGTTGCAGCACTTTGATCGCTATGAGATAGTGTGATTTGTCTCGATCAACAGAATGTAAGATTTTGGATCATGTGTTGGAAATAGGTGGGCCTCATGGATGCGATTTCAAAACTTTTGACCCACTTGACTCAGGGATCAAACGCCCATAAGGCCATTAACCATATCCAGGATGCAATCCCTCATACTCATATACCATATACAGCAATAATACAAGCAACACCATGCAAAATAATCTACAAAAGATAGAGAAGCAGATTATACCTTTGCTACCCGGTTGTGCTCTAATGGAGAAGGAAACCACTTTAGATCTCCAAGACCTCTTAGTCTTCCACGCTATGACCCGTACCAGATCTCTTCTCTAAAGGAGATGGGTGGGATCTCCTAAAGAAAACAACTAGAAGCTCTAAAGGAAACTAGAAGAGAACTAGAAGAGGAAGAGAGGTATGTGCAACTCTTGCACAAAAGGGGTTGGGCGTGAATTCCAAGGTTGTAAACGTTCCAGCCCCTTTGTTACTCCTTTTATAGCATTAAGCAACCTCCTTCTCTTGTACTAATTGAAATAGAAGTCTTACTTCCACACAAAATAGTAACCTTACTATTACCACTATTAGAAGTCTCACTTCAAATAGAAATAGTAACTTCCTAATTCCTTCATCTTAGAGTTCTAGTAGGATTAGTATCTTTCCAATAACTTGGGCTAGCGTGGGGACCACTAGGGATTCCATAGAAAGCTGGCTCCAACTGGGACACCACGACCCCACATCTCATGTGCAATCCGGGCCCACAGTTAATTGCAAATAACACCACTATATAAATGCAATTGCACTCCAGTCTTAGGAATAAATTACAATGAAGACCCTAAACTTCCCGATTACCACAATTAAGCCCCTCTATTAGTATTGTAAGACCCCGACCCGAGTGATCTCGATTAGTGTTGATTAAGACGTGTGTTAGCTCTAAGTGTGTTTTGTGGATTTTGGTTTAGTTGGTTTAGAATAGCTTTGTCATAGCTTTGGAAATTTTGAGTGCCTTTAGTATTAGTGGGGCCCTTTGGGGGTTCCTTGTTTATGACTTTACATGTACTTGGGATTTTATCTTGGTTTTCTTGGTTTGTATTTTATCCCGTTTTGTTTATCTCGTTAATACCTTCAACTTTCATGTTGATCTCGTTCCCGTCCCGAATCCCGAAATTCAACTTTTCTAGCTTCAAGGGCAAAACAGTACTTTTACTCCAAATCTGTACCAAATAATTGATATTCCCGAAACCCGCGAAACATATACTTTTTGAAAACTAGATATTTCGACGATCATTTCTTCTTTCTTCGTCGATTTCATCCGAAGTCCCGAAAACCACTATTTCAACCTTTCAAAGTTCTTAAGTGGTGGAGCCCACTTTCATTGGCTACAAGAACCCATCTTCCCTTTTTCTTTTCTCTTTTCCAGCACAGCCACCTTGAGCCTAGGGTTTGCTTGGCTTTTCTCTTCTTCTTCTTGCTTTTCCTTCATCAAGCACTACCAAGTTTGCACCAACATCTATAAGGACTTCATCACCTTCTTCACAACTTCAAGAGCTTCCCATTGGTACCATTTGTGAAGGAATCTCATCTCCCTAAGACCCTCTTTTAGCTTGCTTTGCTCATTTGGAGCACCTATTGGTAAGCTCTCTCGCTAATCTACTAGATTTGTGTTCTTCTAGCCTTAGAGAAGCTACATTTTCATTATTGAAAGCTTTCTCTTCTCCTTCATTGTTTTGACCCATTTTAGGGTTGTTTTGGGGGGTTTTGTAGAGTTTGTGTTCTTGGCTTGCAAGGGTGCTTAGGAGCTTGATTTCCTTTGATTTAAGACCCAAGGCAAGTGGATGAATTGACACTTTTATCTTTGAATGAGTTTTGATGAAATGCATTTATGTTTTCACCTAAAATTTTGTGATATTAATGGTTGGTTTAGATTGGAAATAAATGCTCATATTGGTTCTTGTTAGCTTGTCAAATCCATGTTTTTGGATTGCTCATCAGGTTTAAGAAAGGAAGAGAAAAAGATTGGAAAATGAAAAGACCCATTGAACTGCTATAACAGAACCTGGGTTCTATTACGCAGTTCACGCGGTCAACCGGCCAAGGGGCGCAGTCGACCGGGCACACTAGAACAGGTCCCCTGTGGGACGACCTGCTGCACTGCGGGAACCACTGTTCCGCAGTTCACGCGGTCGACCGGCCAAGGGGCGCGGTCGACCGGCCACACAGAGGTCAGGTTCTCTGGAACCTAACCAAAATACTGTTCACCCATTTTATTTTACAACTCCCGGTCGACCTGGCCCTTGGCCGGTCGACCGAGCCCACTGTGTACTGGGTCGACCGGCCAAGGGCCAGGTCTGTTAGGATTTTTGTGTTGCTAAGTTGATGGAAAGCACTATCTCTTTCAGTCATCTGATCACACACACGTTCAGCCTAGTCTGGACCTTGAAACCTGGATCTCAGACTTGAAAATGCTTTTGATTTTCAAAGACTTCATCCTGCATGTTTTTAGAACTTAAAATGTATTTTCGAAAGCCTAAGTTCTTCATGCATGATTTTGAAAAATCAAGTTTGAAATCGAGGTTCGTGTTTTGCATATATACTCCATTTTTATAATCATTTTAATATGCATAAAATATATTGGCTAAGAGTTCCTTTTTTAATAAATCAATTTCTCAAAATTTCAGATGGAACTCAACTCTGGCCAGTGTACCCGGTCGACCGCGCCATCCACCAGGTCGACCGCGTGCACTAGAAACAGGTTCTGAAAAATTCAGAAATTTGTCTCAGAACCTGTGTACCCGGTCGACCGCGCAGAAGGGCCGGTCGACCGCGTATATAGCCGTTGGGCCAATATAGCCGTTGGACCCGATCGACCGCAGGGCCATGAGGTCGACCGGGCCAACTAGCCGTTGGGCAGTCTTTTTGTATAAAAGACCTTTCTATTCCCTTCTTTCAAAGGGCTGTTGGGATGCAATCTTTGAACCTTTTTGAAGCCTAAAGAAGAGGAATAAGCTAGGGAAGCTAGAGGCAAATTGAAAATCAAACGTTTGAGATTTAAAGAGGTATATCTTTTAAGATAACTTTGATTTTCATTCCATTTAACATCATGCATGTTTAAATCTTTGTAATCTCATATTTGCATGATTTCTAGCTTTAGTTGAGATGTTTTGCAAACACAATATAACCTTGGAATACTAGTTTGTTTTGCAAACATCCTCATCTCAATCACATGTGTTTTTGAACTTTAAAACTTCATACAACTTGTGTAGCATGTCTTTCCAAGTTGTTTGAATTCTACATGTGATTGGTTTATAACTTCAATCATCATTTTCAGTGCTTAGATTTTCAAATGCATCAAGTATTCATTTGTGAGCTTCTTTTTAGAAAATGATTGAAGTAAACATTCATACACTTTGAGCACACACCTTTGCTAATTGTTTGTGTATGTTTGTAACTTGATTTAAACTTTCATATCAGCCTATTTAAGAGGCAAATGTATTGAGCTTAAATTGTATCTCTTTGAGTGTTTATGTAGACACTTCCTTGAGAAGAAATCTTTATCTTGTTAAGGTTATTGCTTAGCCTAAGAAAAGCATCTTGTAGAGGTTATTGCTTAGCCTTTGAAAAGCATCTTGTAAAGGTTATTGCTTAGCCTAGAAAAGCACATTGATAGGTTGTTGTTTAACCTAGAAAAACATCATTGTAAAGGTTATTGCTTAGCCTTTTGAAAAGCATAAATAGTGAAAATCCGGTGGGGTGTTGAGACACAAACCGGTAGTGGATGTAGGCATTGAGGCCGAACCACTATAAATCTTTGTGTGAGGTTGTATGATTGTGGTGATTTCTCTTGTTAGCTTCCGCATCTTGTTTGGTAAATCATCATATGTGACTAGTTGTTTTTATTAAAGTTAAAATTGCCCTTGATTAGTCATTAAGTTTAGATCACCCTATTCACCCCCCCTCTAGGGTTAGGATCCCAGACTTTCAATTGGTATCAGAGCCTTGTGCTCTATTTTAGGATCAAGTGTTTTGGAACTCTTGATTAGGTGTAAAAACCTAGAGTCAAAACCCTAGTATTGTGTTTTCATGAAAACCATTAGAATGGATTCCACTACTTTAGATTGTATAGATTCTTGTGTAGATTCTTCTAGATCCCTTCTTCTTCCATCTATTGGAGATTCAATCCTTCAAATTAATGAATCTAAATTTGACTTAAAAGAAGAAGAAAATGGTGAAAATGAAGATGATATTCACCAAGCTTATGATGAATTATATACCTTGTCCTTAAAGCTTGATAAGAAAAATAAAAGATTAGAAGAAGAATCTAAAAGACTAAACAATGAATTAGTCTCTTCAAAAGATGAACTTAGAGAGAAAGAGGAAATAATCAATTGTGTAGAATCTAAGTTCATGATCTCTTTACATAACCTATCTAATGTTCAAGATGAACTAAATGAATTAAAGATAGGATGTGATGAACTAAATAAGGAAAACTTAGAACTAAGAGATCAATTAAAAAGGCAAGACAAAGACTTTAACAATTTAGAATCCAAGTTGAGTATCTCTAAGAAAGATTTATCTAATGCTCAAGATGAACTAAATAATATGAAGTCAAATTATGATGAGCATAATAGAGATAACCTAAATCTAAGAGATATTTTAAAAAGACAAGATGAAAACATTATCCTTTTAAAATCCAAATTAAACTTGTCTAATGATCAAAGTAATTTGCAAATCTTGGAACTTGGATCTAATGTTAATAAACTTAAACTTAAGTTAAAACTTGCCCATGAAGAACTAAACAAACATAAGGGATTTGAAAATGAACTCATATTGGTTAAAAATGAAAATTCAACCCTTAAAAAGCAAGTCACTCAACTTGAAAGCTACAAACAAAAGTATGAGTGCAAATTTACCCAAGGTGAAGAGAAATTTGAAAAATTATTTAGGTTGGGTAAATCTCAAAGAGATAGGACGGGTCTTGGTTACAATAGGAATATTTCACATGACCCTAAATTCACCAACACTTTTGTGAAAGGTGAGTCCTCATTCTCTAGCACTCATATTTCCTTGCCCATGTCTAAATGTAATTATTGTGGCATTGAAGGGCATTTTAGGTTTGAGTGCAAATTAAGAAGAAGCCATGTGTCTAAACCCATCTTTGAAGTCAAGAAAGTAAAATCAAACTCTATGAAGGGTAAGACACTAAATATCAAAGAAGACTCCAAGAAAATCAAACAAGTTAAATCAATTAAAAAGGAGTCTCCTAAGATATATTCTAAAAAGGTTAAACAAGTTAAACCAATTATAAAAGAATCTATCAACAAAAAGCTTCTCAATCTATCTCCCTTAAGTCATCATATGAAAGAACTTTTGAATAAAGTTGCTAAGTTAAATCTAAAATTCAAAAGTCAATTAAAGGGAGAAAATAAGAAGAAAAGAACTCAATTCCCTAAGAAGAAGAAACACCAACCTCAAAAGACTATTCACCAACCTAAGCTAAATTCAGTTAAATCTAAACATAATGGTGATAAGTCTAAATTAAAAATTTATCAAGTCAAATCTCTATCTCCTCTAGTTGGTAGGATTTCTAACATAGACTTAAAAGTTCAAGACCTTAGATGGATACCTAAGGTTAGACCTTTAGACAAATACTAAGATCTCTTTATTAGATAGGACCATCCTTTTCTCATAGTCAAATGTGTTGGTGGTCTTAAGTCTAGTCCTTTATGCTTCTCTTAGTATCTTCTTTTGATTTTAAGTTATAGTTATTTAAGGTCAATGCATTTTGAATTTAAAAGGTATGTTTTGTTAAAATGCATGTTTTGTTGATCAATTTGATTTGAAAAAGTCTTGCTAAAGTTATATCTTTCCAATCAATTGATTTGTTTTTCAAATGTGTTTAAATTTGATTGAATTCTTAGTTAAACCAGTTTTTATCAAATTAAATGTTTTTGAAAACTCTTTTCTTAATCTTACAAGTCTTTTGTATTTCAAAAGGAAATTTGTAGAATTGATTTTATAAAATCTCTTTTCTGCTTCATTTTAAGCTTGTAGGATAGCTGGGCTAGGGTAGATTCAGTGTAGATTGTCCCTGAAATTTTCAGGACTTTTTCTTCTCTCTGTCTCTGTCCTGCTGTCAGGTTAGCCTTGTTGGCCCGGTCGACCGCGTGGCTTGGCCGGTCGACCGGCCACACGGGCCCAGCAACTTAAAAAAGTTGTTTCTCCCTGTTCTGTTCCATTCAATCTTTCCCAGTTTCCCCTCCTTCAGCAGGTCGACCGCCTTGGACTGGTTTTTCCCTTCTCCTCACCTCTCCTGCTTCTCCTCTGGTTTTTCCTCCTCTTCATCTTCCTCTAGCTTCTTTTCCCTCATCTGCTGACTCTATCTCTCTCTCTCTGTCGTCGTTTTTCAAGCTGGTTCCTGTCACTGTCTCTCACTCTGCTGACTCTCTCTCTCTGTCGTTCCTGCTGTGTCCCTCTCATTCTCTCTTTCTTCATTCTCTCTCAGCTGTTTTTCATTTCACCAGGCTGTGTGCAAACCCCCTGGCAGACTCATCAGCTCTCCCTTTCAGTTCGTCCATAGTAATGCAGCAGTCAAGCACAGTGGACTGTTTTTGTAGGATCCCTTCTGTGTTCTTTTTCTGTTCACTCTAGCTGTAGCTGGTTCTTCCATCTCTTCTGTGGAATTGTTGTAGCCTACTGTGCTCTCCCTTGGGCAATTGTATCTTGTAAAACTCTTAGTCTCTTTGTCTGCACTCCAACTGTTTGACAAATTGCCTGAACCAAAATTCTCATATCTTTTAAGGCATTTGTCTTGGCTTTCAGTGCTATGTGAGCATCCACTCTTCTGGTATCTCCTTGACCAAATATGGCTCGCACTAAGCAGACATTTAGGAGGCCTAGCAAAAAGTCCAAAATAGGACAAGCTTCCTCCTCACATAGATCTCCATCTTCTTCTCCCGAGGCTCCTCCACCTCCTTCTGTGATTCGGTTCAACCTCGTTCATTCTCCATCCTCTGTTATTAAATCCTTTAGGAGCAAAGGGATCATTGTTGAGAAATTGTGCATAGTTGAAGATCTAGTGGACTATAATGTCCCTGCTCTCCTTGAAGCAATAGGCTGGGGTAGTATTCTGACCTGGAGTGACAACACATTTGCCTCCTCTGTCCATGGTCTGTATGAATCTATCTGTGCCACTTCAGCAAACTCCTTCACTATTAGATTCATGCATGGTGAAGAAGTGGTCACCATTGACACTATTTCCTCCATCATAGGCATTCCTAGGTCTGCTGGACCCAGGTTCATTTCTGACATTCTGCCCCTTGATGAGAGAGATTCAGTCACTACTGCTCTTTGTGGACACCCTGAGGTTTGGTCAGCAGAAATTTTCTCCAAGCCTCCTCCATGATTCCTCCTCTTCGCATTATTCACAGCATTTTCACTCACTCCATTTACCCGAGGAAAGGAAACAGGACTGAGGTAACATCGTACATGGCAAACATCTTATTCAACGTTATCTCAGGTGTCCCTATGTGCCTCCCTTCTGTCATTATGCATCATATTATTAGAGTTATCACAGGCTCTCAGCCCTGTGCAGCTCCATTTGGGTTCCTGATGACCCCACTCGCTAGTTCTTTTGGAGTGATTCCTCCTGCTTCTGAGAGACCGGAGACCACAACTGTCTTCAACAAAACCAATATTCTCTTGATGAAGCTACCTCCTCCACAGCGAGTTAACCCAATAGCAGAAGGTGATGCAGAAGTAGAGGCTGCAGATGTTGCAGTTGCAGATCCAGAAGCTGATCAGCCTCCACCAGCGCCCCATCAGCCTCCACCAGAGCCCCATCAGCCTCCTCTTCAAGAGCCCCCTCTTCCTCCTCAGCCCCATCAGCCTCCTCCACAGCGCAGCTTGGAAGACCGTATGACATCTATTGAGCAAGTGGTGTCTTCCATGCGAGCAGAGTTTCAGGAGTTTCGTCAAGAGGCATCCGGCATGATGAAGAAGACTTTGAGATACCTTTCGAACATCTCCGGTAGCTGTAGGTGGCATGATGATGTGATGCCTCCTTCTCCTGCAGATTCTCCTTAGCTCTTAGGAGGGTTTTTTCTTTTTGTGGAGAGTTGTAATAGATTTTATTTCTGGGGATCTCGATGTATTTTTGTTTATCAACTCTCTGACTTTTTGATTACTGGCCATGATTTTGATTTTGATTTTGATTTTTGTATTGGTCAAGTAATTTGTAAATGAAATTGTACTAATCTTCAAATTTAAATCAATGCAATCTTCAGTTTCAATTATTCTTCTCTTCTTGTTATATTCCTGATATGATGAATGGCTATGATGCTTTAAATCTATACAATTATCTTTTGTCTTAGCTTCATTCAAACACAGCATAAACAACCCATATACATGATAACCTGTTCTGCATTTCAATTTCTATTTCATTTGGTAACAGGTGCTACTGAAAGGTATTTCTTTTTCTCATGTATACAGGTTCCTTTGCAATTCGATGACAAAGGGGGAGAGAAAAGATCAAACAAAGGGGGAGAGAAGATCCTCTCTTGGCATAAATCAAAGGGGGAGAGAAGTTCCAACAAAGGGGGAGTTAAAGAAGATCAGATCTAACTAAGGGGGAGATCTGTCCAAGGATCTTAAACGTATAATGAAGGAGTTCAGAGTGCTTAAACACAAAAGCTTAGAGCATGGAGAAAGCGCTAACGAAGGGGGAGAAACCGAGGTTAAGCTGCACTCCAGAGACTTCAAGATCTGAAGCCCTAGAAGTGTTGTGATCGACTTAGTTGCCATCAAATTGCAAAGGGGGAGATTGTTAGGATTTTTGTGTTGCTAATTTGATGGAAAGCATTATCTCTTTCAGTCATCTGATCACACACACGTTCAGCCTAGTCTGGCCCTTAAAACCTGGATCTCAGACTTGAAAATGCTTTTGATTTTCAAAGACTTCATCCTGCATGTTTTTAGAACTTAAAATGTATTTTCGAAAGCCTAAGTTCTTCGTGCATGATTTTGAAAAATCAAGTTTGAAATCGAGGTTCGTGTTTTGCATATATACTCCATTTTTATAATCATTTTAATATGCATAAAATATATTGGCTAAGAGTTCCTTTTTTAATAAATCAATTTCTCAAAATTTCAGATGGAACTCAACTCTGGCCAGTGTACCCGGTCGACCGCGCCATCCACCAGGTCAACCGTGTGCACTAGAAACAGGTTCTGAAAAATTCAGAAATTTGTCTCAAAACCTGTGTACCCGGTCGACCGCGCAGAAGGGCCGGTCGACCGCATATATAGCCGTTAGGCCAATATAGCCGTTGGACCCGATCGACCGCAGGGCCATGAGGTCAACCGGGCCAACTAGCCGTTGGGCAGTCTTTTTGTATAAAAGACCTTTCTATTCCCTTCTTTCAAAGGGCTGTTGGGATGCAATCTTTGAACCTTTTTGAAGCCTAAAGAAGAGGAATAAGCTAGGGAAGCTAGAGGCAAATTGAAAATCAAACGTTTGAGATTTAAAGAGGTATATCTTTTAAGATAACTTTGATTTTCATTCCATTTAACATCATGCATGTTTAAATCTTTGTAATCTCATATTTGCATGATTTCTAGCTTTAGTTGAGATGTTTTGCAAACACAATATAACCTTGGAATACTAGTTTGTTTTGCAAACATCCTCATCTCAATCACATGTGTTTTTGAACTTTAAAACTTTATACAACTTGTGTAGCATGTCTTTCCAAGTTGTTTGAATTCTACATGTGATTGGTTTATAACTTCAATCATCATTTTCAGTGCTTAGATTTTCAAATGCATCAAGCATTCATTTGTGAGCTTCTTTTAGAAAATGATTGAAGTAAACATTCATACACTTTGAGCACACACCTTTGCTAATTGTTTTGTATGTTTGTAACTTGATTTAAACTTTCATATCAGCCTATTTAAGAGGCAAATGTATTGAGCTTAAATTGTATCTCTTTGAGTGTTTATGTAGACACTTCCTTGAGAAGAAATCTTTATCTTGTTAAGGTTATTGCTTAGCCTAAGAAAAGCATCTTGTAGAGGTTATTGCTTAGCCTTTGAAAAGCATCTTGTAAAGGTTATTGCTTAGCCTAGAAAAGCACATTGATAGGTTGTTGTTTAACCTAGAAAAACATCATTGTAAAGGTTATTGCTTAGCCTTTTGAAAAGCATAAATAGTGAAAATCCGGTGGGGTGTTGAGACATAAACCGGTAGTGGATGTAGGCATTGAGGCCGAACCACTATAAATCTTTGTGTGAGGTTGTATGATCGTGGTGATTTCTCTTGTTAGCTTCCGCATCTTGTTTGGTAAATCATCATATGTGACTAGTTGTTTTTATTAAAGTTAAAATTGGCCTTGATTAGTCATTAAGTGTAGAGATCACCCTATTCACCCCCCCCCCCCCCCACCCCCCCTCTAGGGTTAGGATCCCGGACTTTCAAGGTCGACCCGCCCAACTGGAAAACCTGCTGGAATATGGATTTTTACCCTATGTTAGATGGACTTTAAGTGGAACTTAGTGACCCTTTCGTGGACCCGTTTGACTTCTTGTGAGGATGGTTGAACCGACATTTCCTTATGGTTAATCCGGTTGTATCGGTACTTAACCTAATTCAATCTTGAACGGTACGGAACGACGGGATATCCTTTCTTTTATCTAAACGCGAAATTGGTTTGTTTGGGTATCGCAAATCCGTTTTCCTTTCGATGACTGAATAGGTTGTAAGGTACTACTAGATTAATATTGTGCTTAGGATCCCATCCCTATTATGTTTTGTTTATTTAAAATTCGATTAAAGTTTGAATACCTAAGGTGCATAAAGAGCCCGGAATGTCTCCAAACTCAAGGAATACCAAGTGATCATCACAATCGACATACGGGGTCCTTATTCACTTGATTTGTATCGAATCCCGATACTTGTCCCGAATTTCAAGAAATGTGATTTATCATTCCCGAAAACATTGAATTTGCAACTAGAGCTTTTGCTAGCCCCGATATGCACTCCCCGTTTGAAAATGAAATTAGTGCTTTTGAGCACCCCGTCCCGCCCATTTATTTAAGTGCATTACATATGATTTGTACATGTCTTGTTTTACATGATATGACCTATGAGTTGGCACCACTAAGCTTGGCTTTCCTTGCCGGTTTGATCCACCGACTTGGAGACCCTTTCCCGTCCCGCCAGCTGCATTTTGGATCCCGCTACCTGGTTATTACCGTGGTCTTGTCCCGATACCCGGTTCGCTACCGTGGTCCCGTCCCATATTATATTATGTATATGTATATGTATATGTTACTTATGTTGCATCTTCTCACTTCGGTGACTGAAACGACATCCCGATATGCTCATGTCACTTCGGTGATAGAGGACTTAGTTACGTGTGGTTGCCATCTTGTTTGTTTCCCGTTTCCTTGGATACCTTACATGTTTTACATTACATATGTATTTGAATAAAGGTTTCTCTTGATTTATGAAACTTATTGCTTGGCAGGTTTAAATGTTTTCCAAGGTAATTTCTTTATTGTTATGTCTTTTCACCCGTTTGCCAAACCGTCGTGTTTGACCCTTTGCTTTGGTACTCAGGTCCCGTTGTTGGTCTCCCCGAGGAGGAGCATGAGGAGGCGGTCGGAGTACCGCAACGTCTAGTTGAGTGGCACGCCGATGATGTCGTCTAGACATTCGGTCGCCGAGTGACGTAACATTTTGGAGATAGTGACTAACCATTCTTTTGGGGAACTTGTTATTTGATTTATATTGGCCTTTGTTGGCCTCTATTTTTTGGGACAATGTAATTAAACTATATTGATGTAAACCTTAACTTTCTTTTGGGGTTATAGCTTTAATGGTCATTGCTCATTTTGATACTAGTATGAAACATGCGTTAATCTTGTATCTTGGACATGAATGTATGAAATAGATTTGCTACACGCTTCCACATATAAAAGAAATATTCATGTTGATGTGATATCCTCACCGCGGACACCTGTGGGAAATTGCGTGTACGAGTGGCATCCTTCTTGATGGACTCGTATACGTTTTGATTTAAATAAATTCATTCATCGTATGGACTGTTAATTCATACAATCATCACAACAAATTAGTTCCCGATCCCAGATCAGGCCCGATGACCCGGTCCGGGGTCGTGACAAGTATCCATGGATTAACTTGACTAAAACTGTCCCACCAATTTAAATCCACATCTTATTATCCTTGAGCCCCAATTAATCACAGTGATCATCAGTACCATCCAATTAACTCTTAATCGAGATGGGTGCGCACTTACTAATGATAAATCCATTAATTGGCACAAGGGGATAATATAGATAGATTCCATCTTGACCATTGGATGTTCCCACAGTCCTACTACCACGTACCCAAGATACTGAGGTGTTGACCTACAGTTGGCCTCACTCATTGGTGACTCAAAGCAAATGAATAGATAGAAACTTGAGTTCATCAATGTCTTAGGATTGAGAGCCTATTGCTAGGGAATTATGAGAGCAAACCTTAAACTCGAGACAGTATTCCATAAGGTGCTTCTCATGGTCCTTCAATACATCCAATGTACCAGCACCGTGATCCAGAATCTTACATTCTGATGATCGAGACAAATCACACTATCTCATAGTGATCAAAGGGCTGCAACCTTATCAGATGAGATGCCTAGTCTCATCACCGGTTGTGAAGATTTTTAAGTATAAGATTTGTGACAAATGTCTCCCGTGTGTGGATCTCATCCATACACATATATCACATCTAATATACTAATGGGACCCGGTTCATCTCATGAACCATTTATGTCATATGTATTGGTCATGTGTATTAAGTAGTAAAACACCATTCATCTCATGAAAGGAAAGCATGATATTATTGATAAATAAAGAAATTAATTAATTTATTACATCATCTGATGGATTGAGTCCAAACAATCTAACATCATGGTGCTAGTACATTGGATATATTGAAGGACCATGAGAAGCACCTTATGGAATATTGTTTGGATTTTAAGGTCTGCTCCCATAATTCCTTAGCAATAGGCTCTCAATCCTGAGACATTGATGAACTCAAGTTTCTATCTATTCATTTACTTTGAGTCACCAATAAGTGAGGCCAACTGTAGATCAGCACCTCGGTGTCTTGGGTACGTGATAATAGGACTGTGGGAATATTAAATGGTCAAGATGGAATCTATCTATACTATCTCATTATGCCAATTAATGGATATGTCATTAGTAAGTGCGCACCCATCTCGATTAAGCGTTAATTTGATGGTACTGATGATCACTGTGATTAATTGGAGCTCAAGGATAATAAGATGTGGATCTAAGATTGGAAGTGACAGATTTGATCCAATTGATCCATGGATATTGATAGAGGGGCCTACTTGTGGTAATTGGGAAGTTTAGGGTCTTCTTTGTAATTTATTTCTAAGACTGGGGTGCAATTGCATTTATACAGTGGTGTTATTTGTAATTAACTATGGGCCGGATTGCACATGAGATGTGGGGTCGTGGTGTCCAATTTGGAGCCAGCTTTCTATCGAATCCCTAGTGGTCCCCGTGCTAGCCCAAGTGATTAGAAAGATAATAATCCTACTTGAACTCTAAAAGGAAGGAATTAGAAAGTTACTATTTCTATTTGAAGTAGGGCTTCTAATAGTGGTAATAGTAAGTTACTAATTGTTGTGGAAGTGAGACTTTTGTAGTAATTAGAAAGGAGAAAGTTACTAATTTGTAATCGGAGTTGGACTTCTATTTCAATCAGTAAAAGAGGAGGTTTGCCAAGCTATAAAAGGGGAGCAAAGGGGCTGGGACGTCCAACCTTGGAGTTCACGCCCACTCCCCTTTGTGCAAGAGTTGCACATCTCTCCTCTCTCTCTTCTAGTTCTCTTCTAGTTCCTTAGAGCTTCTAGTTGGGTTTTCTCTTTAAGTTTCTACCAATCTTCTGGAGAAAATAATGAAAGTCCAAGAGTGAATCCTAGAGAGGGGGGGGGGGTGAATAGGGTGAGCCAAGAAATACTAAACCAATTAAAACTTGTTAACTTTTAAGTCACTTATGCTTTGAGAAAGATTAATTTTCATGTGAAGAGAAGCAATCTCTAAGCTAAGCATGCACAAGAAAACTAACAACTACAATCTTGATAGAATCAAACATAAGAGCATCATCCGTGAAAAGAAAAACGAAAGATCAACCACCATGACACAAGCATTTATAGTAGTTCGGCCAACATGTCTACATTCACTCCCGGTAACCCTACTGGATTTCACTATCTCAAATTAAGGTTTAGGATCACCTCAAACCTTACAAATACATCACTTATGCTTTTCAAGGCTAAGCAATAACCTATACACAATGCTTTTCTTAGGCTAAGCAATAACCTTTACAAGATGATTTTCTCTTAAATAAAATGCCTATGGATGCATGGATAAGAGAACAATGAAGTGCAATTTAATACCTTTAAAAAGGCTGATTAGAAAGTGAAAACTTAACTTCTAGAAGCATGCATATGAATGACAAAGTCTATGAGTAATGCATATACTAGAAATCACTCTATCTCTTTTTAGAAAGATGAAACTTTAAATGATGCAAAGATTGATAAACATATGTATGAGAAAGAGTTGTTTGACAAACACATGGTTTTGCAAAAGATCAAACTTGAATGAAAATGTACAATCTTAAAATTAACAAGTTAGATTTCAACGCAAGGATTCATAACTCATGTGAATGATAAATCATATGTTGATTTCATAAAGCTAAAACATTTCAAAGTTCAAAGCATGTTATGAAACGCAACATCTCAAGAAGAAAGCCAACTATTTGATCATGCTTAAAAGAAAATAAAGATTTAGAAACAAAGCATGAAATTAATCTTGGGATAAAGAAAGCACACCCATTTGAAGATCAAAGGTTGAATCAATGGATTGGCTTCATAATCCCTTCACTAATTCTTCTAAAAAGTTGTCCTTTCTTGGCCTTGAAGATTCCCAAAAGTTCAGCACTTTTTTCAAAACAAAAAGTCACTTTTTATAAAGAAAAAATTCCCAACGGATAGTCCTCGGTCGACCTGCCCCTGTGCCCGGTCGACCTCCCCTTAACGGTCAAAAATCTGCCCGTTGTAGAATGAGCCTTAACGGCTAGAAGCCCGGTCGACCCACAGTGTGGCCGGTCGACCGACCCAATACAGGAGGTCGACCGGATTCAGCCCAGAAGAACTGAATTTTTTAGAAACTTGAAACTATGAGGGCTGAACACCAAGGGGCCTGAGGATCATTAAACAAGCTTTGGAACTGATTTTCTAAAGATATGAAACTTTCAAACTAAAATATGGATAAAGAAGAAAACTTTGAAAAGCTTGAAATGATTTTATGAACTTAGAAAACCATGCATAAAAAATGATAAAAACAAAGATTATAAATGATAAATATGCATGAAGATCCTAAGAAGAAGAACATGAATGAATGAGAGGACAAGCTACGAAATTGAATGCATCCTATCAAATTACAACAAAATAAAAACTCTAACAAAGAAATCTAATAGTGGGTCATAGCATGGAAGACAATAAGGTCTTGGAGATCCAAATTTGCTTCAAGAAGAGTTCTTGTTCAAGCTAATTGTCTTCTTCTCCATTAGAGCACTACCGGGCTCCAAAGATATAATCTACTTCTCTATTTGTTGTGGATTATTTTTGTTACATGGTGTTGTTGATTTCTATCTCTTAGATAGAATTTATTGCGGTACATGATTGATGAGACAGAGGGATTGCATCCTGGATATGGTTTATGGCCTTATGGGTACTTGATCCCTGAGTCAAGTGGGTCAAAAGTTTTGAAAATCTATCCACAAGGCCCACCTACTTCCAACAATTGGTATCAAAGCCTTACCTCATCTCTAATCATGTTAGATCAGCAATCTAGATCTAATCTTTACATGAGATGTGAAGAGGATAGACCTAGGGCTATGTAAGGATCAGTTTTGATTGAATTTGCTTACTTTTGTAGTAGATCCATGTTTGGAATGTCACAAAAGGGTTTAACTATGATGGAAGGATGGTAGGAAGTCATTAAATGGTGTTTGGAATCATTAGAAAGAGTTTGGGATCAGTTGGCTAAGATTTGAAAAAAAAACCCAAATTTTGGGTGTTCGTCAAGTCAACTAACCGGCTGCAAATAAAAATATTTTCTATTTTGATTCAAATTTTTTCTTGGCATCTATCTTTCCACTATGGTTTAGCAACCTAGTTTTGTGAGTTGCTTGGTTGTATGTGATACTAACTTGCAATTTATTAAGTCCTCTCCATGTGGCCCACAAGTCTTTTATTTTCTAGTTATGGTTGTTGGTTTATTTGAGGCTAAGTGTAAAGGGCATCATGGTTTCCTTGATTTTCCGTGAAAGGGTAAGGCATGGTGAATTTCCCTATAGCCCTTTTATTTCCATGTTTAGATTACCATGTAAGTGTCATAATTGAGGCATAGGAATTTAAGTAATTTTTAAATTTGTAAATTCTGGTGATGTTTGAGACAAAGAAGGCAAGTGGTGTTGGACTCCTAATCAAAGAGTTTGAAGATTACCAAAAGCGTTTTGGAGATGCTCAAAGAGTTTGAGGATTCCCAAAGTTTTGAAAAGTCTAGAAGTCCAAGAAGTCTATTCCGCTTGGGCCATGTCGAGGAGAGGACTAGTTTCTAATTTTAACACTTTCTTTTTGTGGATGAATGCTTGTTTTAGAAAGTTTCCAAATCTAATCCAGACATAGCAATTTTCAAAATTGGTCAAATCAAATTAATTTTTGGAAAGAGTTCTTGTAAGACCCCGACCCGAGTGATCCCGATTAGTGCTTAGTTAGTTGCGTGTTAGTCTTGTTTTGTTTTGTGGATTTGGTTTAGTCGGTTTAGAATAGCTTGGAAATAGCTTTGGGGATTTTGAGTGCCTTTGGTATTAGTGGGGCCCTTTGGGGGTTCCTTGTTTATGGCTTTTTGTGTACTTGAGGTTTTATCTTGGTTTTCTTGATTTGCATTTTATCCCGTTTTGTTTATCTCGTTATTGTCTTCAACTTTCATATTGATCCCGTTCCCGTTCGAAACCCCGAGACTTGACTTTTCTAGCTTTAAGGGCAAAACAGTACTTTTACACCAAATCTGTACCAAATTATTGTTAATCCCGAAACCCGCGAAACATAAACTTTTTAGAAACTAGATATTTCGACGATCATTTCTTCCTTCTTCGTCGATTTCATCCGAAGCCTCGAAAACCACTATTTCAGCCAAACTAGGTTACTAGAAGGTGGAGCTCACTTGTGTAGCTTATAAAAGAGAGCTCTTTCCCCCATTTTCTCTTTTTCCAGCAACTTCCTTGAACCTAGGGTTTTTGTGTGCACTTTTCTCTTCTTCTCCTTGCTCAAGCATCACCAAACTTGCACCATCATCTCAAAGGATTTCACCATCTTCTTCACAACTTCAAGAGCTTCCTATTGACACCATTTTTGAAGGAATCCCATCTCTCCAAGATCTTCTTCTAGCTTGTCTTGTTCATTTGGAACACCATTTGGTAAGATCTCTTCCTAATCTTCTAGATTAGTGTTCTTTTGGTTTTAGAGAAGCTACATTTTCAATATTGAAAGCTCTCTCTTCTCCTTCATTGTTTTGACCCATTTTAGGGTTTGTTTTAGGGGTTTTTGGTAGAACTTGTTTCCTTGACTTGCAAGAGTGCTAGGAGCTGTTTTCCATTGATTTAAGACTTGAGGCAAGTGGATGTTTTGACTCTTTTATCTTTGAATGAGTTTTAATGAAATGCATTTATGTTTTCACCTAATATTTTGAGATATTAATGACTTATTAGATTTGAAATAAATGCATATTTGTGAGTCTTGATAGCTTGTTTCATCCAAGTATTAGATTGCTAAACATGTTAGAAAGAATGTTGAAAGGAATGGAAGAAATGGGAAAGACCCCTGAACTGCTGTAACAGAACCCGGGTTCTGTTACGCAGTTCACGCGGTCGACCGGCCAAGGGGCGCGGTCGACCGGCGACACTGGAACAAGCCCCAGTTAGAAGACCTGCTGCACTACGGGATTCTCTGTTCCGCAGTGCACGCGGTCGACCGGCCAAGGGCGCGGTCGACCGGCCACACAGAGGTCAAGCTCTCTGGAGCCTGACCAAAACACTATTCCCCATTTTAAGTTACAACTCCCGGTCAACCTGGCCCTGGCTGGTCGACCGAGCCCCTGTGTACGCGGTCGACCGGCCATGGGCCAGGTCGACCGGCCCAACTGGAAACCCTGCAGAAAAAATGGACTTTTGCCCTATGTTTAGATGGACTTTAGATGGAACTTAGTGACCCTTTCGTAGACCCATTGGACTTCTTTTGAGGACGGTTGAACCGACATTTCCTCATGGTTAATCCGGTTGTATCGGTACTTAACCTAATTCAATCTTGGACGGTGCGGAACGACGAGATATCCTTTCTCTTATCTAAACACGAAATTGGTTTGTTTGGGTATCGCGAATCCGTTTTCCTTTCGATGACTGAATAGGTTGTAAGGTGCTACTAGATTAACATTGTGCTTAGGATCCCATCCCTATTAGGTTTTGTTTAACTAAAATTCGATTAGGGTTTGAATCCCTAAGGTGCATAAAGAGCCCGGAATGTCTCTAAACTCAAGGAGTACCAAGTGATCCTCACAATAGACATACGGGGTCCTTATTCACTTGACTTACATCGAATCCCGATACTTGTCCCGAATTTCAAGAAATGTGATTTATCAATCCCGAAAACATTAAATTTGAAACTAGAGCTTTTGCTAGCCCCGACATGCACTTCCCGTTTGAAAATGAAATTAGTGCTTTTGAGCACCCCGTCCCGCCCGTTTATTTAAAGTGCATTTTACATGATTTGTAAATGTCTTGTTTTACATGATTTGACCTATGAGTCGGCACCACTAAGCTTGGCTTTCCTTGCCGGTTTGATCTACCGACTTGGAGACCCTTTCCCGTCCCGCCAGCTGCAGTCTTGGATCCCGCTACCCGGTTATTACCGTGGTCTTGTCCCGATACCCGGTTCGCTACCGTGGTCCCGTCCCGTATTGTATTATATTATGTATATGTTACTTATGTTGCATCTCCTCACTTCGGTGACTGAGACAACATCCCGATATGCTCATGTCACTTCGGTGATAGAGGACTTAGCTATGTGTGGTTGCCATCTTGTTTGTTTCTCGTTTCCTTGGATACCTTACATGTTTTATATTGCATATGTATTTAAACAAATGTTTCTCTTGTTTTATGAAACTAATGCTTTGACAGGTTTAAATGATTTTCAAGGTATTTTCTATATTGTTATGTCTTTTCACCCGTTTGCCAAACCGTTGTGTTTGACCCTTTGCTTTGGTACTCAGGTCCTGTTATTGGTCTCCCCGAGGAGGAGCACGAGGAGGCGGTCGGCGAACCGCAACGATTAGTTAAGTGGCACGCTGATGATGTCATTTAGACATTCGGGTGCCGAGTGACGTAACATTTTGGGTTGTGTCTAACCATTCTTTTGGGAAACTTGATACTGTATTCATTGGCCTTTGTTGGCCTCTATTTTTGGGATCAATGTAATTAAACTACTTGTTGTAAACCTTAACTTTACTTTTGGGGTTATAGCTTTAATGATCATTGCTCATTTTGATACTAGTATGAAATATGCTTAAATCTTGTATCTTGGACATGAATGTATGAAATAGATTTGCTACACGCTTATGCACATAAAAGAAATATTCATGTCGATGTGATATCCTCACCGTGGACACCTGTGGGAAATCGCGTGTACGAGTGGCATCCTTCTTGATGGACTCGTATACGTTTTGAGTTTGGTTTGGTTTAAATTCATTCATGTACAATCAATCATACATCACCATTATACTCACTCATTAGTCCCGATCCCGGATCGAGGCCCGATGACCCGGTCCAGGGTCGCGACAGTTCTAATAAGTGTTGGTGGACCCATGAGATGGATCCATTGGTAACACTAATCTTAAAAACTGAACTTTCCTTAAAATAACTTGACTTGGAACCAATCATTGGTCATATCATGAGATGATTTGATGTCTATATATGTGGGCCCATATACCTATAAGGAAATCCTCAATTCTAACATATTAAGTGTGAGCGGGGCATTTATATTTAGAAATCCCCATGGTTTTCCACCATAGGTCCATTGTAAGGAAAGTATTAGCCTCGCGCCATCTTGAGAATGGTCGTTCCCCACAGAGGGCTTTTATTTGTCTGGTTACTAGATATGGATCTCCTATGCATAGTGTTGGTGAGACGGGAAGGGGGCCCACTCCCCAAGGATGAGCTACCCGCAACGGTTGTCATGCAATCCTAGTTGGTGGGTGTCGCGACCCAGGACCGAGACCCGGGCCGCGACGATGAAAGATGATTATAATTAATTTCCCACATGTTCCCGCGGTGAGGATTCCGAGGACACGAAAATCTAGCTCACACGATCAAATCGGCGGAAGCATGTAGCAAATCACATCATAACAATATATGAACATATACAGCATCAAGACCAAAATATCAGAAAAGGAATTATAACCTGACATTCCCATCATAGTTCAATTTACAAGATTAATCAAAGTGTGTTAATTTGTTACATCCCAAAATAAGAGGCCAACAAAGGCCAATACAATACCAAAAGTATACAAAACCCAAACCATGATAAATTAGACTCATGACCCGTCCCGACGTCTAGATGACGTCGTCGGGTTGCCACTCGCGAGCTGGGGTTGGCTCAATAGCCTCCTCCGAGCACTCCTCCTCAAAGGCAATGCCGCCTACATCTGGGCACCAAAATAACAAGCATCAAACACAACGGTTTGGCAGTTAATCAATTTAGGCATGGGCATGGAATAATAATGTTTTATCGAAAACATATAAGAACAATTTACTGGACTTAAAATAAATACTTGACTAAAAGACATTTCAAGATAGAAACGCTCTAGCATGGATACATAATATATCATGAATAGTAAAACCACAAGGAGTCCATCCTTTCTCTATCATATTAAATGAAAAGAGTAAGCACACACAACAAGCACGATATACATAATATAATATAATCAAGACACGATTCCCACAAAAACGGGATTCCGGCCACAGAACCGGATACGCACGATGTGTAATAAAATACACGACTAATCTACAGATAGTACACATGTTAAAAGACCCCCAAACAGTAGATCAGACTAGAAGGGGAAGTCTAAGCTCACTGGTGTTCACTTGGATTCATGAATGCATAAAACACACGAAATACGGTCCAAACACGTCGAAATAAAAGGGGAAATCACTTATCGAAATAAGACAAGGCACGGCTAGCAAAAGGCCTAATATACATGCATACAACTTAAGAAGTGATCCCCATTAGGTACTTGAAACAAATCTTCGAACAATCTTAAAACTTGAATTCAAAACGGGTACATGAGGTTACTTGTTGTATTAAACCGAAGTTCAAACACGAAAATTTCATCAAGTATACGCTAGGGCCATTCATTGACCTTTGTGTAATTGAGACTCAAATATTGGTATAAAAGAATTTGGCGTCCCCGAAGTTGAATTATATCTTGGAGTTCCATTTACACAATGTCAAGTTGAAGTCCTTAACATAGTCTAGTTTTCAATCTTCAAAAAGTATACAAATGGGATAAAATTCCAAAACTGGGATTTGACAAGTCGCTCGAGCAGTCTGGACAATTCGCTCGAGCGAGACAGTTCGCTCGAGCGAGACAATTCGCTCGAGCGAACCATCAGGTCGCTCGGGTCACCTAGGTTCTGTCTTGAAACTGGCCAGACAGTGGACAGTTCGCTCGAGCGAACCAATGCTCGCTCGAGCGGACAGTCCTCTGTCTGCGCTCGAACCAGGCAGTGGCCTGGTCGCTCGAGTGAACCCAAGGGTCGCTCGAGCGAACAGGCTTCTGCCTGTGCTCGCTGAGTGCAGAAATTGCACTTCTCATAGATGGTCCTTAAACCATTTCTTCCCTCCATCTCACACTTAGACCACCTGAAATCCCGTGAGCCTCCATGCTCTCCAAGGGGTTAAATTCACATTCCAATTCCATTCAATCCATAATTTTAAACATTCAATTCTCATTTCTCATCAAACAAGCCCAAATTTCAAAAGGAGCCAAGCTTACAATCAAATAGAGATCTAAAAATTTGAAAAGTTACTTAACATTAATACATATACTTGAGTAGAAATCATAAAATAGGAGTCTAAGAAAAACATAACATTAGAACCAAATAACAAATTATATGCAAACTTCAAGAGAAATAATGAAATCCACAAACACACATGCACAAAATAGGACTTGGGAGAAGATAGCTACATCCTAGGGATCAAACTTCATCGAGACCGAAAAAATAGGATGATTAGCTTATCCCAAGGTGCATACATAGATAAGGTACTAGTATGGTTTGCTATGCAAGACTCCAAGTAGGGTATTACACCTTTCAGGCATGGAGTGCACCTTTCCAAGGATCAATGTCCTAAGACACCTGAGGAAAAGGAGCAGATGACGTCTATACCATACGCTTCGACTGTTAGTAGCCTCTTGTATGCTATGCTATGTACTAGATTGGATATCTGTCATGCAGTGGGCCTAATAAGCAGATATCAGTCTAATCCAGGACCTGAACATCGGATTGCTGTAAAGTGTATTCTCAAATACTTGAGAAGGACTAGAGATTACATGTTAATTTATGGCAGTGATGAGTTTATTCCAGTCGGATACACGGATTCTGACTTCATGTTAGATATGGATTCCAGGAAATCCACCTCTGATTAGGTGTTTATGCTTGGTGGCGGAGCTATCAGCTAGAGGAGTATTAAACAGGAATGTACCGCCGATTCCACCTCGGAGGCTGAATATGTAGCGGCTTGTGAAGCAGCTAAGGAAATAGTATGGCTCAAGAGATTCCTTATGGAACTTGGGGTGGTACCTTTTGCACGACAGCCACTCATAGTTTACTGTGACAGCAGCGGGGCAGTCGCTCAGTCCAAAGAGCCCAGGAGCCATAAAAGCCAAAAGCATGTACAGAGGAAGTATCACTTAGTCAGAGAGATTGTGTAGAGTGGTGATACTGCTATTACCAAGATAGCCTTTACGGACAATCTAGCAGATCCCTTCACTAAGCCTTTGACTACCAAAGTCTTTGAGCAGCATGTAGGCAGGATGGGCATGAGATGCAACCTTGACTAGAATTGAGCCCAAGTGGGAAATGGTTAGATTATATAGACTCATGAGATGAATGGTGTTTTATTACTTAATGCACATGACCAATACATATTACATGATGGTTCATGAGATGAACCGGGTCCCATTAGTATATTAGATGTGATATATGTGTATGGATGAGATCCACATACGGGAGACATGTGTCACAAATCTTATACTTAAATATCTTCACAACAGTGATGAGACTGGGTATCTCATCTGATAAAGGTTGCAGCACTTTGATCACTATGAGATAGTGTGATTTGTTTCGATCATCGGAATGTAAGATTTTGGATCATGGTGCTGGTACATTGGATATATTGAAGGATCATAAGAAGCACCTTATGGAATACTATCTCGATTTTAAGGTCTGCTCCCATAATTCCGTAGCAATAGGCTCTCAATCCTGAGACATTGATGAACTCAAGTTTCTATCTATTCATTTACTTTGAGTCACCAATGAGTGAGGCCAACTGTAGGTCAACACCTCGGTGTCTTGGGTACCTGGTAGTATGACTGTGGGAACATTGAATGGTCAAGATGGAGTCTATCTATATTATCTCATTATGCCAATTAATGGATATGTCATTAGTAAGTGCGCACCCATCTCGATTAAGAGTTAATTTGATGGTACTGATGATCACTGTGATTAATTGAAACTCGAGGATAATAAGATGTGGATCTAAGATTGGAAGTGACATATTTGATCCAATTGATCTATGGATATTGATAGAGGGGCCTACTTGTGGTAGTTGGGAAATTTAGGATCTTCTTTGTAATTTATTCCTAAGACTGGAGTGCAATTGCATTTATATAGTGGTGTTATTTAAAATTAACTATGGGCCCGGATTGCAAATGAAATGTGGGGTTACGGTGTCCCATTTGGAGTCAACTTTCTATGGAATCCCTAGTGGTCCTCGCGCTAGCCCAAGTGATTAGAAAGATACTATTTCTATTTGAAGTAGGACTTCTAATAGTGGTAATAGTAAGTTACTAATTGTTGTGGAAGTGAGACTTCTATAGTAATTAGAAAGGAGAAAGTTACTAATTTGTAATCGGAGTTGAACTTATATTTCAATTAGTAAAAGAGGAGGTTTGCCAAGTTATAAAAGGGGAGCAAAGGGGCTGGGACATGCAACCTTGGCCCCTTTGTGCAAGAGTTGCACATCTCTCCTCTCTCTCTTCTAGTTCTCTTCTAGTTCCTTAAAGCTTCTAGTTGGGTTTTCTCTTAAAGTTTCCACCAATCTTCTTGAGAAAAGAGATCTGATAGTGGGTCATAGCGTGGAAGACAAGGTCTTGGAGATCCTAATTTGCTTCAAGAAGAGTTCTTGTTCAAGCTAATTATCTTCTTCTCCATTAGAGCACTACCGGACTCCAAAGATATAATCTACTTCTCTATTTGTTGTGGATTATTTTTGTTACATGGTGTTGTTGATTTCTATCTCTTAGAATTTATTGTTGTACATGATTGATGAGACGGAGGGATTGCATCCTGGATATGGTTTATGGGCTTATGGGTACTTGATCCTTGAGTCAAGTGGGTCAAAAGTTTTGAAAATCTATCCACAAGGCCCACGTTCTTCCAACAACAGTATGACTTGGCAAAGTTAGTGCCTCATGAGAAAATAGCAGAATCATTAATGACATAAAGTAGACTACATTTTAATTGGCAACCATGTTGCTCAATCCTCGGAAGGGGAGCATTCGCTGCCCCAAACGATCTCCGACTGGTAGTACCTTTGAACTCTCCCTAGAGTTTACCACTGTTAGGTGTCGTTGACCCTGCCACGGGGAAACCTAAATTGAGCTCGGGCAGGGCCTTGCCACGGGGAAGCCTATCGAGCCCGGTTAAATTGGTACTTTAGTGACACCAATCACATACAAGGCTACAAATTACAGCGAGAAATAAATATATATAGTAATAATAATAAACAGCTGGGTGTTGTCGACTCGGTAATCAATTTAAAATTGGGATTTCTGGTGTACGAAATTAGTTGGATTAAGTTCTCTCACGTAGCATGTTCTAGAGCGCTTATCTTTGATCTTTTGTAGCTTGATTTTGATTATTGATTGTTAGGGTAGTTAGATGATGATCTAGGATCTTAACTTTTGATTTTCTTTACTTTGATCTTCACTGCTATATCATCCAATCCAATTAGACTATGTGGCAAGTCCTTTGTCCCGAGCTGGAGTGTGTGTGCTTGGCTGTTGAGTGTTGTGTTTTACAAGTTTGTAGTACCGACGATGTTATTTAGACGTCATACTTGGTACGTGTTAGGCCCCATCCCGAGTCAATTGAGATTAACTCTAATTGATTGGAAATTAAGCTAATTAAATATGTTTGATTAAGCTAATGATGGTTTATGACCAAATGGGATTGAATTAGCCTAAAATGAATGATTTAGGCTTAATGAAATGATAATGAATGGGATTGAATGCTTTAAATCGATTTTGGGTTCAAACAAAGGGAACAAGGACCTTTTCGAAAATACAAATTTTCGCGTCTTTTGTCGAATACGGTCACTCTTGATACCAACACGTGTATCTCAAATAGTACGATAACTTCCATAAAAGACTTGGACTCATTTGGCGAGAATTGGATCAAATGACCCTTCATTTGACTCAAATTGAAATGAGTAAGGAGGTGGAGGGCTTAATTGCAAACTTATGCTTATATAAGCTTAAGATGAGCTTCAATGAGCTCATCCACTCATTTCATCTCAAGCAAACCCTAGGCACTTCTTCTTCTCCTTTTCTCTTCTTCTTCCTTCCTTTCCTCCATTTAGAGTGTGAAGATAGGAAGCTTTGCAACTGCTTTTGAAAGAGAAGTGGATCTACTTCATTTTCTCTTTTGATTTCTTTGAAGTTAGAGCTTGAGCGAAGGCTCAAAGCTTCTTTTCATAAAGCTTCAAGTAAGAAGCGTGAACTCCTTGTAGAGCTTTCAAGTTAATTAAGTGAGTTGGATTGGTTTGTAAAACAAACAACTCATAGAGACTTTTTTTTGAATTGATATTGATTTAGGTTGAGAAAAAAAAAGGGTTTTGAATTGGGAATTATCATCTCAAATGAAGCTAACAAAGAGGATTTTATGAATTAAACTCAAGCAAAGGCAAGTATAATCAGTTCTTATAGTATAGGCTTGTAATTGTTCATAAATTTGGTTTTGTGAGCAATTTCCATTTGTTTTAGAGTTTTATTTCATATGAAATGGTTATAGCATGATGATTAAATTATTTGTAGAGTGTTAGAGACTCTAATCATGTTTAAATGGTCTTTGGAAAGACCTTGAAATGAGTAGCAAAGGTGGGAAAAAAATCAGTGTGAAACGAGCCTTTATAGGTTCAATTTTGAGAATTCTACACTGAAAGTTCGAACTCTTGTCTTGAGAGTTCGAACTCTTGGACTTGCTGGTTTTTGACTTGGAAACAGCCTGCACTAAGAGTTCAAACTCTTGGCAGATTTTCAATCAGCCATAACGTTTTATCCATACATCGGATTTTGAAGTTCTATATATTGTTGGAAAGCTCTTGAAACGTAAAATCTTATGATCTATAGTTTCAATTGATTGGATGACTCAAAAATGAGTCCGGACTGCAGTGATTCAATTTGAATAAAAAACTCTTTCCATGTGTGTGAATAAATCTATGACTTAGTCTTGAGGCTAAACAATGTGATATTCATCGAGAATTGTTTCGAAACTTTCGTAGGTGTTAGCTAAGGTTATCCTAATGTACAAATTATAAATAAAGTGATGTTCATCTAGAATAACACGTACATTAAATAACGAACGTTTCACCCAATTGTTTGGTATAGAAATTTAAATGAATAATGATTTGATTTGATTCTTGAGTCTGGTACTATAAAGTAGTTTCTTAAGCTCGTTATAGAGCTAAACTGAATAACGCAATGAATTAATGAATTAATGAATGAACAGTTACTAAATGTAACAATGTAATGAACAATTCTACTGCAATAGATGGACATGGGTGTTCTGGAGTTCTGTGGTGATGCCAGTGATCTCTAATTCAGACACTGATAGATCCCACACATTATTGAATAAAAAGTCACTTAATTATAAGTCACTTAATGAAAAGAGTACCCAATGAATATCAATAAACATGAATGAAAATGAATGAATAATATTTGTCTTTACAAATACATTGACTGCTTCCTTTTGGAAGAATTAAATGAAAGGAATGCTATTGTAGTTACCATCTAATAATTGATATTACTTGACTCCTTTGGATTCCAATGTACAGGTTATGGAATTGTATAGAATTCTTTAATGGTTAAATTGAACAGGGTTATTATGAATGATAGCATGTACTATCCTAGATATGTCTATAAATTATTGAACATTCGTGTTCACAGTGTTATTGATGACATTACAGGCCCAATTTCCCATGCCGGTCACGCAGAGGCCGCGCTGCCAGCGGAGGAGGCCAATCCGATACCTCCAGGAGGATTAATCGAATGGACATGAATTGGAGTACAAAATGAATAGCGAATGGAATTAGAAAATTAGAATATTTTGGAAAAAGGTTTTGAGGAAACGTTATAGCTTCATTTTGGTTGTAAATAGTCATCACCTGCATTGTATTTGAATATGCAGTGTTTGACGAATCATTACAGTGTGTGTATTGAACTTTACTTTTAATGTAAAGAACTCGTACAGTTTTAATTGTTTTCGTCAATGTTTATATTCTGCAAAAATTTACATTTGACAGGTATGTATGTATTGTTATCCCTTGTGGATTTCGTTTTAACTTCGGTTAATTCTGAGTTTATGGGAGTAAGTATGATGGATAGCACGACCCGGGGTTTGTCCGGATTGATAGGATCTCGGGTCCGGGACGTGACATACTTATTGTATGGTATCAGAGACTAGTTTAAAAAGCTAAGTTAAAAACTTTTTCAAGACTTAGCAAAACTAAGAAAGAAGAGAGGAACGTTAAGTTTATAACAAATCCAACTTAGGATTTGTGTTTATTGCTTTCACTATTTGTGATATCTATGTGATGGAAGTGTTGAGATGTAATCTTGCCTTCCGTATTGTTTACAGCGTGGCATCTGGATCAGGATCTAGAAATGATGACTTCGTAGAGGTTGTCACACCTTCCCCTCCATTATCTGATGCTGATGCTAGATTTACTGCTATACTGGAGCAGTTAGCTCGAAGCAACGAGCAGATGTCCAAGAGCCACGAGGCACAAATGGGCATGCAATCCCAGCTAGCCAGGAACCAAGAAGCTCAAATGGGTATGCAGACCCAAATGGCTGCTTTGTTGGAAGTTCAGAGCCAGATGCAGTTTCAAATACAGGTCCCACTTGTGCCACCAGTCCAATAACAGCACCATGTTGAGACCCAAGTGGTATTACATCATAAGGATAAGGACCCCCATGCCATTTATGAGCGGTTCCGCAAGAGGGGAGCCATCGAGTTCCATGGAAGTGAAAATGTGATGTAGGTTGATGAATGGTTGGAACACATCAAAGATGTGTTTGATACCGTGGTCTGCACACACAGGTAGAGAGTGTTGCTCACCTGCACCATGTTTAGAGGGTCAGCAAAGACCTAGTGGAAGAGTGTCAAGGATGCCTTCAAGGCAATGCCAGCAAAGAGTATACGGGACACTTTCAAGAAACAATTTCAAAGGAAGTTTGTCCCAGAACATGTGCAGCAGCAGAAGGAAGCAGAGTTTCTAAACTTGGAACAAGGTCAACTGACCGTGTCTGCGTATGTGCACATTTTCTTGCAGCTATCCAAGTATGCTACCGATCTGGTAGATACAGAAGCCAAGAATATCAAGAGATTTATTACTGGATTGAATCCAAAGTATAAGATGATAGTAATGGCTGGTCAGAAGCCTACTACATTTGATGATGCCGTAGATAGGGCATATACCGCTGAGGAAATACATAGAGAAAAACAGGTTGTAAACACCAAGAGAAGTGGTTATTCATGGTTTAACAAAGGATGACAGACCAGGCATAAGAGACAGAAACATAGATTCATTCCTAAGAATGAGAGGAATGAGATCAGGCCAGTCTGTGATACTTGTGGTAAACCTCACCGGACTGAGTCGTGCTGGAGGACTACTGGAGCCTGCTTAGTATGTGGTTCCTTGGAACACAAAATGGCACGGTGTTCAACAGCTAGGAGAGATGATAGAGCTTCATACCAGCAGCATGCTCAGGGTCAAGTAGCACTTCCTTCTCCTCGGCAACGATTAGCCTTGCCAGCTCCTCCTAGGCAACAGTAACAGCAGCCTCAACGTCAAGGCCAACAGCGTCAATGGCAGAGGCAACAACCAAGACAACAGCAGTAGCCCAACAAGCCTGTCGCAACCCCGGACCGGGTCCACGGGCCTAATCCGGGATTAGGACGCTGAAGAGAAATTATGTACATGATGAATGAATGATACACAATCCTATGAATTAATTTAAATCAAAACATATACGAGTTCATCAAAGATGCCACTCGTACACGCGATTTCCCATAGGTGTCCGCGGTGAGGATATCACATCAACATGAATATTTCTTTTTAAGTGCAGAAGCATGTAGAAAATCTAATTCATACATTCATGCCCAAGATAACAAGATTAAAACATAATTAACACCAGTATCAAAATGAGCAATGATCATTAGCTATTTCCCAAAAGAACGTTACAATTTACAGCAATGTCATTTAATTACAATTCCAAAAAATAGAAGCCAACAAAGGCCAATATGAACAAAATAGCAAGTTCTCAAAAGAATGGTTAATTCCTAACCCAAAATGTTAGTAACTCAAACACCCGAATACCTAAACGACATCATCGGCGTGCCACTCAACTAGACGTTGCGGCTCTCCGACCGCCTCCTCGTGCGCACAATAGGACCTGAGTACCAAAACAAGGGGTCAAACACGACGTTTGGCAAATGGGTGAAAAGATATGACAACATAGAAATTACCTTGAAAAACGTATAAACCTGTAAGAACAATAATTTCATAAAACGAGAGAATCATTTATTCAAAATACACATGCAATATAAAACAAGAAAGGTATCCAAGGAAACGAGAAACAAACAAGAACGCAACCAAACGAAGCTAAGTCCTCTATCACCGAAGTGACATGAGCATGTCGGGATGTTGACCTCAGTCACCAAAGTGAGGAGATGCAACATAAGTAACATATACTTAAACATAATAATTATACGGGACATGACCACGGTAGCAAACCGGGCATCGGGAACCACAGTAGCAATCTGCTGCATCGAGACAAGGCCACGGTAATAACCGGGTAGTAGGATCCAAACTACAGCTGGCGGGACGGGAGGGGGATCTCCAAGTCGGTGGATCAGACTAACAAGGTTATCCAAGCTGAGTGGTGCCGACTCATAGGTCAAATAATAGAAATCAAGACAACTACGAAATACATATGATGCACTTATATAACGGGCAGGACGGGGTGCTCAAGGCGCAAATATCATTTCAAACGGAAAGTGCATATCAGGACTAGCAAAATGTTACAATACAGTTTTAAAGCTTTCGGGAATGATGAATCATAATTCATAATTTTCAGGACAAGTATCGGGATGCAAAACTAATCAAGGTGAATAAGGGTCCAATATGTCAATTTCAATATAAATTGGTACTCCTTGAGTTTGGAGACATTCCGGGCTCTTTATACACCTTAGGATTTTCTTAAGGTTTCAAATGAATCTTTGTGTGATGGTTTCTTTCTCAAACGTACTCCGTACATATCTCTGGTTAAACAGTCTTCATCATTCTCTAAAAGGGTGCATAAATGATTGGGACGTAATCCTCTTCACTTCTCTTCATTTCAGAGTTTCTATGGAATTTCGGTCAGCTGGTGGTTAGCCACCGATGGATTCAGCGGCTAGCCGCTGGCTAACCGCGGATTTCTAGGAAGAAATCATGCTCTCGGGAAAAGTAACCGTGACAGCACGGTTAGCTGGCCGTTAGCCGCCAGTGGGCTCGGCGGTTAGCCGCTGTCTAACCGTGAGGCTGACCGCAGGTTCTAGGCGAAGATGTGCTGTCTGGAAAGCTGACCGCAATAGTTCGATCAGATGACTACCCCACTGTGTCCAGATTTCGAGCCCATTTCTCTTTCAAACCATTTCCCTTCATTCCCATTCATCTTCCTGCAGTAAGATGAGCTAAAAATGCTCCTCCAAGTCATCATTCAACACTTCTCCAATACTCTTATAAGTTTTCATCCAATCAACCCTTCTTCATCCCATTCAACTATAAGAGAGAGAGAGAGAGAGAGAGAGAGAGAGAGAGAGAGAGAGAGAGAAACCATAATCATAAGGGTTCATTTACTACAACCATAAATGCAATGTTTCAAGAGTTAAACAAAGAAATAGGAAGAGAGAGCTTCCAATAATGAAAATGGTGCTTCTCAAGGACTAGAAGAACACATATCTAAGAGATTAGGGAGAGAGCTTATTTGGAAGGTCTCCAAATGGAGAGAGCTAGCTCAAAGCAAGTCTTGGAGATGGTGGTTTTCTTAAAAAATGGTGTCAATGGGAAGCTCTCAAGATGGTGAGGAGGATGATGAAGTCCATTTCTCAAGAGATGCAAGGTTGGTGGGAGATTGAGTGGTGGAAAACAAGAAGAAGAAAGGAAAAAAGGAGAAAGAGCCCTAGTAGAAGAAGTTGTGCTGGAAAAGGAGAAAGGGAAAAGAGATGAGTTCTTTTATAACAATTGCAAGTGGGCTCCACCACTAGGAAACTTTGTTGGGTCAAAATCACAGATTTCGGGACTTCAAATGAATTTGACGACGAAGGAAGAAATGATCGTTGGAGTTTCTAGTTTCCAAAAAGTATATGTTTCGCGGATTTCGGGAATATCAAATATTGGGTCCAGATTTAGTGTAAAAAGACTATTTTGCCCTCAATGCAATGAAAGTCGGGTTTTGGGATTCGGGACGGGAAGGGGTCAACATGAAAGTTGAAGAGATCAATGAGATTAGTAAAACGAGATAAAAACACCGATCATAGAAATCTCAAATAATCCCCCAAGTAAACGCAAAATCATAAAAGGAACCCCTAAAGGGCCCCACTAATCACAAAGGCACTCAAATTCCCCAAAGCTATAAGAAAGCTATTCTAAACCCAAACTAAACCAAAACACACTAAACACACTTAGAGCTAACATACGACTTAATCAACACTAATCGAGGTCACTCGGGTCGGGGTCTTACATCCTCCACCCCTTGGGATATTTGGTCCGCGAAATAAAATACAAAATTCACCTCAGGTAGAAAATGTGGATACTTCTTCTGCACTTGGTCTCGTAATTCCCATGTTGCCTCTTCCGATCCATGATTCTCCCAAAGCACTTTCACCGACTGAATAGTCCGTGTCCTCAATTCTTGTTCCTTTATATCAATGATCTGAATAGGCTTCTCGACATAGGTAGCATTTTCTCTGATTTCCAACAGTTCATGCCGGAGAACATGTGAAGGATCGGGGACGTACTTCTTTAACATAGACACATGGAAAACATTGTGTATGCCAGATAACTCAGGTGATAAGGCTAATCTATAAGCCACATCACCAATCTTGCTCACAATGTCATAAGGTCCGATGTATCTCCGTGATAACTTGCATTTCTGCCCAAATCTCAACGTTCCCCTAGTAGGTGACACCTTCAAGAAAACCTTGTCTCCTTCTTTAAACTGTAGATCCCTTCTGTGAGAATCTGCATAACTCTTCTGTCTACTCCAGGCTACTTTCAGACGTTCTTGAATCTGCTTGACCTTGTCACTGGTTTCACTCACCATGGCTGGCCCATGTAAACTGCGAGTACCAACTTCTTCCCAACAAACAGGTGTCCTACACCTTCTGCCATACAATGCCTCAAAAGGCGCCATCCCAATGCCCACATGGTAGCTGTTGTTGTAGCGAACTCACACAAAGGTAGAGTCTCATCCCATTGGGTCTTGAAGTCTAACACACAAGCACGGAGCATATCCTCAAGAGCCTGAATTGTTCTCTCTGATTGTCCATCTGTCTGAGGATGGTAAGCTGTACCGAACTGTAGTCTCGTATTCATAGACTCATGCAATGTCTTCCAAAATCTCGAGACGAATCTACTGTCTCGATCAGACATGATGGAAACTGGCTGACCATATCTGCTGACAAACAACTCTGCCAAAGGTAGCATGTGCATCTTCTTTCCTATCTTCATCGGGATAAAATGAGCTGACTTGGTGAGACGGTCCACAATGACCCAGATAGCATCATTGCCTTTGCTGGTTCTTGGTAATCCCGAAATGAAATCTATGGTAATGTGCTCCCATTTCCATTCCGGAATCTCTAACGGTTGCAACGACCCTGGAGGCTTCTGGTGCTCTGCCTTAATCAATTTACATGTCATACAACGGGAGACAAACGCTGCTATCTCTCTTCATGTTGTTCCACCAAAATCTGCCCTTCAAGTTTTGGTACATCTTCGTGCTGCCTGGATGCATAGAATACCTTGTACTGTGAGCCTCTGACATGATGTCGTTCCTCAATTCTTCAATGTTTGGCACACACAACCGGTCACGATAGTACAAAAATCCATCAACATAAGAAAATCAGGGCGATCTGCTATATGCTCTGAAATCTTGGCCAACTCTGGATCTTTCAACTAACTGTCTTTGATCTTCTGAATGAAAGAAGGCTCTGACACTAACATGTTGGCTAACACTACACCCTTCTTCAATGGCTGAAGATCTATACTTAACTCTTCAAATTGCTCAAAAATACAAGTGCCACTGAGATTTGCCAGGCCTACTGACTTTCTGCTCAAAGCATCAGCAACTACATTTGCTTTCCCCTGGTGGTACTTGATTGGAAAATCATAATCCTTGATATAATCCATCCATCTTCTTTGCCTCATATTCAACTCCTTCTGAGAAAACAAGTACTGTAAGCTGCGGTGGTTTGAATGAACCTCGAATTTCTCTCCATAGAGGTAATGTCTCCACATCTTCAATGCAAAAACAACCGCTGCTAACTCAAGATCATGTGTCGCATAGTTCTCCTCATGATCTTTCAACTGCCGGGATCCATAGGCTATGACTTTTCCTTCCTGTATCAACACACATCCAAGTCCAATGTTCGAAGCAACGGTAAAAATAGTGAAACCGCCGCTTCCGGATGGCAAAGTAAGGACTGGTGCTGTGGTTAATCTCTTCTTCAGCTCTTGGAAGCTATGTTCACACTTGTCTGACCACACATATGGCACATTCTTCCTTGTCAACTTCGTCATAGGTGATGCAATTGGCGAAAATCCTTGAACAAACCTCCGGTAGTAGCCTGCCAATCCTAGAAAACTTCTGATTTCTGACGCATTCTTCGGTCTTTCCCAGTGCACTACTGCCTCAATCTTGGATGGATCTACTGACAATCCTTCCTTGGAGATAATGTGCCCCAAAAACGCCACTTGTTCTAGCCAAAATTCACACTTATTGAGTTTTGTATACAGTTGGTTCTCTCTCAGAAGCTGCAATGATATCCTCAAATGTTCTTCATGCTCTTCTTTGGTCTTAGAGTACACCAATATGTCATCAATGAATACCACTACAAATTGGTCTAGGTACTCTGCGAATATCTTGTTCATCAATGCCATGAACACTGCTAGTGCATTGGTCAATCCAAATGGCATTACTAGAAACTCATAGTGTCCATATCTTGTCCGGAAAGCTGTCTTCAATACATCTGACTCTCTGACTCGCAACTGGTGGTAACCGGATCTCAAATCAATCTTCGAAAAGTAAGAAGCACCTTGTAACTGATCAAACAGTTCATCTATCCTTGGTAATGGATAGTTGTTCTTGATGGTCACTTGGTTCAATTTTCGGTAGTCAATGCACATTCTCATCAAACCATCTTTCTTCTTGATGAACAATATCGGAGCTCCCCACGGCGAAACACTAAGTCTTACAAAACCTTTGTCCAACAATTCTTGCAATTGTGTCTTCAATTCTCCCAATTCCGCCGGAGCCATTCTATAAGGTGCAATGGAGATCGGAGCGATCCCCGGTAATAGCTCGATAGTGAAGTCTATCTTTCTAATAGGTGGCAAACCAAGAATATCCTCCGGAAAAACATCCGAGAATTCCCAAACAATTGGGATATCCTCCACCCCTTGGGACCGTTTATCCTCCGTGATAAACGCCAAATAGGCATCACATCTACTTTTCAGAAGTCTATCAGCCTTCAACGCTGAAATAAACCCTATACTAGGATTACTCCTGTCTCCTCAAAATAACACCCCTGCTGGTGTCTCTTCTAATTTGAAGGTGAGGGTCTTATGGAAACAATCCATTGTAGCATGATACCCTGCCAACCAATCCATCCCTAGGATGACATCGAAATCATACATCTCCAATAAAATGAGATCTGCTTGTAACTCTAACTCTCCTATCATAACTAAACAACTAGGGTAAAAAGTCATACATATAACTTCTTTACCTACTGGGGTAGCCACAGTCAAAATATAATCCAACTCTCTAGCATGCATATCAATCAACTTTGCATATTTTGGAGAGATAAAAGAGTGAGTAAAGCCAGGGTCAAACAAAACCCTAGCTTGAAGTCCACAAACTAGAAGAGTACCTTCCACAACATCTCCTGCTGCCTCTGCATCAGCTCTGTTGACTGCATATACTTGCCCTCTCTGTTGTGGCCTGTTCTAAGCCTGATGTGGACTACCTTATTGTGCATTCCTATTTTGTTGTGGAGCATGCTAATTCTGATTTTGCCCTTGCTGACGGGCTTGCTGCTGTTGTTGCTGTGGCTTATACTGTTGCTGTGGTGCTTGTTGCTGGGGGGTCTAGCTTGGTTATGTACAACTATTGCATTATGAGGTGGTGTTGGACGCTGTGCCCCTTGTTGCTGTTGATTCTGCCTGTTCTACCTTGAGCAGTCTCTCATCCGGTGGTTCATAGAACCACATCTGAAACATGCCCCCGTTATGGTACGGCACTGGGCACTCTCATGGTTCTTCCCACAATGTGTACATACTAAGGGATTCTGCACATTCTGCTCTTGTCTCTACCTCTTGTGCTGGTGATTCCTCTGCTGGTTGTTCTGTTGCTGCGTTGTCCTTTGCCTTGAAGTCTGAGGATCTTGTGGTGGAAATTCTCAAACTTATAAGCCCTCTAGACTGCCTCTTCGAAGGTTGTAGGTGGTACAACCCCGTAGCATCCCTCTCAATGATGGGATTCAGTCCTTCGAGGAACTTAGCAATTTTCTTCTCAACAGTATCCACTAGCTCTGGAGCATATCTTGACAATCTCTCGAATTTAGTGAGGTATTCAAGGACTGTCATGTTTCCTTGGACAAGCTGTTGGAACTCCACTGCCTTCTGTCTCTTGATGTGTGTGGGTACATACTTGTCCCCAAATTGCCTCTTGAAACTTGCCCATGCCACTGCATCTGCCATGTGCCTGTACTCCTCTCTAACTGTCTTCCACCAAATGTTTGTTGACCGGTGAGGAGAGACGTTGCTAGTTTAACTCACTCTCCTCCGGTGCATTAGAAGATCTCGAATATGTTCTCTGTGTGTTCTAGCCAGTCATCTGCAGCTAATGGGTCTTCTGACCCAAGGAATTCCTTTAGACCTCTTTTTCTGAACTTCTAAAATAAGGCATTTGGATCATGTTCCCTTTGGTTAATGACTATAGCTGGTTGAGCTTGTACTGGTTCGGGCTTCCTCTGCAAAACCTCTAACAATTGCCTTTGCATGCCTTGAAATTCCTTAGCATGGTCTTATCCTTTTTCAACATATGTTCTTGCAATCTAGCCTGGTTCTCATTAGTTTGACACTGCTGATCTAACATAGCTTGCATCATTTGTTGGAATTGAGTCTGCATGGTATTGTCAGGGATATCTTCTTGGACTGGCTCTGTATGCTCACTGTTACTAGCTATGGGATTGCCGTTTAGAAGCCTTTTGCGAGGTGGCATAATGCTGCAAAACAATTTGTTAGCACATGATAATAGATAGAAGGGTTCACACATTGCTCACACGATACTAACTAACGAAGAGTCTATCGAATCCTCACCACGTCCTTAATTAGGATTTCTAGTTTCTTTAATTGCCTGAAACACGTCTCACTCTGATACCAGTCTGTCGCGACCCTGGACCGGGTCCCACGGGCCTAATCCGGGATCGGGACTAATGATTATGATTATGAATGAATGATGAAATCTACACCAAAACTATGAATTAATTTAAATCAAAACGTATACAAGTCCATCAAAGATGCCACTCGTACACACGATTTCCCACAGGTGTCCGCGGTGAGGATATCACATCGACATGAATATTTCTTTTTAAGTGCGGAAGCGTGTAGCAAATCTAATTCATACATTCATGTCCAAGATAACAAGATTAAAACATAATTAACACCAGTATCAAAATGAGCAATGATTATTAGCTATTTCCCAAAAGAAAGTTAAAGTTTTTAGCAATGTCATTTAGTTACAATTCCCAAAAATAGAGGCCAACAAAGGCCAATATGAACAAAATAGCAAGTTCCCAAAAGAATGGTTAATTCCTAACCCAAAATGTTACGTAACTCAAACACCCGAATGTCTAAACGACATTATCGGCGTGCCACTCAACTAGACGTTGCGGTTCTCCAACCGCCTCCTCATGCTCCTCCTCGGGATAACCGACAACAGGACCTGAGTTCCAAAACAGGGGGTCAAACACGACGGTTTGGCAAATAGGTGAAAAGATATGACAACATAGAAATTACCTTGGAAAATGTTTAACCTGTTAGAACAATAATTTTAATAAAACGAGAGAATCATTTGTTCAAAATACACATGCAATATAAAACAAGTAAGGTATCCAAGGAAACGGGAAACAAACAAGATGGCAACCACACGAAGTTAAGTCCTCTATCACCAAAGTGACATGAGCATGTTGGGATGTTGACCTCAGTCACCAAAGTGAGGAGATGCAACATAAGTAACATATATATATACTTAATAATTATACAGGACATGACCACGGTAGTGAACCGGGCATCGGGAACCACAGTAGCAATCTGCGGCATCGGGACAAGACCACGGTAACAACCAGGTAGCGGGATCCAAATTATAGCTGGCAGGACGGGAGGGGGATCTCCAAGTCTGTGGATCAGACCAACAAGGTTATCCAAGCTTAGTGGTGCCGACTCATAGGTCAAATAACAGAAATCAAAACAAGTACGAAATACATATGATGCACTTATATAACGGGCGGGACGGGGTGCTTGAACGCACAAATATCATTTCAAACGGAAAATGCATATCGGGATTAGCAAAATGCTACAATACAGTTTCAAAGCTTTCGGGAATGATGAATCATAAGTCATAATTTTCGGGACAAGTATCAGGATGCAAAACTAATTAAGGTGAATAAGGGTCTCGTATGTCAATTTCAACATAAATTGGTACTCCTTGAGTTTGGAGACATTCCGGGCTCTTTATACACCTTAGGATTTTCTTAAGGTTTCAAATGAATCTTTGTCTGATGGTTTCTTTCTCAAATGGACTCCATACATATCTCTGGTTGAACGGTCCCCATCATTCTCTAAATGGGTGCACAAATGATTGGGACAGAATCCTCTTCATTTCTCTTCATTTCAGGATTTATGTGGAATTTCGGTCAACTGGTGGTTAGCAGCCAATGGGTTCCGCGGCTAGCCGCAAGATAACCGCGAGGCTGACCGCGGATTTCTGGGAAGAAATCATGCTCCCGGGAAAAGTAACCGTGACAGCACAGTTAGCTGGCAGTTAGCCGCCAGTGGGTTCTGGGGTTAGCCGTTGTCTAACCGTTAGGCTGACCGCAGGTTCTGGGCGAAGATGTATTCTCTGGAAAGCTGACCCCAATGGTTCGGTCAGATGGCGAGCCGACAGGTTACCGCTGGCTGACTGCCAGGTGCGAAAATACCCCACTATGTCCAGATTTTGAGCCTATTTCTCATTCAAACCATTTTCCTTCATTCCTATTCATCTTCCTGCAATAAAATGAGCTAAAAATACTCCTCCAAATCATCATTCAACACTTCTCCAATACTCCTATAAGTATTCATCCAGTCAACCCTTCTTCATCCCATTCAACCATAAGAGAGAGAAAGAGAGAGAAAAAAAACCATTATCATAAGGAGTCATTTAAACTTCATTCAAGCAATAAATGAAGAGTTAACAACCACATTTTTAAACGATAAATGAGTTAGTAAAACTCTTAATGAGCATTCATTTCAAGTCAATGCAAGACAATAAAAATAGGTAAATCATGATAAATCAACACATTTCTCATAAAATCATTTAATGCTCAAATCATCAATTCATCCACTTGCCTCAAGGTCTCTAATCAACAAAATCAAGCTCCTAGACACCTCTCCAAGCTCAAGATCACAATCTCTACAAAAACCCCCAAAACAACCCTAAAATGGGTCAAACAAAAAAATAGGAGGAGAGAGCTTCCAATGATGGAAATGGAGCTCTTCTAAGGTCATAAGAACACAAATCTAAAAGATGGAGATGATTGCTTACCTATAGGTTCTCCAAATAGGCAAGACAAGCTCTATGAGGATCTTGGAGTGAAGGGTTTTCTTCAAGAATAGTGTCAATGGAAAGCTCTTGAGATGGTAAGGAAGATGATGAAGTCCATTTCTCAAGAGATGCAAGGGTGGTGGGAGATTAAGTGATGGAAAACAAGAAGAAGAAAGGGAAAGGGGAAAAAGCCCTAGCTAAACCTTTGTTGTGCTGGAAATCGAGAAAGGAAGGAGATGAGTTCTTTTATAGCAATTACAAGTGGGCTCCACCACTATGAAACTTTGTGGGGTCAAAATCACGGCTTTCGGGACTTCAAATGAATTTGACGAAGAAGGAAGAAATGATCGTCGGAGTTTCTAGTTTCCAAAAAGTATATGTTTCGCGGGTTTCGGGAATATCAATATTGGGTCCAGATTTAGTGTAAAAAGATTGTTTTGCCCTCAATGCAATGGGAGTCGGGTTTCGGGATTCGGGACGGGAATTGGATCAACATGAAAGTTGAAGAGATCAACGAGATTAGTAGAATGAGATAAAAACACCGGTCATAGAAATCTCGAATAATCCCCTAAGTAAATGCAAAATCATAAAAGGAACCCCCAAAGGGCCCCACTAATCACAAAGGCACTCAAAATTCCCCAAAGCTATAACAAAGTTATTCTAAACCCAAACTAAACCAAAACACACTAAACACACTTAGAGCTAGCACATGACTTAATCAACACTAATCGAGGTCACTCAGGTCGGGGTCTTACACATATCAATCAACTTTGCATATTTTGGAGATATAAAGGAATGAGTAGAGCCAGGGTCAAACAAAATCCTAGCTTGAAATTCACAAGCAAGGAGTGTACCTTCCACTACATCTCCTGCTGCCTCTGCATCAGCTCTGTTGACTGCATAGACTTGTCCTCTCTGTTGTGGCCTGTTCTGAGCCTCCTGTGGCCTACCTTACTGTGCATTCTTGTTCTGCTACTGAGGACGCTGATTCTGATTCTACCCTTGCTGACGGGCCTGTTGTTGTTGTTGTTGTGGTCTATACTGCTGCTGGGGTGCTTGTTGCTGAAGGGGTCTTGCTTGGTTCTGTACAACCATTGCATTCTGAGGTGGTGCTAGACACTGTGCCCCCTGTTGCTGTTGATTCTACCTGTTTTGCCTTGGGCAGTCTCTCATCTGGTGGTTCATATAACCACATCTGAAACATGGCCCTGTGATGGTACGGCATTGAGCACTCTCATGGTTCTTCCCACAATGTGTACAGATTAAGGGATTCTGTACATTTTGATCATGTCTTTGCCTCCTGTGTTGCTGGTTCCTCTACTGGTTATTCTGCTATTAGGGTTGTCCTTTGCCTTGAAGTCTGAAGATCTTGTGGAGGAAATTCTCAAACTTATAAGCCCTCTTGACTGCCTCTTCGAAGATTGTAGTTGGTACAACCCCCGTAGCATCCCTCTCAATGATGGGATTCAGTCCTTCGAGGAACTTGACAATTTTCTTCTCAACTGTATCCACTAGCTTTGGAGCATATCTTGACAATCTCTCGAACTTAGTGAGGTATTCGAGGACTGACATATTGCCTTGGACAAGTTGCTGGAATTCCACCGCCTTTTGTCTCTTGATGTGTGTGGGTACATACTTGTCCCCAAACTGCCTCTTGAAACTAGCCCATGCTACCGCATCTGCCATGTGCCTGTACTCTTCTCAAACTGTCTTCCACCAAATGTATGCTGAACCGGTGAAGAGAGACGTTTCAAGTTTAACTCGCTCTCCTCCTGTGCATTGGAAGATCTCGAATATGTTCTTTATGTGCTCTAACCAGTCATCTGCAACTAATGGGTCCTCTGACCCAAAGAATTCCTTTGGACCTCTCTTCCTAAACTTCTCAAACAAAGCACTTGGATCATGTTCCCTCTGATTAATAACAATGGCTGGTTGAGCTTGCACTGGTTCTGGCCTCCTCTGTAACACCTCTAACAATTGCCTCAGTGTCGGGACCCCGGATCGAGATCCGGGCCCCGCGACGATGATTGTTGAGATAGGATAATTAATTTCCCATAGCAGTTCAAGTTACAAGGTTAAATCAAAGTGTGTTAATTTGTTACATCCCAAAATAAGAGGCCAACAAAGGCCAATACAATAACCAAAAGTATATAAAACCCAAAATGTGATAAATCAAACTCATGACCCGTCCCGACATCTAGATGACATCATTGGGTTGCCACTCGCAAGCTAAGGTAGGCTCAACAGCCTCCTCCTGGCACTCCTCCTCAAAGGCAAAACCGCCTGCACCTGGGCACCAAAATAACAAACATTAAACACAACGGTTTGGCAGGTAATCAATTTAGGCCTGAGCATGAATAAAAATGTTTAATCGAAAGCATATAAAAACAATTTACTAAACTTAAAATAAATACTTGACTGAATTCCATTTCAAAATTTAAGACAAACTGGCATGCATACATAATATATCATGAATCGTAAATCCACAAAGAGCCTATCCTTTCTCTATCATTTATAATGAAAAGAGTAAGCACGCACGACGAGCACGATATATACATAATATAACAAGACATGATTCCCACAAATACGGGATTCCGGCCGCAGAACCGGACACGCACGGTGTGTAATAAATACACGACTAATCTGCAGATAGTCCACATGTTTAAGGACCCCCGGAAAGTGGATCAGACTGAAAGGGCAGTCCAAGCTCTGTGGTGTTCACTTGAATTCATGAATGCACAAATCACGCGAAACACAATACAAACACTTCGGAACAAAAGGGGAAATCACTTATCAAAATAAGACAAGGCACGGCTAGCAAAAGTGCATAATATGTATGCGCGCACAACTTAAATAGTGATCCCCATTAGGTACTTGAAATAAATCTTCGAACAAGCTTAAAACTTGAATTCAAAGCTAGTACACGATATTACTTGTTGTATTAAACCAAAGTTCAAAACACGATAATTTCATCAAGTATATGCTAAGGCCATTCATTGACTCTTGTGTAATTGGGACTCCGTTATGAAAATAAGAGAATTGGTGTCCCCGAAGTTGAATTGTACCTTATAGTTCCATTTACACAATGTCAAGTTAAAGTCCTTAACATAGCCTAGTTTTCAATCTTTAAATAGTGTATAAATGAGATAAAATTCCATAACTGGGATTTGACAGGTCGCTCGAGCGGTCTGGACAGTTCGCTCGAGCGAACCAATGGTCGCTTGAGCGGACAACCCTCTGTCTGCGCTCGGACCAGGCAGTGGCCTGGTCTCTCGAACGAACCCAAAGGTCGCTCGAGCGAACAGGCTTCTGCCTGTGCTCGGACCAAGTAGTGGTCTAGTCGCTCGAGCGAACCCATAGGTCACTCGAGCGAACAAGCTTCTGCCTGTGCTTGCTGAGTGTAGAAATTTCACTTCTCTTAGATGGTTTCTAAATCATTTCTTCCTTCCATCTTACATTTAGGCCACCTGAAATCCCCTGAGCCTCCATGCTCTCCAAGGGGTCAAATTTACATTCCCATTTCATTCATTCCATAATCATCAACATTTAAATCCCATTTCTCATCTAAACAATCCCAAATTTCAAAAAGGGGTAAGGCCTACACACAAATTAGAAAATCTGAAAGTTTGGAAAGTTAATTAACATCATTACCTATACTTGAGTAAAATCACAAGATAGAAGTCTAACAAAGCATGACGTTAGTATTCAATGATAAATCATGTGGAAACTTCAAGAGAAATAGTGAAATCCATAAGCACACATGCACAAACAACCTATAGAGATTACTTGCCTTTGCTAGCAAAAACTCCTTCAAGCACTCCTACCCAAGAGTTAAGCCATGAGCTACGAAAAAACTCCAAGAAAAACATTCAAAACTCACCCAAAAATGCAAACAAGAAACCCATTTTGAAATGGGTGTGGAAAGTTAGAAAAACAAGATCCTTAAGAGTTAAAAGGACTCCATTGAAGAGATGAGTTGGAGCTCTTACCTAGACGTGTTCAAATAAGAAGTAAGGAAGGAAATGGAGGGCTTGCCCAACTAGGAATCCAAGGAAAATAGCATCAATAGAAAGCTTGGGATGAGAGGAAGAAGATGGTGGTCTCGGAATTTCTTTTGGAGGTCTCTAGCTCATGTATTCAAGAGGAGAAAATGAAGAGGAAAAGGATTTTAACCCTAGGTCAAGAAAGTTGCAGAGATTGGGATATGGAAAAGAAGAGAGGGGAAAGGAGGTTAAGTACTTTGCAAGTGGGACCCCCTTTTGTGCTAATTCTTGCATAAGTAAAACCACGATCTTGCGGGTCTCAAATGAAGTTGATGAAGAAGGATAAAACGATCCTTGAAATATCTAGTTTCTGAAAAGTATATTTTTGACACGATTTTGAGATTTCGAAAAGTGTGTCCAGATTTGGGTGTGAAAAGACAATTTTACCCTTTGGCCAAAAACTTGAGTTTCCAGACTTCAAACGCAGATGGGCTAAACACAAAAGTTGTAAATAATCATAAAACCATTCAAATGAAATGAAATTCACGATTAACACAAAACTCGATGCGATCTTCCCATGCTTGGCACGTACACCCAGGCCTTCCTGAATATGTCTAGTTAACATTAAACGTTATCAAAACTCCCCAAAGCTATGTTCAGAACTAAGACTAATGAAATTCTACCCCACGGTAGCTAAACCCACTTAGGACTAAGTACACACTAAGAAAACACTATCGGGTAAATCCTGGGTTGGGGTTTGACACTCTACATGCCTGCTAACTCCCTAGCATGGACTTCATCCTTCTTACAATCTAGCCTGGTTCTCATTAGCCTGACGTTGCTGATCTAACATAGCTTACATCATTTGTTGGAATTGAGTCTGCGTGGTATTATCAGGGATATCTTCTTGGACTGGCCATGTATGCTCACTGTTACTAGCTGTGAGATTGCCGTTTAAAGGCCTTTTGCGAGGTGGCATAATGCTGCAAGACAACTTGTTAGCACATGACAATAGACAAAAGGGTTCACACATTGCTCACATGATACTAACTAACGAAGAGTCTAACGAATCCTCGCCATGTCCTTAGGATTTCTAGTTTCTTTTAACTGCCAGAAACACGTCTCGCTTTGATACTAGTCTGTCGCGACCCCGGACCGGGTCCACGGGCCTAATCCGGGATCGAGACGCTGAAGAGAAATTATGTGGATGATGAATGAATGATACACAATCCTATGAATTAATTTAAATCAAAACGTATACGAGTTTATCAAAGATGCCACTCGTACACGCGATTTCCCACAGGTGTCCGCAGTGAGGATATCACATCAACATGAATATTTCTTTTTAAGTACGGAAGCGTGTAGCAAATCTAATTCATACATTCATGTCCAAGATAACAAGATTAAAACATAATTAACACCAGTATCAAAATGAGCAATGATCATTAGTTATTTCCCAAAAGAAAGTTAAAGTTTACAGCAATGTCATTTAATTACAATTCCCAAAAATAGAGGCCAACAAAGGCCAATATGAACAAAATAGCAAGTTCTCAAAAGAATGGTTAATTCCTAACCCAAAATGTTACGTAACTCAAACACCCGAATGTCTAAACGACATCATCGGCGTGCCACTCAACTAGACGTTGCGGTTCTCCGACCGCCTCCTCGTGCTCCTCCTCGGGATAACCGACAATAGGACCTAAGTACCAAAACAAGGGTCGAACACCATGGTTTGGCAGGTGGCTGAAAAGATAATACAATACTAAAAGTTACCTTGGAAAATATTTAAACCTGATAAAACAATAAATCTCATAAAACAGGATGATCATTTATTCGAAACATAAATGCAATATAAAACATGTATGGTATCCAAGGAAAGCGGGAAACAAGCAATATGGCAACCACACGAAGCTAAGTCCTCTATCACCGAAGCGATATGAGCATATCGAGATGTTGACGTCAATCACCGAAGTGAGGAGATGCAACATAAGTAACATATATATACATAATAAATACGGGACATGACCACGATAACGAACCGGGCATCGGGAACCACAGTAGCAATCTGCGGCATCGGGACAAGACCACGGTAATAACCGGGTAGCGGGATCCAAACTGCAGCTGGCGGGACGGGAGGGGGATCTCCAAGTCAGTGGATCAGACCAACAAGGTTATCCAAGCTTAGTGGTGTCGACTCATAGGTCAAATAACAGAAATCAAGACAAGTACGAAATACATATGATGCACTTATATAACGGGCGGGACGGGGTGCTCAAGGTTCAAATATCATTTCAAACGGGAAGTGCATATCAGGACTAGCAAAATGCTACAATACAGTTTCAAAGCTTTCGAAAATGATGAATCATAATTCATAATTTTCGGGACAAGTATCGGGATGCAAAACTAATCAAGGTGAATAAGGGTCCCGTATGTCAATTTCAATGTAAATTGGTATTCCTTGAGTTTGGAGACATTACGGGCTCTTTATACACCTTAGGATTTTCTTAAGGTTTCAAATGAATCTTTGTGTGATGGTTTCTTTCTCAAACGGACTCCATACATATCTCTGGTTGAACAGTCCTCATCATTCTCTAAAAGGGTGCACAAATGATTGGGACAGAATCCTCTTCATTTCAGAATTTCTGTGGAATTTCGGTCAGCTGGTGGTTAGCCGCAGATGGATTCAGCGGCTAGCCGTTTGCTAACCGCGAGGCTGAGCGCGAATTTCTGGGAAGAAATCATGATCTCGGGAAACGTAACCGTGACAGCACGGTTAGCTGGCGGTTAGCCGCCAATGGGTTCAGCGGTTAGCTGCTGTCTAACCATGAGGTTAACCGCAGGTTCTGAGCGAAGATGTGCTGTCTGAAAAGCTGACCGCAATGGTTCTGTCAGATGACGGTTACAGGCGGCTAGCCGACAGGTGACCTCTGGCTGACAATCAAGTGCGGAAATACCCCACTATGTCCAGATTTCGAGCTCATTTCTCTTATAAACCATTTCCTTTCATTCCCATTCATCTTCCTGCAGTAAGATGAGCTAAAAATGCTCCTCCAAATCATCATTCAACACTTCTCCAATACTCCTATAAGTTTTCATCCAATCAACTCTTCTTCATCCCATTCAACCATAAGAGAGAGAGAGAGAGAGAGAGAGAGAGAGAGAGAAACCATAATCATAAGGGTTCATTTACTACAACCATAAATGCAATGTTTCAAGAGTTAAACAAGATAACAAGACTCATAGATGCATTTATTTCAAAAGTTAATGCAAGTCAATAAATATGAGTACAAATGACAAAACCAATTACATTCTTCATAAAAACATCAAATGTTTAAACTTATCATTGAATCCACTTGCCTTGGGTCTCTAAACAAGCAAAAAGATCTCTAACCACTCTTCCAAGCCAAGATCAACAATCTCTACAAAAAAAAAAAAAAAAACCCCATAGCACACCCAAAAAATGGGTCAAACAAAGAAATAGGAAAAGAGAGCTTCCAATAATGAAAATGGAGCTTCTCAAGGACTAGAAGAACACATATCTAAGAGATTAGGGAAAGAGCTTACTTGGAAGGTCTCCAAATGGAGAGAGCCAGCTCAAAGCAAGCCTTGGAGATGGTGGTTTTCTTCAAAAATGGTGTCAATGGGAAGCTCTCAAGATGGTGAGGACGATGATGAAGTCCATTTCTCAAGAGATGCAAGTTTGGTGGGAGATTAAGTGGTGGAAAGCAAGAAGAAGAAAGGAAAAAAGGAGAAAGAGCCCTAGTAGAAGAAGTTGTGCTGGAAAAGGAGAAAGGGAAAAGAGATGAGTTCTTTTATAACAATTGCAAGTGGGCTCCACCACTATGAAACTTTGTGGGGTCAAAATCACGACTTTCGGGACTTCAAATGAATTTGACGACGAAGGAAGAAATGATCGTCGGAGTTTCTAGTTTCCAAAAAGTATATGTTTCACGGGTTTCGGGAATATCAATATTGGGTCCAGATTTAGTGTAAAAAGATTGTTTTGGGAGTCGGGTTTCGGGATTCGGGACGGGAATGGGATCAACATGAAAGTTGTAGAGATTAACAAGATTAGTGAAACGGGATAAAAACACAAATTCAAAGAATCTCGAGTAATCCCCCAACTAAACGCAAGTCATAAAAGGAACCCCCAAAGGGCCCCACTAATCACAAAAGCACCCAAAATTTCCCAAAGCTATAACAAAGCTATTCTAAACCCAAACTAAACCAAAACACACTAAACACACTTCGAGCTAACACACGACTTAATCAACACTAATCGAGGTCACTCGGGTCGGGGTCTTACAAGGCCACAGATGGCCAGGATAGCTTATGTCGTCAATAGGGAACAAGCTGATGTTGCAGCCAATGTGGTTGAAGGTACAATTCTTGTAGACAATAGACATGCAATTGCATTATTTGATCACGGTTCCACGTATTCCTTCGTAGCACCTGCATTTGCTTGTGATATGCAAGACTGGATAAAGCAATTGTCATATGACTTTACTGTGTCTACTCCGCTAGGGAGAAAAGTAGTATGTGAACTGTATATTCCTTAATGCACTGTTAGATTTGGAGAAGTGTTAATGCCAGCTGATCCGGTTGTATTAGCAATAAATGACTTTGATGTGATCTTTGGTATGGATTGGCTTGCGAAGTACAAGGCTTGTTTAGACTGTTTTCGCAAAATCATCACTTTGAGGGTGGATGAGGCCAATGTTAGTGTACTATTTGAAGGAGTCCAAAAGAAATATGACACTAGGCTTGTCTCAGCACTCAAGGCTGAACGAATGATGCATAGTGGTTGTGAAGGTTACATTGCATTCGATTCAGAAAAGAAGCCTGTATAGGAGTTACGGAATATTCCTGTAGTTTGTGAATTTCCAGACGTGTTTTTAGATGAAGTGCCAGGTCTACCTCCAACTAGGGAAGTAGACTTCACAATCGAACTTTTGCCCGATACTGCACCGATCTCCAAGGCACTATATTGAATGGCACCATCAGAGTTGTATGGATTGAAGAAACAGATACAGGATTTGCTCTACAAGGGTTTCATTAGACCTAGTCTCTCGCCATGGGGAGCACCTGTACTGTTTTTAAAGAAGAAGAATGACACCCTTCGAATGTGTATCGATTATAGGCAGATAAATCAAGTGACGATCGAGAACAAGTATCCACTGCCTAGAATCGATGAGTTGTTTGATCAACTCCAGGGTGCAACGTATTTTTTTAAGGTTGGTCTTCGATTTGGATATCATCAGATTCGAGTTAGAGATTAAGATGTACACAAGACTGCATTCCGGACTCGATACGGACATTATGAATTTCTAGTAATGCCTTTTGGTCTGACCAATGCACCTGCAGTGTTTATGGCTTTAATGAACATGGTGTTTGCTTCCTATCTGGACTAGTTCGTTGTGATCTTCATTGATGACATCCTGGTCTATTCAAAGTCAGAGATAGAGCATTCACATCATTTAAGAACGGCCTTGCAGATACTGAGGGAGAATCAGTTATATGCAAAAACTCGAAAAGTGTGACTATTGGTTGCAACAGGTTGCATTTTTGGGTCATATCATTACCGGAGATGGATTATCTGTTGATTCAGCTAAGATTGAAGCGGTTACCAATTGGCAGAGTCCGAAGAATGTACCGGAAATACAAAGCTTCTTAGGGTTGGCAAGCTATTATAGAAGATTCGTAAAGGACTTCTTTAAGATAACAGCTCCATTAACGAAACTGACTCGAAAGAATATTCCAATCCAATGGAATGATGCATGTGAGTCTAGTTTCCAAACATTGAAGTAGAAGTTGATCTCAGCCCCAATCTTGTCTTTACCTGATGGAAGAGGAGGATTTGAGATTTACTCAGATGCCTCAGGTATTGGATTGGGATGTGTGTTAATATAGAACGGTAAGGTGATTGCCTACGGTTCGCATTAGTTAAAAAAGCATGAGAAGAACTATGCTACTCATGATTTGGAACTTACGGCAGTTGTATTCGCGTTGAAGCAATGGAGGCATTATCTGTACGGAGAGACTTTTGAAGCCTACTGCGATCATAGAAGCCTTCATTACTTGTTTACTCAGAAGGATATCAATCTGAGGCAACGCCATTAGTTAGAGCTGATCAAGGACTATGACTTTCCATTCACATATGTACCTGGAAAGGGTAACGTCGTAGCTGGTGCTTTGAGTCGAAAATCTGCTGACTTGGCATCAATGGTAGGTGAATGAACTTGATTGAAGAATTCAAGGATCTGGATGTGTCCATTGAAATGGTGGATGACCGAATAATGGTTGCAACAATGTCCATATTCGAACTAGTCCTTATCAAACAAATCAAGGATAAGCAGTTTGAAGATCCTGAATTAGTGAAGATCGAGGACAACATTGCATCTAGGCCAAACTTTGTGTTGGTATAAGGAGTTTTCTACTTCAAAGACCGATTGTGTATACCAGCACAGGAAGATTTGAAGCAAGCAGTGATGTTTGAAGCTCATCACACTCGATATTCTATGCACCCAGGAAGCACTAAAATGTATAGAAATCTCAAGGGCAGATTCTGGTGGAATAACATGAAGCGGGAGATGGCAGGTTATGTATTTTCTTGCTTGACTTGCCAGTGTGTGAAATTTGAGCACCGGAAACCTCCTGGACTGCTTCATCCACTGAACATTTCTAGATGGAAGTGAGAACACATTACAATGGACTTTGTATCTGGTTTACCGAGGACGAAAAAGCAGCATTATCCCGTATGGGTGATCGTTGATCGTCTTACAAAGCCCGCACACTTCCTTCCATTTAGAAAGGATATGGGTGAAAGTCCAAGATCGAATCCTAGAGGCGGGGCGGGGGGGGGGGGGTGAATAGGGTGAGCCAACAAGTTACTAGACCAATTTTAACTCTTTTAAAAATTAAGTCACTAATGCTTAGAGTAAGATTAATTATCTTGAGAAGATGAGCAATCTCTAAGTTAATCATCCATGAAATGAAACCAAAAAATCAATCACCATAACATAAGCATTTATAGTGGTTCGGCCAACATGCCTACATCCACTCCCGGCATCCCTACCGGATTTCACTAGCTCAAATTAAGGTTTAGGATCACCTCAAACCTTACAAATACATCACTTATGCTTTTCAAGGCTAAGCAATAACCTATACACAATGCTTTTCTTTAGGCTAAGCAATAACCTTTACAAGAGGATTTTCTCTTAAATAAAATGCCTATGAATGCATGGATAAGAGAACAATGAAGTGCAATTTAATGCCTCTAAAAAGGTTGAATAGAAAGTAAAAACTTAATTTCTAGAAGCATGCATATGAATGACAATGTTTATGAATAATGCATGTACTAGAAATCACTCTATCTCTTTTTTTAAAATGAAACTATAATTGATGCAAAGATGATAAACATAAGTAAGAGAAAGAGTTGTTTTACAAACACTTGGTTTTCCAAAAGATCAAACTTGAATTAGAAAGAACAATCTTAAGATTAACAAGTTAGTTTTGAAAACAAGGATTCATAACTTAAGTGAAAAGTAAAACATATGTAGATTTCATAAAGTTAAACCATTTCAAATTTCAAAGCATATTATGAAACACAACATCTCAAGAAGAAGGCCAACTATTTGATCATGCTTTAAAAGGAAACAAAGATTAAAAACCAAAGCATAAAATTAATCTTGGGATAAAGAAAGCACACCCATTTGAAGATCAAAGGTTGAATCAATGGATTGGCTTCATAATCCCTTCACTAATTCTTCTAAAAGTTGTCCTTTCTTGGCCTTGAAGATTCCTCAAAAGTTCAGCACTTTTTACAAAACAAAAGGTCACTTTTTATAAAGAAAAAGTTCCCAACGGCTCGTGCCCGGTCGACCTGCCCCTGTGCCCGGTCGACCTCCCCTTAACGGTCAAAAATCTGCCCGTTGCAGAAAGAGCCTTAACGGCTATAATCCCGGTCGACCCGCAGTGTGGCCGGTCGACCGGGTCCATTGGGCCGGTCGACCGGCCACGTAGGGGGGTCGACCGGATTCAGCCCAGAAAACTTGATTTTTTTAGAAACTTGAAACTATGAGGGCTGAACACCAAGGGACCTGAGGATCATTAAACAAGCTTTGGAACTGATTTTCTAAAGACATGAAACTTTCAAACTAAAATATGGATAAAGAAGAAAACCTTGAAAAGCTTGAAATGATTTTGAGAACTCCTTTTAAGAAAAGAACTCCTTTTAAGAAAAGAGTTCTATGGCTGGAATTTTAAAACTTTTAACTAGGACCAAAATAAGAAAGCAAACCAGCCATGTAAATCACACAATAACACCATGCAATCATAATCAACTTGTGTGAAAACAAAGAAGATACAAAGAAGAACACATACCTGATGTTCTTAGGTCGAAAAACCTCTGAAATTTGAACTTTAAAATCAGATTCTTTAGACTGCAATATTCAGCAACCTTGCTGGAATTTCTCTACAGCAGGTTCCCTTCTAGTCTTCTACTCTATTCCTCTTTCTACTAATCTGATTGGTTAGTGTTGGTGGGAACACAACCAGGTTTCCTTCTAACTATTTTTCCTTGATCTGAAGTGTAGGACTCAGATCTGATATGGGTTTTCTGCAGGAAGAAAAACAAGGACCAGCAAGAAAGTTTCTTCATACAATGGACGTCCAAGAGGAGGAGAATTTCTATGGGTTGTTTCTCTCCTTTTTCTTTCCTAGGCTCTCTCCTTTTTATCTTTCTTTCCTTTAGTTGTTGCACCCCAAGGGGAGTACAGCCAGCCATATATATAAAGAGGAAATCTCTTTTAGAAGAAGTTTCCTTAAGGAACAAGGAAACCAAGAAAGACTTACTAAAAAGGAAACCCATATGGACGTCCAGCCCTTCCCCTCTTAGTTTAGTTTCCAAATAGAATTAGAAAGCTACTAAACTTTAGGAAAACTTGTACAAAAAAGAACTCCTTCCAAGTAATGGGGCCTACACAAACTTGGGACCCACAAACTAGGGACCACATTGGCTAGCCCACACTAACTATGGTCCATGCACTAAATAATTTATCTAGAGATGTAATTCATGTATGCCTTCATGGACCTATTTGAATTTACACTCAAAATTATTTCTCCACACATTTAAACAATTTAGGAAACCTTGCCAATCTAGGAAAGTGGCTAGAGAAGGGACCAAAAGACATATTTGCCCTTGGCTTCCAAAATGACCAAAATGTCCATGCTAACCCCATAGCAACACTAGGATCATTTTAACCTTAACTCATTCCACTAGAGAGTTATGGTTGCACTCCAGGGACAAATATTAAATTGCAAATAAAGCTCATCATAAACTGACGATTGTCTTTGACCTACCAAGTACAATGACCACAATGCCCCTCTATGTAACATCCATAATCAAGTAGGTTAACCGATGTACTATCTATCTTCTTGATTACATCTCAACCTTAGAATTTCATATCCTTGACCTACCCATCATTCGGATATCATTCTCTTGATCCAGGGAGCGACCCACAAGTTCAATATCCATATGGAACATCCATATACTAAGATCTTAGATTCTGATGATTAATCGGATAATTCTAAGGGGACGATCATTCCATCAAGTGATGGCATAGATTCCATATTGCATTTGCACGTCCCAACTAATCAAGCCCAAGCACCCAAAACACAGAGCTGTTGACCCATGAACAGGATCTCACCCATAGTGAATTAAAGCACAAGAACTTGACTTCGTCAGTTCATCCACAAATGCTCAAGATTAAGAGCACTGGTCACTCAGTAGCAAGAGGTGATTTGATCTCTCTCTGTGATAGTACTATTTTAGAGATCACACCTACAAGTGGTCCTATTCAATGCATGACACATGCACTAATGAGATAAATCCGGAAAAGCCTCCCGTGACTTAGGTAAGTCACCCTGAATACAGGAGAGTATCTCATTATAACTTATACCAAGATGAAGTGCCCAACTCCATCTCTCAGTTATGAACAAGTTTATTGTTTCAAGTGTCCATGACTCAGACCTAACTGTGTGTAGCCACTACACACCTAAGTCATTACTAGAAAACAATGGGCCTTACACAACCATACAAATACACAAGTATAAAGAGAAAGAAGTCATTCCATTAAATAACCAATAAATATCCAGTTACAGAGATGAAAGTGCAGTCAGTGGGCTTTAGGGCATACACCAATCCCAACACTATCATCTATTGATCCTGCCCAATCTGCATCACTGTATCCAATCAATTGTAATGAGGAGTCACAAGGATACCAGATGCCATAATGAGATGTCCCATTGATATATTTGATAATACGTTTGACAGCTTTAAGATGGGACTCACGAGGATCTGATTGATACCTAGCACAAATTCCAACACTAAAGGATAGATCCGGTCTGCTAGCTGTAAAGTAGAGGAGGCTACCTATCATACTTCTGTAGAGTTTTTTGTCTACCTTTTTACCATGGGGGTCACTAAAAAGTTTAGTAGTAGATCCCATGGGATTGCAGCTAGTCTTAGATTCTCCTAAACCAAACTTTTTCACTATTTCTAGAGCAAACTTGGATTGACTGAGAAAGATACCATGATCAGTCTGACTAACTTGTAATCCTAGAAAGAATTGTAAGGGTCCTACCAGACTCATTTCAAAAGTGGAGCTCATCAGTTGAGAAAATCCTTTAGCAAGTTGATCTGATGTAGATCCAAAAACAATGTCATCGACATATATCTGAGCAAGAAGAATATCTTTATCAACTTTTTTAATGAAGAGGGTCTTGTCCACGTTTTCACATTTATATTCATTTTCAAGTAAGTGACTTGTAAGCTTCTCATACCAGGCTCTAGGAGCTTGTTTTAGGCCATAGAGAGCTTTCTTCAATTTAAAAACATAGTCCGGGTGATGAGGATCCTCAAAACCTTGAGGTTGAGTAACATACACATCTTCCTCTATTTCTCCATTTAAGAAGGCACTCTTCACATCCATTTGAAATAGTTTAATTCTCATGCTACTAGCATAAGCCAATAAAATTTGAATAGACTTCAAACGAGCTACAGGAGCAAATGTTTCCTCAAAGTCAATTCCTTCAACTTGAGCATACCCTTTAGCTACAAGTCTAGCTTTGTTCCTTATCACATTTCCTGATTCATCCAGCTTGTTTTTGAAAATCCATTTAGTGCCAATTTGACTTTTGTTTTTAGGAAGAGGTACAAGATCCCACACCTCATTCTTTTTAAACTGGTTTAATTCTTCTTGCATGGCATCAATCCATTCAGACTTGGTTTCTGCTTCAGAGAAGTTCTTGGGCTCAATTTGTGAAACAAAAGAGTAGTGAGCACACAGATTATGAACCTGTCTTCTTGTCATGACCCCACTTTTGATGTCTCCAATGATATTATCCAAGTTGTGATCTTTTAATAACTTTGTGGGCATAGTGGAAATAGAGGGGATTACATCTTCAATTTCAGGAGGAGTAATCTGCTCATTTAAGGTCTCATCTTCATCATCATGAAGAGCTTTCTTGATTTGATTAGACTCATCAATGACAACATGAGCTGATTCCATAACAGTCATGGATCCGAGGTTGAATACTCTATAAGCCTTGCTTTTCTCAGAATACCCTAAGAAGATCCCTTCATCAGATTTAGAATCGAACTTTTCCAACTTCTCTCTATCTCTTAAAATATAGCACTTACTACCAAACACTTTTAAATAACCCAGATTTGGTTTTCTTCCAAAATAAAGCTCATAAGGGGTCTTGTTAGTGTTCTTTGTCAGATAAACACAATTAATAAGATAGCAAGCAGTATTGACAGCTTCAGCCCATAAGTTGCGAGCGAGATTTTTCTCATTAAGTAAGGTTCTAGCCATTTCTTGGATAACTCTATTTCTTCTTTCAGCCACTCCATTTTGCTGTGGTGTTTTGGGAACAGAGAATTGATGATTGATCCCGTGGCTTTCACAAAAATCTGCAAATCTGTCATTTTCAAATTCTCCTCCATGATCACTTCTTATTTTCTTAATTGTGCAATCCTTCTCAACCTGAATTTTCTTGCAAATCCTTATAATATTATCTATTGCATCAGATTTTGCATGAAGAAAAGCTACCCATCCAAATCTAGAATAATCATCAACCATAACTAGGATAAACTTTCTCCCACCAATACTCTGCACAGGTGCAGGTCCAATAAGGTCCATATGAATAAGCTCAAGGGGATGAGTAGAGGAAATATCTTTTAGTCCTTTAAAGCTTTTCTTGATTTGCTTACCCATTTGACATGCTTTGCACAATTCAGATTTATAAACATCTAATTTGGGTATTCCTCTAACAATTTCTTTCTTGGATAAGATCTTCATCAGTTTGTAATTTATATGACCCATTCTTTGATGCCACAACTGATTTTCTTGATCCTTTGTCATTAAACACATGGATTCATTTTCATAAGATTTTTCTATCGTGTAGATGTTATCTTTAGTCCGTAATCCAGTGAGAAGTACTTTGTGGGATTTCTCATTCAGAACTTTGCAAGATTTGCTATTGAATATAACTTCGTTTCCTTTATCACATAACTGACTAATGCTCAAAAGATTATGCTTTAAACCATCCACAAGAAAAACATCTTTTAAGGTAGGCATTTGATCTCCTCCAACACAACCTTTTCCAATAATCTGAGCCTTCCGGTTATCTCCAAATGACACATTTCCTCCATCATAGTTCTCAAGAGAGATAAATCTAGAACGGTCTCCAGTCATATGTTTGGAGCAACCACTATCCAAAAACCATCTAGAGTTTTCCTTAACTTTTAGAGCGGTTTGAACTAAGAAGTTCTTGAAATGTTTCTCTTTTTCAATCCAAGTAGCCTTAATGAATGTAGGGATAGTGGATTTGGGAACAAACTTAAAAAGAGCTCTAGAAGGATGATTTTGAGACTGCCTAATCTTAAATGGACAATTTGGAACTAGATGACCAATACGATTACAAAAATGACAAGTCCATCTAGAGGTAAAGAGGTCTTTATCTATAGGTTTGAGATGAGTCCTGGTAATATGATGAAAGTTATTCTTCTTGCTTCCTGAGGAGGAACATTCAAAGCCTATACCATTCTTGTTACCAAAAATTTTGTTCATCCCTAACATTTGATAAAATTTGTCATTTCCCAAGGTAAATTTTTCAACAATATGTTTTCCCTTTTGAGTTTCATTTGAAGAGATTTTGATTCTTGTTGACTAAAATCTAGCAGATATTGTAATTTATGAATTTCTTTTTCAGCTATAGCTAGATTGTCATTAGAGACAGTCAACTTAGATTGAACATTTTTTATCTCATTGTCTTTTAAAATTAATTGATCTTTTAAAATTTTTACATCACTCACAAGTCTTTTAGATTCAATTTTTAAAGTTTTATTTTTCTTGGTTATGACTTCACATAGTTTATATAGATCATCATAGGCTTGATGTATATCATTTCCATCATTTACTTCTTCTTCCCCTATAGTATCTTCTATTAAAACATTATGATCTTCATTTTCTTCAATAGAAGTTAATAGAAGCCAAGAAGTGGAGTTATCATTATCTTCATCATTTTGAAATTCATCATTGTCATTGCATTCATCTTCATCATCATCCCAAGTTATGTTTAAAACTTTCTTTCCTTTCTTAACTTTCTTTTCTGACTCTCTAGGAGAGGAACAATTTTGTGCGATGTGACCAAATCCTTTACAATTGTAACATTGCACATCCTTCTTGATAAAAGATCCCCTAGAGTTCCTTTGAAAATTTTCACTTCTAGATTCCTCAGAATTTCTGAAGTTCTTTCTGTTTTTAAAGAAATTTTTAAACTTCTTAGCGAGCAAGACTGTGTCTTCATCACTCTCACTCTCATTATCATTTTCTTTATGTTGGGAGCTAAGAGCTACACCTTTCTTCTTGCTGGGGACTTCAAAATCTAATTCATAAGTGAGAAAGTTTCCTCTAAGCTTTTCAATTTTGATATTGTCAACATTTTTACTCTCAGCTATGGCTACAATCTTGGATTTGAACCTTTTGGGGAGAGATCTTAAGATTTTCCTTTCAGCCTTGGATTCATCCATTTTTTCTCCTAGACTTATGAGAGAATTTGGATTCATCCATTTTTTCTCCTAGACTTATGAGAGAATTAACAATCTCCATAAATTTAGTATAGAACTCGTCAAAGGTTTCTTCCTCTTGCATTCCGAGTTCTTCATACTTAGTTGTCAACATTTGAATTTTAGCTATTTTAACTTGATTGGTCCCCTCATGAGTGGTCTCTAAGGTATCCCAAACTTCCTTAGCTGTATTACAGTTTACTACCCTGTTGAACTTTTCTTGAGACAAGGCACAATATAAGGCATTTTTAGCTTTAGCATTCATATTTGCCCTATCCTTTTCTCCTTGAGTCCAGTCTCTCTTAGGCTTAGGATTGATAGATATAACATACCCTTCCGAGTCTTGTTCAGTGACAGTGGGCACATGGTACCCTTCTTCAATGATATTCCATACATCTAGACTTTGAGACTCTAAGAAGACTTGCATCCTAATCTTCCAATAACGGTAATGAGAACCATTAAACAAGGGTGGTCTATTAGTGGCATGGCCTTCTCCCAATTGGGCTTGCATAATGATCACAACAATAAAAACTCACTCTAAGGATTCTAACTCTAGGTTGTTAGACCTAAACAAGAGCAACCTTGCTCTGATACCAATTGAAAGTCCAAGATCAAATCCTAGAGGCGGGGGGGGGGGGGGGGGGGGGGTGAATAGGGTGAGCCAACAAGTTACTAGACCAATTTTAACTCTTTTAAAAATTAAGTCACTAATGCTTAGAGTAAGATTAATTATCTTGAGAAGAGAAGCAATCTGTAAGTTAATCATCCATGAAATGAAACCAAAAAATCAATCACCATAACATAAGCATTTATAGTGGTTCGGCCAACATGCCTACATCCACTCCCGGCATCCCTACCGGATTTCACTAGCTCAAATTAAGGTTTAGGATCACCTCAAACCTTACAAATACATCACTTATGCTTTTCAAGGCTAAGCAATAACCTATACACAATGCTTTTCTTTAGGCTAAGCAATAACCTTTACAAGAGGATTTTCTCTTAAATAAAATGCCTATGAATGCATGGATAAGAGAACAATGAAGTGCAATTTAATGCCTCTAAAAAGGTTGAATAGAAAGTAAAAACTTAATTTCTAGAAGCATGCATATGAATGACAATGTTTATGAATAATGCATGTACTAGAAATCACTCTATCTCTTTTTTTAAAATGAAACTATAATTGATGCAAAGATGATAAACATAAGTAAGAGAAAGAGTTGTTTTACAAACACTTGGTTTTCCAAAAGATCAAACTTGAATTAGAAAGAACAATCTTAAGATTAGCAAGTTAGTTTTGAAAACAAGGATTCATAACTTAAGTGAAATGTAAAACATATGTAGATTTCATAAAGTTAAACCATTTCAAAGTTCAAAGCATATTATGAAACACAACATCTCAAGAAGAAGGCCAACTATTTGATCATGCTTTAAAAGGAAACAAAGATTAAAAACCAAAGCATAAAATTAATCTTGGGATAAAGAAAGCACACCCATTTGAAGATCAAAGGTTGAATCAATGGATTGGCTTCATAATCCCTTCACTAATTCTTTTAAAAGTTGTCCTTTCTTGGCCTTGAAGATTCCTCAAAAGTTCAGCACTTTTTACAAAACAAAAAGTCACTTTTTATAAAGAAAAAGTTCCCAACGGCTAGTGCCCGGTCGACCTGCCCCTGTGCCCGGTCGACCTCCCCTTAACGGTCAAAAATCTGCCCGTTGCAGAAAGAGCCTTAACGGCTATAATCCCGGTCGACCCGCAGTGTGGCAGGTCGACCGGGTCCATTGGGCCGGTCGATCGGCCACGTAGGGGGGTCGACCGGATTCAGCCCAAAAAACTTGAATTTTTTAGAAACTTGAAACTATGAGGGCTGAACACCAAGGGACCTAAGGATCATTAAACAAGCTTTGGAACTGATTTTCTAAAGACATGAAACTTTCAAACTAAAATATGGATAAAGAAGAAAACCTTGAAAAGCTTGAAATGATTTTGAGAACTTAGAAAACCATGCATAGAAGATGTTAAAAACAAAGATTAAAAAAGATAAATATGCATGAAGATCCTAAGAAGAAGAACATGAATGAATGAGAGGACAAGCTATGAAATTGAATGCATCCTATCAAATTGCAACAAAATAAAAACTCTAACAATGGGATTCAGTGATATGTCCAGATTGTTTGTCAAGGAAGTGACTCGATTTCATTGAACACCGGTCTCGATTGTCTCCGATCGGGATAGTCGGTTTGTTTCCGCATTTTGGCAATCATTTCAGAATTCCATGGGTACTAGACTTTGGTTCAGTACTACTTATCACCCACAAATAGATAGACGATCGAAACGGACTATATAGACTTTAGAAGACTTGCTTCGTGCCAGATTTGTTGATTTCGGGATTGATTGAAATGACCATTTGGCGCTGTGCGAATTTGCGTACAATAATAACTATCACTCCAACATTGAAATGACACCATTTGAAGCACTGTACTGTCGAAGATGTAGGACTCCAATGAGTTGGGAAGATGTTGGAACTCGAAGTTTCCACGGTCCTACAATCATTGCTGAAATAGCAGAAAAGGTTCAAAGAATACAAGTTAGGCTAAAAATCGCTAGATCAAGGCAAAAAAGCTATGCTGACAATCGTCGGCTTGATCTAGGGTTTACGATTGATGATTTAGTTTTTTTTGAAGACTTCTCTAATGAAAGGCACTATTCGATTCGGGCAATAAGGGAAACTTTCCCCGAGATTCATTGGACCTTTCAAGGTCAAGAGCTGAATTGGAAATGTGGCTTATCGCCTAGACCTTCCAGCCAAGCTCTCCGTTATCCACAATGTATTCCATGTTTCGATCCTTCGGAAGCATGTGGCTGATCCTTCTCATGTCATTCATCATGAAGAGATCCAAGTGTTACCGAACACCATATATGTTGAGAAACCGATTCAGATTATTGATATCAAGGAGGCGGTCCTGCGTACAATAACGATAAAATGGGTCAAGGTCCTTTGGGATCATCATGAACCTAGTAAAGCTAATGGGAACTTGAGGAGCAAATGGCTCAGAAGTATCCCGAGTTGTTCGTTCAGGTGATCTTAATTTGAATTACTTATTGACTTATATTGATTTGTCTTGCATTCGGAGGACCGAATGATTTTAAAAGTTTAGGGGAATGTTAGTCCCCGTCTCGAGTTAATTGAGATTAACTCTAATTGATTGAAAATTAAGCTAATTAAATATATTTGATTAAGCTAATGATGGTTTATGACCAAATGGGATTGAATTAGCCTGAAATGAATGATTTAGGCTTAATGAAATGATAATGAATGAGATTGAATGATTTGAATCGATTTTGGGTTCAAACAAAGGGAACAAGGACTTTTTTGTAAATACAAACTTCTGCATATTTTGTCGAATACGGTCACTCTTGATACCAACACGTGTATCTCAAATAGTACGATAACTTCCATAAAAGACTTGGACTCATTAGGCAAGAATTGGATCAAATGACCCTTCATTTGACTCAAATTGAAATGAGTAAGAAGGTGGAGGGCTTAATTACAAACTTATGCTTATATAAGCTTAAGATGAGTTTCAATGAGCTCATCCACTCATTCCATCTCAAGCAAACCCTAGGCACTTCTTCTTCTCCTTTTCTCTTCTTCTTCCTTCCTTTCCTCCATTTAGAGTGTGAAGATATGAAGCTTTGCAACTGCTTTTGAAAGAGAAGTGGATCTACTTCATCTTCTCCTTTGATTTCTTTGAAGTTAGAGCTTGAGCGAAGGCTCAAAGCTTCTTTTCATAAAGCTTCAAGTAAGTACCTTGAACTCCTTGTAGAGCTTTCAAGTTAATTAAGTGAGTTGGATTGGTTTGTAACACAAACAACTCATAGGGACTCTATTTTGAATTGATATTGATTTAGGTTGAGAAAAAAAAGGGTTTTGAATTGGGAATTATCATCTCAAATCAAGCTAACAAAGAGGATTTTGTGAATTAACCTCAAGCAAAGGCAAGTATAATCAGTTCTTATAGTATAAGCTTGTAATTGTTCATAAATTTGGTTTTATGAACAATTTCCATTTGTTTTAGAGTTTTATTTCATATGAAATGGTTATAGTATGATGATTAAATTATTTGTAGAGTGTTAGAGATTCAAATCATGTTTAAATGGTCTTTGGAAAGACCTTGAAATGAGTAGGAAGTGTGGGAAAAAAATCAGTGTGAAACAGGCCTTTACAGGTTCAATTTTGAGAATTCTACACTGAGTGTTCGAACTCTTGGCCTTGCTGGTTTTTGGCTTGGAAATAGCCTGCACTGAGAGTTCGAACTCTTGGCAGATAGTTGATTTTGTCAGATTTTCAATCGGCCATAACTTCTTATCCATACGTTGGATTTTGGAGTTCTATATATCGTTGGAAAGCTCTTGAAACGTAGAATCTAATGGTCTATAATTTCAATTGATCAAATGACTCAAAAATGAGTCCGGACTGAAGTGATTCTATTTGAATCAAAAACTCTTTCCATGTGTGTGAATAAATATATGACTTAGTCTTGAGGCTAAATAATGTGATATTCATCAAGAATTGTTTCGAAACCTTCGTAGGTGTTAGATAAGGTTATCCTAATGTAAAAATTATAAATGAGGTGATGTTCATCGAGAATAACACGTACATTAGATAACGAACATTTCACCCAATTGTTTGGTTTAGAAGTTTAAATGGATAATGATTTGATTTGATTCTTGAGTCTGGCACTACATAGTAGTTTCTTAAGCTCATTATTGAGCTAAACTGAATAACGCAATGAATGAATGAATTAATGAATGAACAGTTACTAAATGTAATAATGTAATGAACAATCCTACTGCAGTAGATGGACTAGGGTGTTCCGGAGCTCCGTGGTGATGCCAGTGATCTCTGATCCAGACACTGGTAGATCCCACACATTATTGAATGAAAAGTCACTTGATTATAAGTCACTTAATGAAAAGATTACTCAATGAATATTAGTAAACATGAATGAAAATGAATGAATAATATTTGTCTTTACAAATACATTGACTGCTTCCTTTTGGAAGAATTAAATGAAACGAATGCTATTGTAGTTGTCATCTAGTAATTGATATTACTTGACTCCATTGGATTCCAATGTACAGGTTATGGAATTGTATAGAATTGTTTAATGGTTAAATTGAACAGGATTACTATGAATGATAGCATGTACTATCATAGATCTGTATACACATTGTTGAACAGTCGTGTTCATAATGTTATTGGTGACATTACAGGTCCAATTGCCCATGTCGGTCACGCAGAGGCCGCGCCGTCAGCAGAGGAGGCCAATCCGATACCTCCAAGAGGATTAATCGAATGAACATGAATCGGAGTACGAAATGAATAACGAATGAAATTAAAACATTATAATATTTGGGAAAATGGTTTTGAGGAAATTTTATAGATTCATTTTGGTTGTAAATAGTCATCACCTGCATTGTATTTGAATACGCAGTATTTAACAAATCATTACAGTGTGTGAATTGATCTTTACTTTTAATGTAAAGAACTCGTACAGTTTTAATTGTTTTCGTCAATGTATCTATTTCGCAAAAATGTACATTTGATAGGTATGTATTTATTGTTATCCATTGTAGATTTCGTTTTAACTTCGGTTAATTCGGAGTTTACGGGAGTAAGTATGATGGATAGCGCGACCCGGGTTTTGTCCGGATTGATCAGATCTCGGGCCCGGGTTGTGACAGTACGGGAGTTACGTCTCACAATTGGGGTAGTATTGTATTTAGTTTGTGACATTTGTATGGCTTTTATTAGCCCGTTCTTTTGGATTTGTAATTAATGTACTTTCATAATTTGTAACTTGAACATATGTGAAAAATGAATCATCATGTTATTGTCAGCTTTGTATTTGTTATCATGGTTTGCTCCAGTCTGATTATGGGGCCTTGATGTGATAGCCTTATGCGAGTGGTTGAGGGCGAGGCAGAATCCGATGGCCATGGGTTCCGGGTCGCAACGCCACGTAAACTTCCGTGAAAATATTCATGTTGTTTTGGAATTTTGTCATCCTTACACACGCCGATCATGAAGAAATACAATTTTTACTTAATCCCAAAATCATGCTTCCCGAGATCGGACCACTACGGAAGTCCGATTTCGGGGCGTGACATTTGCTATCTGCATTGTACTACAGATTTACATTATATGTTATGTTATTTATATTGATCACTTGCCAAATTGTGTCTGATACTGCTCTTGGTGCTTGTAGGTAGCAGGTAGGAATTCCGTTAGAGAGAAGGTAAGCGGTTACACTGATAACCGCATGATAGCTAGACCATTGCACCCAAAGGTTTTGTTGTTGGTAGTGTTGTGGTGCCATGAGTGCCAACTTATACATTTAGTCTAGTTTCCTTAGCTGTCTACTATATTTTGTAGCTGGCCATGCATGGCTAAGTTGTACTAGTTAATGCTTTAAAATATGTTATAAACAGTACTCTTTGCAACTTTAATGTAATTATGCCTTGCTCTAACATCTTTTATGAAGGTTTTTTATGGGCTCATTTCCCAAAATATTTGATTAATAGATACATCTATGTTATAGCCCGGAATTTGATGGGCCCCAAAATTCGGGACGTGACATTACACATGTGAAATACATTATCATTTGTCTAAATCACCATTTAAACATGAATAAATTAGAACATCCATGGTTTTAGATTTATTTGGAGTTTTGGACTTCTTCACAAGTTTCTCAAGATCAATGAAGAATTTAGATATAAAGCTAAGCATCATGATGTCTACCATGAGTACAAGAATAATGAACAGTTTGGATCAAGATTTGGAGCTCACAGAAGTACAACAAATTATAGCTACATGTTGGAACTTTTTCACAAATTACTCAAAATCTATGAATTTTTAAACAATCAGCTCAAATATATAGTAGTTTACTAATTCAATAAACAAAGTGAACGGTTGGTTTACAAATATGGGTCCCACAAGATTCGGAATAAATAAAGGTTGTTAATGGTCCCCATGAAATGGAAGCACCGTATAAGAAGTGTAATATCACCTTTTTTTGCAAGAGGTGTGTGAATCACTTTGTCGCGACCCCGGATCGGGTCCACAACCCACGGGCCTAATCCGGGATCGGGACTGTGAGATGGTGACATTATGAAGGGATAAATCCAATCCATGTCAAGATTATGAATTAATTTAAATCAAACGTATACGAGTCCATCAGAGATGTCACTCGTACACGCGATTTTCCATAGGTGTCCGCGGTGAGAATATCACATTAACATGAATATTTCTTTTAATGTGTGGAAGTGTGTAGCAAATCTAATTCATACATTCATATCCAAGATAACAAGATTGAACAATACCCGTATCAAGATGAGCATTGATCAATGGCTAATTCCCAAAAGTAAGTTAAAGTTTATAACAAAATCATTTAGTTACATTTCCCCAAAATTAGAGGCCAACAAAGGCCAATATAACAAAGTATCTATACCCCAAAAGAATGGTTAATTTCTATCCCAAAATGTTACGTAGCTCGAGCACCCGAATGTCTAAACGACATCATCGGCGTGCCACTCGACTAAAAGTTGTGGTTCTCCAACCGCCTCCTCAAGCTCCTCCTCGGGAAAGCAGACAATGGGACCTGAGTACCAAAACAAGGGTCAAACACGACGGTTTGACAAATGGGTGAAAAGATATAACAACAATTTAAATTACCTTGGAAAACATTTAGACCTGCTAAAACAATAAATCTCATAAAATAGGATGATCATTTATTTGAACATAAATGCAATAGAAAACATGTAAGGTATCCAAGGAATACGGAAAACAACAAGATGGCAACCACACGAAGCTAAGTCCTCTGTCACCGAAGTAACATGAGCATATCGGGATGTTGATCTCAGTCACCGAAGTGAGGAGATGCAACATAAATAACATATACATACATAATAAATACGGGACATGACCACGGTAGCGAGCCGGGCATCAGGAACCACAGTAGCAATCTGCGGCATCGGGACAATACCACGGTAATAATCGGGTAGCAGGATCCAAACTGCAGCTGGCGGGACAGGAGGGGGATCTCCAAGTCGGTGGATCAAACCGGCAAAGTTATCTAAGCTTAGTGGTGCTGACTCATAGATCAAATATCATAAATCAAGACATGTACAAATTCATATGATGCACTTATATAAACGGGCAGGACGGGATGCTCAAAGGCACAAATATCATTTTAAACGAGAAGTGCATATCAGGATTAGCAAAATTGCTACAACTGCAAATTCAGTATTTTCGGGGATAGTAAATCATGAATCAAGAGGTTTGGGACAAATATCGGGATTCGAAATTCAATCAAAGTGAATAAAGGTCCCGTATGTCATATACAATAAAAATTGGTACTCCTTGAGTTTGGAGACATTCCGGGCTCTTTATACACCTTAGGATTTTCAAAACTTCAATGAAAACTTGTGATTTGATTTCTCCTTTCAAATGGGTGTTACACAATAGTTACTGGTTTTCCCATCACAATGGGGTTCACAACAAACGCCTCTCAAACAAATAACATTTCATTTTTGCTCACAGATTAGTCCCATGTGAACAGTGTTGATCGCTTGAGCGGACAGGGAGTTCGCTCGAGCGATGAGCTCTCTGGAATGACTTTCTGGGAGGTTCGCTCGAGGGGATAACGGGTTCGCTCGAGCGAACATGTTGGCTCGAGCGAATGAATGGTTCGCTCGAACTAACAACGTTCTGTGACGCTCTGTTAAACTTTCTGGGAGAGTTCGCTCGAGTGATGAAGGGGTTCGCTCGAGCGAACCTGTTGGCTCAAGTGAACAGTTAGTTCGTTCGAACTAACGAGGTTCTGTGACGAGCCTGATACAGTTCTGGGAGGGTTCGCTCGAGCGGATAAGGGGTTCGCTCGAGTGAACTGTCTACTGGAATGGTTCGGAACCTGTTCTGGACACTTCACTTAAGCGACCACCAAGTTCGCTCGAGCGAACTGCCCAAAAATGAGTTCTGGGACAGTTCTGCTCCCATTTCATTCCCACTTCTCACAACTCCCTTAGCCACAATTCCACTCCACAAGGGAGGCCCAATATTCCTTTCTAACATCGTTCAAACTCCCCATAAACACTTCTATAATCACCAATCAAAACACTTCATTCTCCTCCATCTCATTCAACCACAAAAGGGGAAAGAAAATCCCAATCATAAGGAGTCATTTAAACCATAATCAAGTAATAAATGAAATCTACCAACCACATTTCCAAAACCATTAAATGAACTAATAGAAGTCATTAATGCATATTTATTTCAATCAATGCAAATCAACAATACATTTTATCAAAATCATTAAAAGTTCAAAATAACCATTCATCCACTTGCCTCAAGTCCAAAGCTAAGCAAAGATCTTCTAAATACCCTCTCAAGCACAAAATCCACAATCTCTACAAAATCCCCAAAAACAAATCCTAAAATGAGTCAAACAAAGAAATAGGAAGAGAGAGCTCACAATAATGAAAATGGAGCTTCTCAAGGACTAGAAGAATACATATCTAGGAGATTAGGGAGAGAGCTTACTTGTAAGGTCCTCTAATGGCAAGTCTTAGCTCAAAACAAGTCTTGGAGATGGTGGTTTTCTTCACCAGTGATATCAATGGAAAGCTCTCAAGATGGTGAGGAAGATGGTGGAGTCCATTTCTCAAGAGATGCAAGGTGGGTGGTGATGTGATGATGGAAAAGCAAGAAGGAGAAGAAGAAACCCTAGACAAGAAAGTTGCTGGAAAAAGAGAAGGAAGAATAGGTGGGTTCTTATATAGTATTTGCAAGTGGGCTCCACCACTTTGGAATTTTGAAAGGCTGAAATATTAGTTTTCGGGACCTCGGATGAAATTGATGAAGAAGGAAGAAATGATCGTCGAAATTTCTAGTTTCCAAAAAGTATATGTTTCGCGGGTTTCGGGAATATCATATATTTGGTCCAGATTTAGTGTAAAAAGACTGTTTTGCCCTCAATACAATGGAAGTCGAGTTTCGGAATTCGGGACAGAAACGGGATCAACATGAAAGTTGTAGAGATCGCTGAGATTAATAAAACGGAATAAAACCCAAATCCAAAGAATCTCAATTAATCCCCCAAGAACACGCAAATGCATAAAAAGGAACCCCCAAAGGGCCCCACTAATCACAAGGGCACTCAAAACTCCTCAAAGCTATAACAAAGCTATTTTAAACCCAATCTAAACCAAAACACACTAAACACACTTAGAACTAACACGCAACTTAATAAACACTAATCGAGGTCACTCGGGTCGGGGGTCTTACACACTTTCACACCTGTATGTTGTGAAAATCGTGGTGTGTAAACAACCTTATTCATACCTTATTTTTAAATATCATTTACACATCACATGTATAAATAAGTGCAAGTGAATGTAATAATGCCTAATCTTGATGCATGTTCGCATATGAATCATTTACATACATAAATGACGGCAAACAAATAAGCCTTTAACAAAATGAGAAAGAGATTTCAAGAAAGGAAGATAAAAGTGAACATAGTGAAGGGGAAATAATATAAAATCATCATTTAACATACAATATTTCACCTTTCTTTCTTACATAACACTAAAAGGGTAAAGAATGGAATAAGAAAAAGAAGAGTTTTTATTATTTTTTTATTTCTGTAAAAACTCCCAAAAAAGAATATCCATAGGTGGGTGGGGTCACCATCATGTGGTGTATATGAAAAACGAAAAATGTCTCTCTTTGCAAATCAACATATCGACCCATTTATCGGTGTTTCTAAAGCTATGAACTAATTCGCAAATGCGACACTGCTAATAATTACAATAAGTTTGTGTTTCCCACAAGATCTCCAGTGAAGAAATGGGTCTCTCCACCAGCCACTGCATGAAGCAAAATGAATTAATTTGATGGATGTGCCAACCCTTTCTATCAAATGGCAGGCACTGGTGATATTATTCGTAAATATACTGGACATATGTTGGCTGCTTTTTTCGCTAGTGTTATCACTCAAGTGCATTGAATGTTATTAATTAAGGTGAATCCAAGGTCAGGTACATTGTCATGGGATCTTATGATAGTTCGAAAGAGAGAAAAAAAAAAAAAAAAAAACCTCATGGTCGGCATTGCTGGTATTCCTTATTGGCAAATTCATTTGTGGAGACATGATCTCCACAAGCTGGTTATTCCCGGCCTTACTGTGTTTTAAGTTCAATGTGCTGCCAATTACTTGGCAAATTTACATTCAGATCTCAAGGATGCAAAGCCCCTACTCAAGTTGGATTTGAGGTCCACATCAGATTGATTCTTTATGATAGGCATTGTGCAAGATTATGCTGGACTCTTCCTTTTAGGGTCCATTGGGTGTTTGGGGCTGTTGTGTTCTCCTCCTTGCTTTCCTATTTTACTAAGAAAACAAGGAAGCGAAAAAATAAAAGAAGACAGTTTTACAAAAAAAAAAAAAAAAATTCATATTAGATGGACTTTAGACCAAAACGATCACCATAGTTTCTCTCACATGAAAGAGGCCTTCCCGCCAAAATTCCTTTCTTACCTGTTTTTTGGAGGGTTGATATCGACCCTCCAGGAAATAGGGGAAGGTCAATATCGACCCTGCATAGGAAAAATAAGTTTTTCAGTCCTCTTCTTCCTCGTCTCTTTTCGAAATCCAATCCAATGGGGAAGACCCATATATAGAGAAAAAGCCATTGCGGAGGAAGAGGAGGATAATCAAACACTCAAATCAATGAACCAACCAATATGGTTTACCAATATTGGCCCAACGAAACCCTCTTCCCATTAAATTCTTAAATGGACCGGTTTTCATATTCTTGCAGCAACCACTAGGAGCTAGTATGGGATGACTTTGCTTCTTGTTTCTTTCCTCAATTCTCGAAAAGGTGATGCGGGACATGGGTTGAGCAAAATCACTCACATGCACAGGAATCCAAAAAATGAAAGCAATGGCTAATCGAGAAACAAAAGGGGCATTAAAACTGGTGCCAGTGAAGCTAAATCAAGTACACGATTAACAAAAGAATATATGTTGTCAAATTATCATCCACCATTTAAAGTTTTCATCAAATATGCTTGCAAGCCTGAGATAATGATATGTCATATTGGCTATAAAGATGAAATAAATTATTAACCCTAGGATGGTAATGAGCAATCAATCATTAATGGGATCCTCTGGTGTCTTATCTGCTGTGCGTTTGATTGTAATCACAGGGCACTCTGCCTGCTTTGCACAAAACTCAATCACTATATCGAAAAACATCATGTAAAAAAATCACACAAAGCAAATTGGGTGGGTCAATATCGACCCTCCCTGAATCAGAGATGGACGCCTCCTGAAGATTTTGGTTGAAATGTATACTAGTTCATTAATCTGAGTGTCTGGTACTCCTCTTTTGTATCCACAATGACCTTTTCTCTTCATTTGGGTATTCTCCATTGGATTGAGTTTGGGGAAGGGAGGAGGAGGAGGAGGAAGACAATGGAATTTTTTTTCCTGCGCATGGCCGATATTGACCTTCCTTGTTTTCTAGAGGGTCGACATCGACCCTTGAAAAAATAGGTAAAAAGAAAATGAATTTTTGGCAATAATGCTTGTTTCGTGTGAGGGAAACTAAAGTGACTATTTTGTATTATGGTAAATCTAATGTGTGTTTTTTTTTTTTTCTAATGTATGTTTTTTTTTTCTTTTTTTTTTTAAACATTTGCTAATGCTACACCCCAAATTTCTTCGAGCACACCTATCTCTCTATACCACTCAAATAAGTTAAAAGATTACCAAATTTTCTCTCAACAACCCCATTCTTCCCAAAATACCCAAAACCCTCCAAACTCCACTTCTTAGTTCACTCTCGTTTTTTCCCTTCTCTCCCTATCTTGCTGCCTCCGCCCGTCGCCCTCTCTCCCTCTCTTGTTCGCTGCCCTCTCTCCCTCTCACTCCCCCCCTCCCACAGTGCTGCCTAAGGGGCCGTGGTGGCTGGGTTAGAGTGGGGGTGGGTGACTGTAGAGAGAAATGGGTTGAGGTATGAGAATTTGAGAAATGCCTATTTTGATAATTTCATATGCGGGTATGCTAGTCTTAAACAAATAGGGGTGTGCTCAAAGCAGCTTGGGTTGTGGGATTAGCAACTATTGTTTTTTAATCCCAAAAATAGTAGGGAAGGGAGAGAGAAAGAATAGAAAAAGTGATCCCCATGCCAGCCACCATCACATCATTGGATATTACATGGTCGCCCTTGTAACATCATTAGACATTATATAATGTCAGTCAGAAGTTCAGTAAACTTTTGGTGCCAATTAGATTACAGAGTCTCGCAAATTGAATTTCCCTCTCTCACTTACACGTCTTCCCATGTGAAGTGTCCTCTCGTCTCGCCATTTATTAATGCTGTCCTGACTTGAGCCTTGTTTTGTATTTGTTTTCCTTTTCTGAGTAGGGTTTACCTGGCTACCACCAGATTCACTGCTTTGTATTTTCATCCGTTACATTATCTATTTTGAGTCTACCATTCAAATCCATTTCAGATTCTTTTTAACTTTTGTTTCTTCTACTCTTCTGTTCAGTTGGGTTTTCTCCATTGAACCTCTGATTGCTCAAGAGGGTCAGAAATTTCCACATACATGGGTTTTTGGCTTTTCAGATTTTTCAGCATTGACGTTGTTGAATTCGTGGAAAAGGTTTCATTTTAGGATTTAGATAAACCCCAGATTCTATTTTTTTCGTCTGCTTCTTGTTTTAGCTTTGTAATGGAGGAAATGGGCGGCAGGGATGGATTTATATTTAGAGTGATCTTCTCCTGAAATTGAATACATTGCTCCTATGAGGGTTTGAAAGTGAACCTGCAGGGGAAAAATATTGCCAACAAAGAAGTTGAAGAGAATGCCAACGGTTTGGTTTGCTCTGAAAAGATCTCTCCACTGCAAATCAGAGGCATCAGATGTTCATGACCCAAAGGCCAGGACCCAACTGACCACTGTGTTGACAAAGAAAACAGGCAGGTCTGGATGCTCAAGGTCCATAGCAAACCTCAAAGATGTCATCCATGGCAGCAAAAGGCACTTGGAAAAGCCACCAAGCTACAGCCCAAGGTCTATTGGGAGCAGTGAGTTTCTCAACCCAATAACTCATGAAGTGATTCTCAGCAATTCCAGGTGTGAGCTCAAGATAACTGGTTTTGGTGGTTCCAATGAAGGAAGTGGTAGTGGTGGTGAATCCACTTTTGTAGGTACCCTCAGGCCTGGTACCCCTGGCCCTGGAGGACAGCATGCCCTACAATACAATCCTTCTCTTAGGTCTGTCTCAACCCCTTCAAGGAAATCTCCTGGTTTTGTTTCTGATAGAGAGGGCTTTGGTTGGGGAGGTACTGCTGCTGTTCCATCAAGGGCTTCTTCTCTTGAGGCTGATTCTCAAGGTTCTTTTATGGTGACATGTCACAAATGTGGGGAGCAGTTTGGGAAGAGGGAAGCTGCTGAAGCACATCACCTCTCTAAGCATGCTGGTAAAACAACTCAGTCCTGGCATTGCTCTTCTTTTGTTTTATAAATAGATCCTGGATTTCTTGCTTTACACAGCATCTTTCTTCTTTTGATGGGCCTTTTATTTTAGGGGCTTCCTTTTTCCTTGATGTTTCTTTTTTTTTTTTTTTCTGGGTTTTTATTTGTCCTCCCTGTCCTGATTGTGTAGTTGGGTTCTGTTTCAGATTTCTATCCTTTCAGGATCCGTTTGGGTGTATCTCAAACTGATGATTTAGTCTCTCAACATCACAATCCCGACTAAGATACCATTTTGATTTGGGTGATGTAAGACATCCCTTTTGACTCACATTGAGAGGGAATTCCAAACTGTTTGTGTACATTACTTTTTGTAGTTTTGCATTATATTCTGGTAGGTTTTCTCTTTTAGTTGATAGACTTAAGCTGGATTTTCCCTCTTTTAAAATGACATACTTTGTTGTATGGTAGGTCTTGGTTTGTTCTTGTGTATATATCACTACTTTGGTAATATCCAGTTTGAAATTTCTCAAAATAGACTAGAAGTTTCTTGATTTTATCTCTAAATTTTTTTGGGTCTTTCATCTTATCAGCTAATCATATTTCCGTTTATTTTTAAAACCAGTTCTTGATATCCTTACCTTTCTTGGATTCCATCTGATGTTAAATATTCATCATTGCAAGCGATATAATAATATTCGAAGTTTGCTTAGTGAGATGTGGTCTTTCCTATTGGGGGTCCCTTTTGTTTGCCACTTCTATAACTAATGTCTTTCTCTTCAATCAAAATTTAAAGCTCTGATTCGTACAACACAATAATGTGGATCTGATTTCAAGTAATTTTGTAGGATTTCCCCCTTTCTGTTCTTCTTTAGGGCTTGCTTGTTTGCTTGCAGTCCTACCTCAGAAATTGGAATACATATACATGTACATGAGGTTTCCAATACATTTTTACATGTTGTTGTGCAGTTTATTCCAAAGTGGATTCCATGGAATTCTCATGTCCTTAGGCTTCATTTGGATAACTGGGATTTGATTGCTCTGCACTCAGAATGCCTGCAGGTCTAACTTCCTTGAGCTGGTGATGGAAAATATTAGAACAGCTGACCTATGAGGTATTTAAGGTTTACGCCATAGTTACCTAATTGGTTAAACTGGCCCTCGAATTAGGAATCATTTGAATTCACAGTTTAGTTCATTATAATTTGGTCCTCTAAAACTAGTAAGTTGCTATAATTCATAGCCAAACTTTAAGTGGGGGTTATTTTCATTTATAAATTACATTTAGGGCCTTTTTTTACATTAGAATACATAGGAATTGAATTCCTAGGGTGGTTAAAAATGAAGATTAAAGGTGAATTTCCAAAAAGAAACATCAATTAAAATTTTCTTTTGGGGAATAGAGTCAAATGAAAATTCTGTTTGGTGCTCATTTTTGGAAATTCACATTTGATCTTCATTTTTAACAACCCTATTTATTCAATTCCCATATATTTTAATGCTAACAAACAGGACCTTGCAATCATAACTCAAATAGTTTAAAAGAAAGCGCGGTTCTATTCAAATAAAAAGGAAAAACAACAGTGCTATAAGTATATGTATTGAAGAAGAGAAGTCACCTGAGATTAGAAATATAAGATTCATATTTCATACACATCTCTCTCCCTCTCTCTCTCTCTCTCACACACACACACACTCAAAATGAGCAAGAAAGGTGCTACCTAATATTAAGTAGTCAATAGAACTATACTATCTTGTACTGATCCAGATGTGGGCCCCAAATGGGGCCCCACCTAGGACTGGGACCGGGGGGGATCTAAAGATCTCCCCTGCCCCTTCATCTCTGCAAAAGAATCAGCCCCATCTCCCACCTCTATCATCTCCTTCTGGGCCCCACAAGTTTAACGGTGTACAGTCCATTCCGATGGGTGTACAGTCGATCCAACGGTGTAAAGTACATCGGATGAGTGCAAAGGTGGGCCCCATGTGAAACTTGGGGGGTGTGTGTGTGTGTGTGGGGTCCATTCTGATGGCCATTAGGTGGGCCCCACCCCCGGTGCGCAAGATGCACACTGGGTGCAACTGATAACTCCTCACTACTATATAATTATGAGATAAATTTGATGTGATCTCATTTTCATTTATTTCCCTTTTCCATCTTATAGTCTCTCAGTCAAACAAGAAAAGCTTTACTCAGTATTCAGTCTATAGAACAATGCTCTGTCATATCCAAGGGACAAACCTTATGTGCTTTGGTTTTGGGGTCTGAATTGATTAAATACTCATCTTCAGGTAATGTACATTGATATATATCTTTTCATATGAACAATGTTTCTTTCTTTCTGTTTGAAAGAAAATCTTTCCTCTTTCAAATGTTACAAAAATCATTTCCTCTTTCCAATGAAATTATAGCAAACTTCTTTTTTCAATCACATGAAAATTAATTACTTGATTTGTCGGTACTGCCTCTCAAAATCAACATCGCTCGTAATAATGATCCCCCTCTTTTTTATGCAAACACTGCGCCAATTTTCACTCTAATAGGAGTTGGACCTCCATCAGATTTATTATTGCAAAACACGATTTTCTTTCCATTTAAAAGAGAAACTTCCCTCTCACCAATGTTGTTTCCCTTTCCATTTAAACAAAAAACCTTCCGCTTTCCAACAAATTTATAACAAATTTATTTTTTCCTTTCACATGAAAATTAATAACTTGATTTGTTGTTTCGATTCCATCTCTCAAAATTGAAAGTACTCATAATAATGACCCCCTTCCTTTGTATTCAAACACCGCGCCGATTTCCACGCTAATAGGAGTGGGACCCACCATCACATTTTTCGTTGTAAAACATGATTTATTTGTGATGAAAATGTGGGCTTCTGTTGGCAGTGCCCACGTCTATCTGATCACAATTGGGTAGGTCCAAACAATAGACATGATACATTGATAGGCCTCTCACAAAGAGAAGCACATCATTGGTTCCCTGTTAGATAACTTTTTCCATATTTGAGAGATCTCCCTCTATATCGAATTAGAGAATGATGACGATTGAGATTCTTATCTCAATCCAATTAGATTTGATTTGATGGTTTATCATCAATATGTAAAGGGTATGAAACAAACCTGCAATCACGAAGCAAATGTTCGTTCAAGTGATACTGTAAAGAGGAAAGAGAGATCTTCCTTGGGGAAACCTTGATCTAGATTCGATCCAATTCATCCAACTTCTCCATCTCACTCCATGAGCAGGGTGCCTATCCTTGCACTCAGATCTTGCAGAATGAAACAGATGGGATCGATCTCTAGTAGATGATTTTAGTTCTTTACAATGAGTTCCTGATCCTCCCCAACATGCAGTCCATGTTAGTGTTTGTAGCAGCCTCTTTCATGATCAAAGCTTCCGCAGTGACCCAAGCTTAGAACAAAGGCTGTTTGTATGTGATTCACGCAAATGTATGGTGTGATTCACCATTGGATGGTCCAAAACTCCAAATCTATTAGGGTTCTATCCCTTCTATTTAAATGAAATATCTTTTTTTCTCCCTTTTTCCGAAGAAAATTTACTTGCTTTTCCTTCACACTTAGGCAAGGAATTCAAGGCAGAGTTTATGAACCAATCTGTGTGGCTACCTGTTTAACAAACTGTAGACTTTTAAAATTGCTATAGTTCCATAAGATTCATCCTAGTTTTATTTAGGAATAAGGACCTCAATTTATACAAATGAAACGCGATAGAATTTTCAAATCGAAACTAAGCCTCATCCTTAGCTTAAGGATAAGGATCTATTCTAACTACTCTCTTACGATTCCCATGATCTCTTTCTCTAACACACTCTTGTAATCACATTACCCTTTTGATGGAAAGGATCGTGTAATTGCTAACAAAAATTACGAATCGCTTGATCTCTGGAAATATAAACAATAGATATTTAGTAGAAACGATTATCATGCTTTGCTGGTGATCACCATTTGTCTGTAAAGTCCATCATTATCACATCCTTCTCTTTTTTGAGTCTATCGGTGCCGGTGGCCCACTAGATCAGATCTGGCATGATTTCTTCTAGAAGCTTTCATCGTACAACTTGATGAAAATGGCAAGATCGGATGGCTTGGATAAATATATAACTAAGGGAGGATGTTTGATTTCTATTGAAGAGGGAAAAAATTGATGGTGAAATAATTACAAAGCATAAGAGATAAGACCATGGCTGGCTTGATCCCAAGATCAACACCTGGCCACGTCTTTGAGACAATGTAAACTTTTAAAAGTTCTATACTTCCATAACATAAGCCGTAGTTTTATTTAGGAATAAGGGTCTCAATTTATATAAATGAAAGACAAAAGAATTTTCAAATTTGTGCTAAGCCATAATCCTTAGCTCTAAGGATCTAATTCTAACTACTCTCTGGCCATTCCTATGATCTCAACCTATCGAAATCATGCCCCATCCCCCTTTGTTGGGCCTTGCCAATTCTCTTTAGTTGAAGTTGAGGTCATTTTGGGATCATGTCTAAAATTCATGATTATGAATCACTATTTATAGTGGAAAGGGGCTATATGTACGTGATTTATTACACAAATTATGGAAAACATGGACGTTATAAAATACAACATACATGATTTTAAGTGGTTTTGAGTTTAGAAGCCAGCCTTGAATGATGATAGATTGGTATGAGTTTCCTCACTATATATAGGATAATATTCTCGTGCATACGGTGTGCAAGGTCTTACAATGCACACAGGGTTTTGGGGCCCACTTGGGGCCTTACAAATCATAGGTTGAGGGTGGGATGGAAAGATCCACTAATGATAGATCCAGGTATACAAAATGGGGTTAATCTCATGCCTCTAACAACTTGATCCATGGCCCACACATTTGTCGACTTTATATTAAAGAAAAAAATTGACCCTCAATCCAATGGTCGAGTCCGTTCGGTGCGTGCAATCCCTAGGGACTAGTGACTATCATGGGGACGTGTGTGAACGGTTTGGATGGATCATAAGGTGGGCCCACTGGAAGTTCTCACCGTAATATGGTGAGAGGTGAATACATAAAAAGATTTTCCATATATATATATATATATATATATAGGGAGGTGCTCTAGTAAGAGACACTCTCACCAAATTGGTGAGAGATGGGTGGGGGCCCTCACATTTAAGTTGGGGGTTCTTGCATTTAAGTTGGTGAGAGTGGATATGGAAGTGAGGGCCCCCACCCATCTCTCATAAACTTGGTGAGAGTGTCTCTCATAGGAGCACCTCCCATATATATATTCAATTTATGGTCTATAAGCATTTATTAATTCTTTTTTTCACAATTATTGTGACATAATTTTTCATAAACCTTTTAAAAGCATTTAAGAGTTACTGGAACGACTTAGAGAAATGATCTCATGTTGTCGTCAATATGGTGTAAAAGACCTCTTCCACATGATAAAACTTGTGTTGGGCCCACCTCTCCATGGCCAAATCTGCTGGTGATATACTCCATCTTCTATTTAGGCAATGACCTATATCTCCATGGGGATTGATATGCGCCATTGGATTGTGTTAAATGCATAGTGTTTGTATGTACTACATATGATCAACCAACAGTGTGTATCACTATGATTGAAATGAAACTTGAGCCAATTTCTAGTCAGAGGGTGGGGTGTGATATGAGTGGTGTGAGTGGTGTGATGAAGAAACCATGGGTTCCATTAGGGCTCAATCAGGAGGAAGCTATCATCAATACCATAGTAACAGCAGAATGAGATCATTTCTCTATAACTTATAAGCATGTTGAATTGAACTAAAGATGATGCCAATCAACATGATCTTCATCGAACTATATATACAAATCTGTATGTTGAACTCATCGAACTCAAACTTAGAATCAGGCTGTTTTTAAGATGATTTAAATGAACCTACTGCTTTGAATTTTCAAATACGGGAAGGTATTGAATTGTGAACTGTGATCTCCAAATCCAAGTTAGTTGAACTGGGAAGTAGGTAGCTATGATCCAAACACTTGAATCTTAATTTACACAAAAACAGAGTTACAGAAATCCAAATGGGTATTTAGTTTTTGGCTGGCTAATACTCTTGTCTGCCTCTCTGTGGACAACAGGATTGTAGGAACACCTAGTGTCCATGAACACCAGTAGTCCATGCATCCAAATATGCTCTCAGGCTATAGGATTTCCACCCAAAGTGGTGTGTCTTCACTTGTTGCTTTTTTTTTTTTTTTGGTAAAACACTTGTTGCTTGTTGGTTGGAATGATTTCAACAATATTTCTGCCATGTTGTTCCTTGAAGCTGCTATCATATCCTCCTTAGTTTCTTAAATTGTCTCATATTTCACTTGGTTTTGCTTTTGAAGATGGCATAGTATACTATATTTGAACTCAATAATTAGAATCATTTCCATTTGATTAACTCCTTAAAATTATATAATTTCCATGCTCTTCACTCAGTGGTGACTTATTCCTTTCCATTTTCCTTGGTTCTAAATACCACACGATATTTTGATCACTTGAAAGCTCTATAATATGATGCTCTAATTTTCTAGCATTTATCTTATATTTCAAAGCTTCTGTTCCTGCACTTCAGTAACTTCATTCAATCCTTGGTAGCACGCAATTAGAGAGGAAATGTAATATTTTCAAGTGAGCAATGGTCCTACATTTTAGTAATTTAGAGCTTCATAAGATGGGCAGTGTAATTGACTGGAAGTGCCTAAAAAACAGCATGTTTTCAAAAATATTGTTCTCATTTACAATCTGCCCAGTAAAAAACCAGGGCTATATGATAGTTGTGATATTAGGGAGGAGCCCAATTAATTTACTTTGTACTCAAAAGATGTAATGGCTTAGAATACCAGGAATTGAACCCCAGTTGTATAAAATGTCTGGTTGAGTAAGAGTGCAGCTCCTCAGAATTAAGCATATTTTTCCCTTTTAACCTGTACTGCTAAACTCATGACTTCATGATTATCTGAAGCTTTCTCAAATTTTTGCAGTTACTGAACTGGTTGAAGGTGATTCATCTAGGAAGATTGTTGAGATAATTTGCAGGACAAGCTGGTTAAAGGCTGAGAACAACTGTGGACGAATAGAGAGGGTCTTAAAAGTCCATAACATGCAGAAAACACTCGCTCGATTTGAGGAGTACAGGGAGATGGTAAAGATAAAAGCTAGCAAATTGCCCAAAAAACACCCCCGTTGCCTCGCTGATGGCAATGAACTATTGAGATTCTATGGGACGACAATTGCTTGTTCTCTTGGAATGAATGGCTCTTCCAACCTCTGCTTAATGGAAAAATGCAGCGTCTGTCGGATTATAAGAAATGGGTTCTCTGCCAAAAAGGAGTTCAAGGAGGGAATTGGCGTTTTCACAACTTCTACTAGTGGAAGAGCCTTTGAGTCTATAGAACTATGTGAGGAAAAATCTTTGGTGAGAAAGGCTTTACTGGTCTGTAGAGTGATTGCTGGGAGAGTTCATAGGCCATTGGAAAACATTCAAGAAGTGGTAGGCCAATCTGGATTTGACTCATTAGCTGGAAAAGTGGGCCTCTATTCCAATATTGAGGAGCTTTATTTACTCAACCCCAGAGCTCTGCTTCCTTGCTTTGTGGTGATCTGTAAACCTTGAAAGAAACCAGGTTCTTGCAACATTTTGAAATTAAAATGTAATGAATTTTTTCATTGCTTTCATTGTAAGTTCTTTCCCCTTTTTTTGTCCTTTCATGATATGGTAACATGGGTTTGATGAAGCTGCTTGCAGCCAATAGATTCCATCTGAATAATTTTGGTACTTTATTCATGACTTATCCACATGCATGCTGATCATCTTTATTCTTGTGTTGACTATTCCTCCTACCTCACCATGTGCTTCCCAGACCAGGAGTTATATATCTTTACGAGATCCCCTGTTTCATTGAACAGATACAACCCACCTCCCTTCTCTTTCAATCCCCATCTCTTCGTGTTTTCCTCTTCTTCTTCTTCTTTTATCTCTTTTAGCCATCATCTCTGCAACATATATTAACTAGACAACCCGCCTCTCTGTAGTACTTTGATTCCAGCCAAACAAACACAATACATCCTCACCACTTTATATAAAACCAACTTCACAAATTCCAACATGAAACAACTTTTTGGTGGCACAAATTCTAACATGAAAAAGAATCTCGTGACGTAGATTTCTTCGAGTTTCAATATCTTGAAAAGAAGAAGACAAGGGTGTCCATTGAACTATTTGAAATGGATGACTTCTCCTACCAAGGAGAGTCAATACTACTTGCTGGTCTTAGTGGGAGAGATCCTATAGAGTCACAGGCAAGTTGGAGTGATCATGATGCCCTTCGTCGTTCTTTTCGTGGATTAATTCCAAAGAAGTATTTTGAAATTGAGGGAACTTCTTATGTATATATTGCAACTAATGAGGACGAATCACGTTCTTATCAAGAAACAATAGAATCGGTAAACTCGAAGGAATGGATGCTCGCGATGAATGATGAGATCAGCTCTCTACGTAAGAACCATGTATGGGATCTTGTGGATCTTCCCAAAGATAGGAAAGCCATTACAAATAAATGGGTTTTGAAAATTAAGTGAAAAGTCGATGGTTCCATTGACAAATTTAAAGCTAGGCTTGTGGCTAAGGGGTTCACACAGAAAGAATGTGTGGATTATGAACAACCCCCCCCCCCCCCCCGGTGAGATTCTCTTCTGTCCGTATGATCTTATCTATTGTGGCCCACATGGATTTAAAACTACACCAGATGGATGTTAGACCGCTTTTTTAAATGGTGATCTTGAGGAGGAAATATACATGAAACAATCGATAGGATATGTGGAAAAGGGCCATGAGGATAAAGTTTGTAAACTCCATAAATCTATCTATGGCCTTAAACAATCCTCGAGACAATGGTACAAAAAGTTTCATAATACAATCATGTCAAATGGTTTCTCCATGTGTTACGAAGACCATTGTGTTTACATTAAGCGATCTAAACATAAATTTCTGTTGCTATCCCTTTACATTGATGATACTCTTTTCGCTCGCAATGATATTGGATTTTTAATTGAGACCAAAACTTGGTTATCAACTGTTTTTGAAATGAAAGATTTGGGTGAGGCTGAGTTCATTTTGGGGGTTAAAATTACATGGAATCGTACAAAACACATTCTTGGCTTATCCCAAATAACTTACATTGAGAAGATTTTAGAGAAATTTAGAATGGCCAATCCTAGTCCCGTTGAGACCCAATTGATAAGTGTTGCAAATTAAGTGTAATGCAATGTCATCAAACTGATGCTGAAAAAAAAAAAAAAAAAAAAAAAAAAAAAGGCTTCCATATCCTATGCCAGCATTGTAGGAAGTTTAATGTATACTATGCTGTGCACATGCCCCAATATTTGCTATGCGGTTGGGTTGGTTAGTCGATTTCAAAGTAACCCGGGTATTGCTCATTGGACTGCCGTCAAGTAACCCGGGTATTGCTCATTGGACTGCAGTCAAGCGAATTTTTCGATATTTAAAGGGCACAAAAGATATGATGCTTTGTTATCACGGTGGTAGCTTGAGTTTATTGGCATACAGTGACTCATCTTTTTCGGATGATCCCGACGACGGTAAATCCACATTGCGATATGTGTTCTTACTGGGCAAGGGAGTCATTTCATGGTCCAATAAGAAGCATGAGTGTATAGTCATGTCGACCACGGAGGCTGAATATGTTGCTTGCACACTGGCGGCCATGGAGGCCGTATGGATTCGCCGTTTTTTGTTGGATTTAGGACTAGTATCCATTGCCCGTGATCTCATTTAATTGAGAACAGATAGCACAACTGTTATATGCTTGGCAAAAGACCCTTAGCTTCATCAGAGGGCCAAACATATCAAACGAAAGTGGCATTTTATCTGTGAATAAGTAGAAGCAAAAGAGATAGCAATATCTCATATGCCATTTTTGGAAATGATTGCAGATCCGATGACCAAACCCTTAGCACAAGAACTATTCGCTATTCATGTAAGGCATATGAGAATGCAATATATGTAATCATGTTATTCAGTGGTAGTGTATTGGACTTATTTTAATAAAAGTTTTTTTTTTCTTTTTCATTGTTTGTGGTTATATGCGTGTTATATTCCTTTCATTCATGCATATGCATATACTTTACATTGACAACATACATAATAAGCGTGTGTATTAGTTGCACACGTGGCACCAAACATGTGAGGTCATCCACTCGCATAGATAAAGACCGCCCTTGATGTCTTAGTAACTGATAAGATGAGGTGCATAATGGTGTGAAATTTTGCAAGTATACGAAATTGTTCAAGTAATATAGTATGAAAATATGGATATCGAAACCTAGGGAATTACTTATTACCAATTACTAAAATAAACTATTCCTATTACTATTTGATTAAACGAAAATTGAATGGATTAGAAAACTAAAAATAACAATGAGAAATAAAAAGAACAAATCACAATTCGAAAAGGAAACAAGTTGTAAAACAATATGAACAAACCTAAGGCATAGACTTCACACCAATTTACTCCTATGTTTTGACAAACTATGCTATTGTTGCTAAGCCTTCACTTAAAAAAAAAAAAAAAACAAAAAAAAAAAACACATTCCCTTATGTTCCAACATTTTCTCTTGAACAATTATCGGATTAAGTCTCAATTACCAATTCAAACTCTAAATTGAATTTAGGTCCTAAGAGTATACTAAGCCTTTTGGAATTTCTAAAAGTCACATAGGTCATGTTTAGTATCTCTACTATTCATTTAACCTAGGGTAATTATTATTTAGACTAGCTAGATTTTATCTCTCGATCTCAACCTAGACCATTAAATCAATCAACTCTCGGTACCAAAAGAATTGAAAGCAATAACAACAATAATAAAAACTTAGAGAAGAGTTGCTTAACAAAGTTTAACATAAATCCGTGATCAAAACATAATAATAAATTGGGCTACATCTTAGCCCTATAAAATAAATTTAGTTCATATTCATAAGAAAAGAAACAACAATTGAAAGTTAAACATCAAGAATTCTAGAGAAGAGAAGACTTCACAAAGTGGTAGACCAAGACTCCAATGAAGGAATGAAGACTGCAACTCCAAAATCCCCCTGCACCATCGTCTCTATCTCCCCCCTTTACTTTCCAATCCCTAAAAATCCTCCAACGCCCCTCTTTTTCTCCTCAAGTCCCCCTGGTTCCTTTGCGAAATATCCCCTCCTCTTCATAGAAAGATTCGGCCAGCTCATATAAGGGAGATCATTTTCTTTTCCTGACTCCAAGCTCTTCTTATTTGCAAATTGGACCAAGATTTTTAAGTTGGGTTTCTAATCTAATGGGCTTCAGAGCCAAGCTTTATTCTAAGATCCAATTAGGTCAAGCTCACATGTGAAAATTCGGTTTTGCCCTCCACTCTTCCTTCTTGCTCAAATCTGCCCAGATTTCGTAGTCTTCAAAGATGGCTGATTTCGAGCATGATATCTCCAGAATCTGGAAAAATCGTGAACATGAAAATTGTGGCCCTTCGAGTTAGATTTCCAACGCTTCAAGAATCTCCCAATTCCAAGGTCTACAGCTCAAGTTATTGGGGAAATACTAAAGCACATTCCAGAACTTGTGAATTGCACTTAAATCTTCTTGTTTTATTCAAAACCTAAAAAAATCATAAAAAAGATAAGAGTGAGAATAATCTATTGAAATTAAGACCTAAAAAGCAAACATATGAGTAATAAGGCCAGGAAATGGATATACAAATTTAAGCCTATCACACGCATTTGTATGATATGCTGATTAGGCTAATATAGATCTTATTGGTGTGTACAGATGTATGAAACGCCGACTCAGTCTTGTGTGCATTGGGGGTAATGTGGATCACAAGATTGAATGAGACTTAGCATCAGTCATTGGACAAATCACATCCTAATAAGTCCGATATCCTATTTTAAAAACCAAGCGTGGTTGTGTTTGTGATGATTTGCTTGCGCAGTAGTGAATCGGTGCAATGTTGTCATGGGCTCAATTGTGGAGCTCATGCATTTTCACACTGCGACGCGTGTCTATAGACATGCGTGTTTAAGGACCTACCTACAAGCAACGGGATAATACCCTAGAATCCTGTTTGCTGTGCAAGAGTTAGTCTCGTAGGTGACTTTTGAGCTTGGAGTCGGTTATTGTGTGAACCAATTTTGGAGGCTCTTGTGCCTTTATATCAACCTTTACGTTGGAAAGATGAGATCGGTGATGCTACTTTAGCTGCGATTGTGCCACGGCGACAAAGGAGCCTATGAGTCGCCGTGCTAGGAAAGTTGCTTGGTTGATTCTGACCCTCGTAAGTCCATGGGAAGACCCCTTGACATCACACTCTAGTTTATACATGCTTACGATGCTTATCAGCCCGGGCTATATCGAATATTTTGAAAACTTTAAGACAAACAATTTAAAAAATAAATTATATAGGTATAAATATGTTATTTTATAAAAAGAAATATAGTTTTTCTTTTACTCGATAAGTTGCATAAGCACGTATGTGGGTTGAAGAAGACTCAAGGGTATGAGTCAATATCTAATCCGGTGTGGTCATGCGAGTGTCTAGGGCAGACTGATGTGTCGGTGAGTTGGTGTATTCTATTCAGATGACGACTTAGTTTACATTATCTCCGTGAATAGGCATTGTTGAGGTCTCACTCTTCAGGTCCATTTTTACTTTGTGGAATTTGATGATGGAAATTAGTGATCTAATGGGATGAAGCTTGTTTGGTGCGAGTGGGAGATGTTGGCATTTGTGATGGGGCCCACTTGTGTTTACATGTGGATGGACCCCACTCACCAAGAGACACCCCTCACAAGGAATCTCATTGTGATATGGATAAGAATAGTTTGAGTTTTATCCAACTCTCTATCCTTATCATATCTCCATTCAAATTCAAATTGAGAGAGTTTGATCCAACTTACTATCCTTATCATCTCTCCATTCGAATTTGAATAGAGATCTTTTCACCTATTAGCCAAAAGGGCTATATATAGACATGAGAGATATCAGTTGAAAACATTCTAAATAGATCATTCCCTAACACAAGATCACCCTCTTCCTTTAGATCTACAATTGTTTGTCATCATCTTCTACATCCAGGGTGTCCATCATTGCCCTAGGTTCTTGAAAAGTAAATCACATGTGACTGATCTCTCGTAGACAGTCACAGATCTCCACAACTAGTGTCTGATTCAAGTCGACGTAGTCCTTATCACGTTTGTAGCAGCCAGCTCATTTAGATCCGTCCTTCTGCAGAATCTACGGCTTTCAGTTATAGTTTTATTTGGCGGCCCAATCGATCTTTTTGGCCTATCCAGATTAGCTTTGGCGGCATCTGCAACTTCGGAAGCCTCTCCTGATGCAGCTTCGTGGGCATGGTCCTGACGGCGTGACTGACGAACTCGTGGCTGGCGAGGTGTAGGACTATGAAATAATTTTTTATATTTGTTTAAAAGACCCACTTTGTTTCTTTTTTTCCTATTCCAAAGAAGTTGGAGAAGGTACACCGCTGAGATTACGTTTTATCCAGCTGGCGTAATGGGATTGAGCGAAACGGTCATCCCCTGTTTCAACGAAATAGGGGATCCAGACTCATATCTTTACCTATTTTTTAGTTAATGCCATGTTTGTTGATGTTAGCAGTTTCATTACAACTTTCCTGTTTGACTCCTTTCCTTCACATTTACATTGGGGAATTACAGGGGCCTGAACCTCTGTTATCACCATAATTTAAAATTTCGGTCTCGGTCGCGATATCGGTCGGGCCGAAAAACCAATATGATATTGATATCAGTCGCAGATATCGGTCTGTTGCGGTCGTCACGGTGTGAATTTTTTTTTAATAAAAAAAATCGCAAAAATATCCAAAAAAATCCAGAATATTAGAAAATGCTGGAAAACAATATTTTTTTCCACTACTAACAACAATAAATCAAAATCTCGGTCTATCGCGACCCCGGACCGGGTCCCACGCAAGCACAAGCCTGATCTGGGATCGGGACACTAATGAAGGATAATGAATGAATATGGATAAGATGAATGATGATACAATCCATGTCAACATTATGAATTAATTTAATCAAAACGTATACGAGTCCATCAGAGATGCCACTCGTACACGCGATTTCCCACAGGTGTTTGCGGTGAGGATATGACATCAACATGAATATTTCTTTTAATGTGCGGAAGCGTGTATCAAATCTAATTCATACATCCATGTCCAAGATAACAAGATTAACAATTATTTAATACCAGTATCAAAATGAGCAATGATTAATGGCTAATTCCCAAAAGTAAGTTAAGGTTTATACCCAAATCATTTAATTACATTTCTCCAAAATTAGAGGCCAACAAAGGCCAATATAACAAAGTATCAAATCCCAAAGGAATTGGTTAGAAACTATCCCAAAATGTTACGCAGCTCAAGCACTCGAATGTCTAAACGACATCATCGGCGTGCCACTCAACTAAGCGTTGCGGTTCTCCGACCGCCTGCTCAAGCTCCTCCTCGGGAAAGCCGACAACGGGACCTAAGTACCAAAACAAGGGTCAAACACAACGGTTTGGCAATTGGGTGGAAAGATAAAACAACAATTGAATTTACCTTGGAAAACATTTAAACCTGTTAAAACAATAAATCTCATAAAACAGAATGATCATTTATTTGAAACATAAATGCAATAGAAAACATGTAAGGTATCCAAGGAATACGGGAAACAACAAGATGACAACCACACGGAACTAAGTCCTCTATCACCGAAGTGACATGAGCATATCTGGATGTTGATCTCAGTCACCGAAGTGAGGAGATGCAACATAAGTAACATATACATATATATAATAAATACGGGACATGACCACGGTAGCGAACCGGGCATCGGGAACCATAGTAGCAATCTGCAGCATCGGGACAATACCACGGTAATAACCGGGTAGCGGGATCCAAACTACAGCTGGCAGGGCGGGAGGGGGATTTTCAAGTCGGTGGATCAGACCGGCAAGGTTATCCAAGCTTAGTGGTGTCGACTCATAGGTCAAACATCATAAATCAAGACATGTACAAATTCATATGATGCACTTATACAAACAGGCGGGACGAGATGCTCAAAGGCATAAATACCATTTAAAACGGGAAGTGCATGTCGGGATTAGCAAGAACGCTACAATTGTAATTTCAGTATTTTCGGGGATGGTAAATCATAATTCAAGAGGTTCGGGACAAATATCGGGATTCGAAATTCAAATAAAGTGAATAAAGATCCCGTATGTCATATACAATAAAAATTGGTACTCCTTTGAGTTTGGGGACATTCCGGGCTCTTTATACACCTTAGGATTTCCAAAACTTAAATGAAAACTTGTGATTTGATTTCTCTTTTCAAATGGGTACTACACGATAGTTACCAGTTTTCCCATCACAATAGGATTCCCAATAAACACCTCTCAATCAAACAAACACTTCATTTTTGCTCACAGATTAGTCCCAAGTGAACAGTGCTGATCGCTCGAGCGGACAGGAAGTTCGCTCGAGCGATGAGCTCTCTGGAATGACTTTCTGGGAGGTTCGCTCGAGCGGATAATGGGTTCGTTCGAGTGAACATGTTGGCTCGAGCGAATAAATGGTTCGCTCAACTAACAAGGTTCTGTGACGCTCTGATAAACTTTCTGGGAGAGTTCGCTCGAGCGAATAAGGGGTTCGCTCAAGCGAACCTGTTGGCTCAAGCGAACAAAGGGTTCGCTCGAACTAACGAGGTTCTGTGACGAGCTTGATACAATTCTGGGAGGGTTCGCTAGAGTGAACAAGGTGGTCGCTGGAGCGAACTGTCTACTGGAATGGTTCAGAACCTGCTCTGGACACTTCACTCGAGCGACCACCAGGTTCGCTCGAGCGAACTGTCCAGAAATGGGTTCCGGGACAGTTTCGCTCCCATTTCCTTTCCACTTCTTAGAACTCCCTTAGCCACAATTTCACTCCACATGGGAGGCTCCAATTTCTCCTTCTAACATCCTTAAGACTTCACATCAACACTCCCAACATTATCAACCAAACATCCTCTTCTCCTCCATCACATTCAACCACAAAGAACAAGAGAAACCCATATCATGAGAGTCCATTTAAACTACCATTAAGCAATAAATGCAAACCATCAACCACATTTCCAAAACCATTTAATGAGCTAATAAGAGTCATGTGCTGCACATTTAATTCAATCGATACAAATCAATAGTAATATGAAATCATCAATACATTTTATCAAAATCATTAAAAGCTCAAAATAATCATTCATCCACTTCCTCGAGTCCAAAGCTAAGCAAAAAGATCTTCTAAACACCCTCTCAAGCACAAAATCCACGATCTCTACAAAATCCCCAAAACAAACCCTAAAATGGGTCAAGCAAAGAAATAGAAAGAGGGAGCTTCCAATATTGAAAATGGAGCTCCTCTGTCAAACCCCAACCCAGGATTAACCCAATAGTGTTTGCTTAGTGTGTGCTTAGTCTTGTTTGAGTTTAGTTATCGTGGGTTAGAATGTGATTAGTTTAGTCATGGTTTTTAGCTTTGGGGGAGTTCGAGAACGTTTAGTGTTTATTAGGCTCACTCAGGAAGGCCTGGGTGTACGTGCAAGCGTGGGAAGATTGTGTTTGGTTGTGTGTTAATCGTGATTTTCATCTCATTTGATTGGTTTTATGATTATGTGCAAGTTTCATGTTTAGCTCATTTGTGTTTGAAGCCTAGAAAATCAAGTTTTGGCCAAAAGGGGTAAAATAGCCTTTTCACACTCAAATCTGGACACGATTTTCGAGGTCCCAAAACCATGTCAAAAATATACTTTTTGAAAACTAGATATTTCGAGGATCGTTTTATCCTTCTTCGTCGACTTCATCCGAGGCCCGCAAGTTCATGTTTTCCTTGATACAAGAATTAGTTCTAATGGGTCCCATCTTGCAATCACTTAACCTCCTTTCCCTTCTCTTCCTCTCCATTCTACAAATCTCTGCAATTTTTCTAAACTTAGGGCTGGGAAAAAACCCCTCTTTTCCCCTCTTCTTCTTCCCTTGAATGCTTGAGCTAGGAGACTCCAAATGAAATTCTAAAAAACCATCATCTTCTTCCTCTCAAGCTAAGCTTTCCATAGATGCAATTTTCTTGAAGTTTCTTGGTGGGAAGGATCTCCATTTTCTTCTTCACTCCTTGTTTGGGCATCTCTAGGTAAGAGCTTCAACCTATCTCTTTAATGGAGTTTCTTCTACCTCCAAAGATCTTGTTTTTCTAACTTGTAGCAACCATTTCGAAATGGGTTGTTGGGTTGTGTTTTTGGGTGAGTTTTTGAATGGATTTCATGGGCTTTTGTAGTTCTTGGATTGGCCCTTGATTTGGAGTGCTTGAAGAAAGATCTTGTGTTTATTTGGCTAAGGCAAGTGATTCATTTAAGTGGTTGTACATGTGTGTCTTGGATTTGCATTTGGTATTAATGTTTTGATTTATTAGGTTTTCATGTTATGATCTTGTTTTAGACAATGCAAGCATATCTAATGTCCTTCCACACTTTCAGAATTTCATATCTTTGAAATGGGTCTTGTTTTGTTGAAGTTTGGATTTGTTTAGAGATGAATGGGTTTTCAAGTATTGTGAAATGGGTTCTTTGTTAAGGCATTGATTAAGTTTGAAATGAATGCCCCAATGTGAGCCTTGATAGCATGGTTATTCATGTATTTAGTTTGCTAATTTGAGTGGAAAGATTGTAGAAAAGAAAGGAGGAAAAGATTTGACATGTGGACCATGTATTAGGAGTGCAATTTCTGCACTCAGCGAGCACAGGCAGAAGCCTGTTCGCTCGAGCGAACCAGGGGTCCGCTCGAGCGACCAGGCCCCTGCTTGGCATGAGCGCAGGCAGAAGCCTGTTCGCTCGAGCGAACCATGGGTCCGCTCGAGCGACCAGGCCACTGCCTGGTCCGGGCGCAGACAGCAAGCTGTCCGCTCGAGCGACCCCTGGTTCGCTCGAGCGAACTGCCTGCTGCCTGAAATTTTTGAGAAAGAGACTGTTTTGAAATTTTAACCCATTTATGCATTTTTAAGGATTGGAAAAGAAAAACTAGGCTATGTTGTGGACTTTAACCTGACATTGCGTGATTGGAACTCCAAGATACGAAGCAACTTCGGGGACACCAATTATTAGATTTTAACAACAGAGTTCCAATCACCCAAGAGTCATTGAATAGCCTAAGTACGTACTTGACAAAATTATCGCGTTTTGAACTCTGTTTTGATACTTCAAGTAATATAGTGTACTCGTTTTGAAATCAAGTATTTCCAAGATATGTTTCAAGATGTGTTTCAAGTATTTCCAAGATATGTTTCAAGATGTGTTTCAAGTATGTGTTTCAAGTATTTACAAGATATGTTTCAAGATGTGTTTCAAGTATCAAATGGGGATCACTTCTATAAGTTGTGAGCATATATATTATGCATTGTGCTAGTCGTGCCTTGTCTTGTCGTGACAAGTGATTTCCCCCTCTATTTTCGATATGTTTGAATCGTGTTTCGCGTGTTTTGTGCATTCATGAATTCTAGTGAACACCACAGAGCTTGGACTGCCCTCTCAGTCTGATCCACTGTCTGGGGGTCCTTAAACATGTGAACTAACTGCAGATTAGTAGTGTATTTATTACACATCGTGCGTGTCCGGTTCCGCGGCCGGAAATCCCGTTTTTGTGGGAATCGTGTCGTGCTATATTATGTATATTCGTGCTTGTCGTGCGTGCTTGCTCTTTTCATTATAAATGATAGAGAAAGGATGGGCTCTATGTGGATTTGCTATTCATGATATATATATGTTATGCATTCATGTTAGCTTTGTCTTTGATTTAGAAAAGTGTTCCACAAGTAAAGTATTTTCTTGATATTTCGATTTAACAATGTTTTACATGCTTTCACTTAAGTGATTTCTTGCCAAACCGTTGTGTTTGATGCTTGTATTATGGTGTCCAGGTGCAGGAGACCCTCCCTTTGAGGAGGAGTGCCAGGAGGAGGCCGTTGGGCCCAACCTAGCCCGTGAGTGGCAGCCCGATGACGTCATCTAGACGTTGGGGTGGTGCATGAGTTCCGTTGGATCACTTTTTGGGATTTTTGATATACTTTTGGTATTGTATTGGCCTATGTTGGCCTCTTATTGGGAAGTGTAATAACTTAACTTATTTTGTTAACTTTACAACTTGAATTATGGGAATGCCTTGTTGTGTTTCATTCTGATATTATGTCTCGATGTCATTATGTTTCCTATTGTGACATGATATGATAAGATGTGATTTGCCACGCGCTTCCGCATACTTGATCGTGTGAGTGGGTTGTTCCATGCGTGTTTGTTTGGAACCCTCACCGCGGGAACCTGTGGGAGGTCTTTAAATCTTTCAAAATTTTTAATTAACCGCCGCGGCCTCGGTCCGGGGTCGCGACAGGACTGGTATCAGAGCGGGACTTGTTTCAGGCACTTAAAAGAAACTAGAAAGATCTTAGGATCGTGGTGAGAGTTCGTGAATTCGTTAGAATTGTTTAGTGTGACGTCTAGGAAACCATGTGACTATATTTATTGTGTACTAACATTTTGTTTTGCAGCAATGCCTCCAAGAAGAGTTCTACCAAACAATGCTTCAGCTAATAACCAAAATGAGAATGATCAGGCTGCTATACCAACAACAAATCAGTTTCAAGAGCTGATGCAAGCTATGTTGAACCAACAGAGACAAGCAAATGAAGCCCAAACCAGATTTCAGGAACAAATGGCCAAAAAGGATGCTGAGATGCAACAGGTCCAGAGGCAACTGTTAGAGGTTCTTCAGAACAGGAATGAGGCTCCACCAGTGGCTCCGAATATCGTCATAAACAATAGGGAGCATGATCCCAACCTATTGTTTGAGAGGTTTAGAAAAAGAGCACCCAAGGAGTTCTCGGGCAATGAGAATCCTCTAGTGGCTGATGACTGGTTAGCCAATACAGAGAAGATCTTCGATGTTTTCACTTGCACTGGCAGGCAGAAGGTGAACCTTACAGCTTCTCTGTTTTATGGGCTAGCAGACCAATGGTGGCAAACTGTCAAAGAGCCCTATATGGCCATGGCAAATGAGGAGGCATGGGCAGCCTTCAAAACCCAGTTTCAGGATAAATATATTCCATCACACATCAAGAGACAGAAAGCCATTGAGTTCCAGCAACTCAGGCAGGGCAGTATGTCAGTGTTGGAGTATGTTACAAAGTTTGAGAGGTTGGCTAGGTATGCCACCGAGCTTATTGACACGGAGCAGAAAAAGATCAACAAGTTCTTGGAGGGGCTAAATCCCATTATCATGAAGGATACCATTGGGGTAGTTCCACCAGCTACTTTTGATGAGGCTGTAAAGAGGGCATACCAGTTTGAAGATATCAATAACATGATCGTTCAAGATAGGAAGCAGCACTACCAGCAGCACAATCAGAGATCTCAGCACCATAGCAAGAAGCCAAAGCAAGAGCAGAATATAGTGGCCCAAGGTTGTGCTCATTGTGGCAAGAACCACCCGACACATGAATGTCGTAAGGCCACGGGAGCTTGCTTCAAGTGTGGGGCAATGAACCATGCCATTAAAGATTGCCCACAGCTTCAAAATCAGCAGTACAGAAACCAGCAACAGAGGCCAGCACCTCCTCAGAATCAGGCACCACATCAGAATCAGATCAGGCCACCTCAGCAACAGCAGCAAGCAAGGCAGAATCAGAATGTGCGTCCACCTCCGCAGAATAGAAACGTCCAGGGCAGGCAGAATCAGAATCAGAACAGGCCTCAGCAACAAGGTCGTCTATTCAACCTCAACCGTGCAGATGCTGAAGCTGCAGGAGATGTCGTAGAAGGTAAACTTCTTGTTTGTGGTGTAGAAGCACAGATTTTATTTGATCCTGGATCAACACATTCATTTATGTCTCCTATGTTTGTTAAGATGATTGATGCACCCCATAGTCAACTGGATTTTATTTTGCTTGTGACAACTCCAGTGGGTAGGCAGGTTGAGTGTAGAACCTATTACCCTAACTGTCCAGTTTTGTTAGGAGATGTAAATTTACCAGCCAATCTTATTGTCCTAGACATGCATGATTTTCATATCATTTTAGGCATGGATTGGTTAGAAGCATATCATGCCACCATGGATTGTTTCAGTAAAATCATAACATTCAGATTGCAAGGAGAGCAAGCAGAGTTGGTGTTTCAGGGGATCAGGAAACCATCTAGACCTGGGTTTGTTTCCTTGCTTAAGGCAAGCAGGTTGATTCACAGTGGATGTGAGGCTTTTGTAGCGTTTATCACGGAGGATAAACAGTCCCAAGGGGTGGAGGGAATCCCCGTTGTGTGTGAATTTCCGGATGTTTTTCCAGATGAAATCCCGGGATTACCACCAATTAGGGAAGTTGAGTTCACTATAGAGCTTCTTCCAGGGACAGCTCCGATCTCAATTGCACCTTACAGGATGGCTCCAGCAGAATTGGGTGAGTTGAAACTTCAGTTGCAAGAGTTGTTGGGCAAGGGTTTTGTTAGGCCAAGTGTTTCACCTTGGGGAGCACCAGTTCTATTTGTGAAGAAGAAAGATGGAAGCTTGAGGATGTGTATTGATTACAGGAAGTTGAATCAAGTAACGGTCAAAAACAAGTACCCTTTGCCTAGGATTGATGAATTGTTTGACCAATTGCAAGGAGCAGCTTACTTTTCCAAGATAGATTTGAGATCTGGGTATCATCAGTTGAGAGTTAGAGATTCAGATGTGCAGAAAACGGCTTTTCGAACGAGGTATGGGCATTATGAGTTTCTAGTAATGCCCTTTGGTTTGACCAATGCACCGGCTGTTTTCATGGCTCTCATGAACAAAGTGTTTGCTCAATACTTGGATCACTCAGCAGTAGTGTTTATTGATGATGTTCTTGTGTATTCCAAGAGTAGAGAGGATCATGAAGAACACTTGAGGTCATCATTGCAACTTTTGAGGGATAATCAGTTGTATGCTAAACTCAGTAAGTGTGAATTCTGGTTAGAGCAAGTTGCTTTTCTAGGCCACATCATCTCAAAAGAAGGTTTAGCAGTGGATCCAGCCAAGATAGAGGCAGTAGTTGATTGGAAGAGACCAAGCAGTGTGACAGAAATCAGGAGTTTCTTGGGGTTAGCAGGCTACTACCGAAGATTTGTCCAAGGCTTCTCGTCTATTGCGGCACCCTTGACTACTTTGACCCGGAAGAGTGTTCCGTTTGTGTGGACAGAACAGTGTGAAGCTAGTTTCCAAGAGTTGAAGAGAAGATTAACCACAGCTCCAATCCTCACATTACCATCGGGCAGCGGTGGATTCATTGTTTTTACAGATGCTTCCAATGTGGGATTAGGTTGTGTGTTGATGCAAGATGGCAAGGTGATTGCCTATGGCTCAAGGCAGTTGAAGGACCACGAGAAGAATTATGCAACTCATGATCTGGAATTGGCAGCAGTAGTCTTTGCTTTGAAGATGTGGAGGCACTATCTCTATGGAGAGAGATTTGAGGTCCATTCAGATCATAGGAGTTTGCAGTATTTGTTTTCTCAGAAGGATCTGAATATGAGGCAGAGGAGATGGATGGAGTACATCAAAGACTATGATTTTCCAATCAAGTACCATCCAGGTAAAGTGAATGTTGTAGCTGATGCTTTGAGCAGAAAGTCAGGGATCGTGGCCAGTTTGAGAGGAGCCAGTGTTCTTCAGCAGTTTGAAGAGTTAGGTGTTGAAGTGCAGACCCTAGAGTTGGGGGTTATGTTAGCCAATATGACAGTGTCTGAGCCTACCTTCATCCAGAAGATCAAGGACAGTCAGTTGCAAGATTCAGATTTGGTTAGGATTGTGGATCATATTGCAGAGCGTCCAGACTTCAAGTTGGTGAATGGAGTATTGTACTTTCGTGATCGGTTGTGTGTACCGAATGTGGATGATCTGAAGGAAGAGATTATGACTGAAGCCCACAACACAAGATACTCCATGCATCCTGGTAGCACGAAGATGTATCAGAACTTGAAGAATAGATTTTGGTGGAACAATATGAAGAGGGAAGTAGCAGCTTTTGTGTCTCGTTGTTTGACTTGCCAGTTGATCAAAAAAGAGCACCAGAAGCCTCCAGGTTTGCTACAGCCATTAGAGATTCCGGAGTGGAAATGGGAGCACATCACCATGGATTTCGTCTCCGGATTGCCTAATACTAAGAAGGGGAATAATGCAATATGGATCATTGTGGACCGTCTTACCAAGTCTGCTCACTTCATTCCGATGAAGACTGGTAATATGATGCATATGGCACCTCTTGCCAAACTCTTTGTTGATGAGATTGTGAGTAAGCATGGTCAACCCGTTTCCATCACCTCAGATAGAGATAGCAGATTTGTTTCGAGGTTTTGGAAATCTCTTCTTGAGTCCATGGGTACCAAACTTCAGTTCAGTACAGCGTATCATCCTCAGACAGATGGTCAGTCAGAGCGGACGATACAGACTCTTGAAGACATGTTGCGTGCTTGTGTGTTGGATTTCAAAGTTCAGTGGGATGAGTGCTTACCACTTTGTGAGTTCGCTTACAACAATAGCTACCATTCTAGCATTGGTATGGCACCTTTTGAGGCTCTCTATGGTAGAAGATGCAGAACTCCGGTTTGTTGGGAAGAAGTCGGTGTTCGTAGCTTTCACGGACCGACTATAGTTGGTGAGACTAGTGACAAGGTCAAATTGATTCAGGAACGCTTGAAGATCGCCCGTAGCAGACAGAAGAGTTATGCAGACACTCGCCGAAGAGAATTGCAGTTTCAAGTGGGTGACAAGGTGTTCTTGAAGGTTTCACCCGTCAGAGGAACCTTGAGGTTCGGTCAGAAGGGCAAGTTGTCAAGGAGATTTATTGGTCCATATGAGATTTTGAGCAAGATTGGAGACGTGGCATATAGGCTTGCGTTACCGCCGGAACTCTCCGGGGTACACAACGTATTTCATGTTTCCATGCTCAAGAAGTATGTGACTAGTCCTTCTCACATTTTGCAGCACGAGCCCTTGGAGATTCGAGAGGATGCTTCGTATGTGGAAAGACCGGTCAGGATCATTGATACCAAGGAGCAAGAGCTGAGAAATCGGACAATTCATTGGGTCAAGGTACTTTGGGAAAATCATGAACCAGAAGAAGCCACTTGGGAATTGAGAGAGCAAGTTCAGAGGAAATACCCACACTTGTTACCCGAGGTAAAAATTTGTTTTATTTGGTGGACCAAATATCCTAAGGGGTGGAGGATGTCAAACCCCAACCCAGGATTAACCCAATAGTGTTTGCTTAGTGTGTGCTTAGTCTTGTTTGAGTTTAGTTATCGTGGGTTAGAATGTGATTAGTTTAGTCATGGTTTTTAGCTTTGGGGGAGTTCGAGAACGTTTAGTGTTTATTAGGCTCACTCAGGAAGGCCTGGGTGTACGTGCAAGCGTGGGAAGATTGTGTTTGGTTGTGTGTTAATCGTGATTTTCATCTCATTTGATTGGTTTTATGATTATGTGCAAGTTTCATGTTTAGCTCATTTGTGTTTGAAGCCTAGAAAATCAAGTTTTGGCCAAAAGGGGTAAAATAGCCTTTTCACACTCAAATCTGGACACGATTTTCGAGGTCCCAAAACCATGTCAAAAATATACTTTTTGAAAACTAGATATTTCGAGGATCGTTTTATCCTTCTTCGTCGACTTCATCCGAGGCCCGCAAGTTCATGTTTTCCTTGATACAAGAATTAGTTCTAATGGGTCCCATCTTGCAATCACTTAACCTCCTTTCCCTTCTCTTCCTCTCCATTCTACAAATCTCTGCAATTTTTCTAAACTTAGGGCTGGGAAAAACCCCTCTTTTCCCCTCTTCTTCTTCCCTTGAATGCTTGAGCTAGGAGACTCCAAATGAAATTCTAAAACCATCATCTTCTTCCTCTCAAGCTAAGCTTTCCATAGATGCAATTTTCTTGAAGTTTCTTGGTGGGAAGGATCTCCATTTTCTTCTTCACTCCTTGTTTGGGCATCTCTAGGTAAGAGCTTCAACCTATCTCTTTAATGGAGTTTCTTCTACCTCCAAAGATCTTGTTTTTCTAACTTGTAGCAACCATTTCGAAATGGGTTGTTGGGTTGTGTTTTTGGGTGAGTTTTTGAATGGATTTCATGGGCTTTTGTAGTTCTTGGATTGGCCCTTGATTTGGAGTGCTTGAAGAAAGATCTTGTGTTTATTTGGCTAAGGCAAGTGATTCATTTAAGTGGTTGTACATGTGTGTCTTGGATTTGCATTTGGTATTAATGTTTTGATTTATTAGGTTTTCATGTTATGATCTTGTTTTAGACAATGCAAGCATATCTAATGTCCTTCCACACTTTCAGAATTTCATATCTTTGAAATGGGTCTTGTTTTGTTGAAGTTTGGATTTGTTTAGAGATGAATGGGTTTTCAAGTATTGTGAAATGGGTTCTTTGTTAAGGCATTGATTAAGTTTGAAATGAATGCCCCAATGTGAGCCTTGATAGCATGGTTATTCATGTATTTAGTTTGCTAATTTGAGTGGAAAGATTGTAGAAAAGAAAGGAGGAAAAGATTTGACATGTGGACCATGTATTAGGAGTGCAATTTCTGCACTCAGCGAGCACAGGCAGAAGCCTGTTCGCTCGAGCGAACCAGGGGTCCGCTCGAGCGACCAGGCCCCTGCTTGGCATGAGCGCAGGCAGAAGCCTGTTCGCTCGAGCGAACCATGGGTCCGCTCGAGCGACCAGGCCACTGCCTGGTCCGGGCGCAGACAGCAAGCTGTCCGCTCGAGCGACCCCTGGTTCGCTCGAGCGAACTGCCTGCTGCCTGAAATTTTTGAGAAAGAGACTGTTTTGAAATTTTAACCCATTTATGCATTTTTAAGGATTGGAAAAGAAAAACTAGGCTATGTTGTGGACTTTAACCTGACATTGCGTGATTGGAACTCCAAGATACGAAGCAACTTCGGGGACACCAATTATTAGATTTTAACAACAGAGTTCCAATCACCCAAGAGTCATTGAATAGCCTAAGTACGTACTTGACAAAATTATCGCGTTTTGAACTCTGTTTTGATACTTCAAGTAATAGTGTACTCGTTTTGAAATCAAGTATTTCCAAGATATGTTTCAAGATGTGTTTCAAGTATTTAAGATATGTTTCAAGATGTATTTACAAGATTGTTTCAAGATGTGTTTCAAGTATCAAATGGGGATCACTTCTATAAGTTGTGAGCATATATATTATGCATTGTGCTAGTCGTGCCTTGTCTTGTCGTGACAAGTGATTTCCCCCTCTATTTTCGATATGTTTGAATCGTGTTTCGCGTGTTTTGTGCATTCATGAATTCTAGTGAACACCACAGAGCTTGGACTGCCCTCTCAGTCTGATCCACTGTCTGGGGGTCCTTAAACATGTGAACTAACTGCAGATTAGTAGTGTATTTATTACACATCGTGCGTGTCCGGTTCCGCGGCCGGAAATCCCGTTTTTGTGGGAATCGTGTCGTGCTATATTATGTATATTCGTGCTTGTCGTGCGTGCTTGCTCTTTTCATTATAAATGATAGAGAAAGGATGGGCTCTATGTGGATTTGCTATTCATGATATATATATGTTATGCATTCATGTTAGTTTTGTCTTTGATTTGGAAAAGTGTTCCACAAGT